>JAMXBC010000008.1:100860946-101460946 GCA_024138005.1 Lumnitzera racemosa | reverse complement strand
CGATTAGGATTTTTGAACCTTCCATCGATGTTTTCAAGTTCATTTTAAGGTTTTGTTAAAAGATTTTGTTGATTTTAATTTTTTAATCTTGTGGGCCTTAGAGAATATCTATCAGTATTTAAGTTTGATTCTATATTTAAAACGCAAAATTTGAAAGGTTTATAATACCTTCTTTAGAAGTCCTATTAAACTTAGTCAAAATTAGTGAAACCTTAGCGCTTATAACAGATACAAGATCCTCTCATATCACTGCATTTGTGTTATCTATCTATGTTCTAAATATCTTATTCTTTTCTATGAAAACAATAATTGGGAAAATAACATATTTGATCTAATTGAATAATTAATCCCTCTTAAGAAAATATTGACTTCTATTTCTTAATGCCATGAACTCAGTATTGTCCTTAAAAATGGGCTTGTTTATATGTATAGGATTGAAGAAGGATCTTGATCGTGGTTCGGAATTGTCTAAGTACATGGTGCTTGGTTGTTTGGTTGCTTACACTTATTAGGATTGTAGTAAGCTAACATGATTAATCCATATTTAGCTTAATTGAATTGTTTACTGATTATGCTTAACTTTTTCGTCTTAGGAGCCCGCAGTAATAGATCCTTATAGAGCAACGACTGATTATATGTGAGGTTTTCCTAATGACTCATATAAAGGACAATGTAGTTAGAAAACTAGGTTTCAAGGGCTTTGCGCTTTAGACTCTAGACTCTCGACATGAAAAGCTTGAAGAAAAACTTATATTCCATATTTACCTATATATATTATATATCATAGCTTGGTGGGGTCATGAGTATCCCTATTTGTTGGTTACTAGCCTAAATTCAAGATAATTAATTGACCGTTTGCAATTATGCTTGATATAACTTAATGTATATGACTTAGTTTAGCATTTGTTTGTACTTGTGCATCGCATACTGGGTTTTAGCTTACCCTTTACTTTTTTTTTTCAGTTGCAGGGTAATTTAATAAGTTTTTGACAAGTATAGGAATTGTTGTTATTAGGTTAGGAAAGAGAGGCATTTTGTTTTATAAGTTGTAGAATATTCATATCTAGTTATCGGGCATGTGTATGGTTAGAGTGACTTACTTGTGAGTTACTCAAATTAATGTGCTCAAAGAATTATTATTTAATATTTGATAAGCAATTGTTATAGGTAATTTTGGATATTGTAGTTGATTTTAGAAGCTTAACATATTGTTAAAAAACTAAGGATATGTATCGAGCGATTGTGATCACTAAGGTTTCAAGGTGTTACACTTGCTTATTCAGAAGTATGGACTCATGTTCTAAAGATGAAGATTTCACTTTGTAATATCAATCTAATTTGACTAGGATGAACTAAAACATTTTTGTTTTATATGATCTTAAATTGTTTATAGAAATAAATAAAATGGATTTGAAGTGATAAATTGTTCATTTTTTTTTCCATTTTGCTTGCGGTATGTCCTTATATTTTAATGTAAACTTTATGTGATTCAAAGAAGAAGCATTATATCCATTTGTATCGAACTTTCCTTTCTATCCTTTCTATTTCAACTTAAAATTTCCCTAATCTAAAACATTGACTTAAATGAGTAAATAGAGTAAATGGAGTAATCTCCAAGTATCGATGGGGCTATAGAGTTGTGGAGGATTAAGGTGATTCAGAAGCCTTATTTATTTATTTATTTTTTTTAATTTTGTTCATCTTAGTTGTTTTAATGAAATATCATTGATTAGAAAAAGAAAATCTAATGTAGACCCTGTATTTAAAATCTAAGTGAATATAAAGTATAGATATCTTATGAATAGTAGTTATGCTTAACACCAATATAGTCCCACTTCTATAAAAGATTTTCTTATTGATAATGCTTTCAAGGTTGTGGATAAGATTGTGCATAAGAACTTGCCAAACCTTGAAGCCTATAGGACCCTATGTGATAGGACAATTTCAAAGGTTATTATCAAACGTCATAAAATAAAATCTGGTTCATAATTTGAAAACTTGAATCTATAGGCTATTATGTCTTTTTCATCTTGAAACTTATAACCTGAATAACATATAAGATATCATATATCGAAGTTGTAATATGCACCCAATAAATATAAGCAATTCATAAAATACACTGAAAATTAACTAAGTAATCATGTTGGGTAGTTAAACTTAGTACACATCTCCAATATAAATTATTATTTCATTTTATGGGTATCTATTGTTGCTGTATTGTGTCATTTATTGAAATTTGTCATGTTAGCATTCCTCTTAGTTTATCATTGAGTGTAATATTTACCTATGATTTGAGTATCACGATATGAAGTATGAACGTTTATAATATTTTAAATTCAAAGTAAAAATAAAAAGCAAAAGAAATAACTCATAGGATCTATTTGATACACTAATACCTTTGAATTTTATAACATACAAATAATAACGTGGTTCCATGGTAAAACTTTGGTTCCAAATATCTTAAATCTGTGCTGATCCTTGCCAGCACCATGCTATACCCGTTCACCTCTTGTTGTGGCTATCAAGTGTTACCTAGGTCATGGAGGAATTGAACATGGAAATTGAAATCGAGAAAGGAATTGCCCAGCAGTTAACACTTACATGTATTTCATATAATTTTGATTACTAAGCAACAACCACGGTTGCTTTCAGGTTTAAGCACTTCTGTCCTATTTGCCCCCTTCAAATATCTATTAAACATCTGCTTGAACCAAAAAAATAAAACCGCATCACACAATTCCTTGGGCACTATTGTTTTCGAAGCTTTCAAGCTCGAAGACATTAACCATCCGATGTGGGGTTTATGATTCTTATAAAGAGCAACGTTTTGACCGAATTACGTCTTGTGCATAGAAAGAAAGAAGGCTATTCCAGGATAATGCTCATTTATTATTATTATATAATAAATATAATAGTTTATATCACGTTTTACAAGTTTAAATTTTTATATTAAATAATTATAATACTAGTCATAACATGATATTATCAAAGTAGGAGGTCTTGGGTTCGATCTTATCTAATCTAATTAGAAGTTGAGATGATTCTTTATCTTCTTTTTTGAAGAATAAATAAATAAATAAAAAAAAGATGCTTATGTTAATTTGTCTATGTTTCCTAAGTCATGTTCAAAAAGTCTGATTAGTCGGTAACGTCTTGTAAGCTTGTACATGAAAACATTGCAACAACCGAATAACCTGCTTTAGGTTGTACCGGCAGGAGTCCGTTATATGCCAAAGGTGAGGATTCACGCCCTCAAAATTCCACCGAAACCTGGATACATTGGAATGTTAGACCAATTGTGATAGTGTAGTTCAGCGTAGAAGTATGGACATGAAAAACCTGAAAGTGGATGACCTCTTTAGTATACCCTTAGCCCTTACATTACATCCAATGGAGCTTTTCCTCCTCCAAGTGTAAGAATGGTCTCTCTAAACCATTTCCCAATTTCTTCGACAGTCAAGGGGAGAAAAGAAAACTTATGATTATGGTAATGAAAATGCATGATTCTACTAAGGCTTGAAATGGTATGATTATATATAAAATTGTATAAAACTGATAAATTGTAAATTTATAAGATTTTACAATAATAAGCTTGTGGAATCCTTTAGTTAACACATAATTTTAACAATTGCACATAATTTAATATTATTCTTTATATGATCAAAAGTTAACATTTACATGCCTTTGAGAGAGTTCATGATGAGATGGATAGTTAACAAAATAGATGATCACAGCTAGGGGAAATCATATTCGATTCCAAATTTATTTATTGTTAGGTAATCACTTTGTTGTTATTAAGAACATTCCATTTGAGGTTTTTGACACAAGAACCAATATTAAGAATTTTCTTTTTGAGATTCTCGATGGATGAGAAAATCGGTAACTTTTTTTTGGAGTCCTTGGGCAAGAATCTCAAAAGGTAAAATTTTTTATTATTTTTTTTTATTTTTAGCATTATGTTAATTTAAATTTGTATATTATGACATATAAATAAATATTAAAGACTTTTGTGAAGAAATACACAAATAAAATAGAGAAGTTCTTTAAAAGAGAAGTTCTTAAATTATTGATATGGCATTTAGGGATTTTAATTGAATATTTCGTTCTTTCTTATTTATTTATTGGCAGACTAAAGCCCACTCTTCAAATGTAAAGAAAGCATATGCAAAAACGACCTCTGCCAACACTGCGGGAACGTACAAATCCTTTCAGAACATTATGCTCCAAAGGGTACCCATTAAGAAATAAGATTGCACTCAACAAAGCATGGCGCAAGGACGATGAAGGTAATAGTACTTATCGTCGCTCTGTAGTATCCTGTTGCATATCCACTTGGTATTATCAAGAGGCAACTGACATTTGATGTGTGAGTCGTTAATGATCAAGACAATAGGCACAGCGAAAGCATTAAAACTTCTAAGCTAAATAAATATGACGAGGAACACAAACCGATGATTATCGTGTGTTTGAAGCTACGGAGGAATGTGTCTTTCTCATAATGCACTTTCTCAAGAGAATTTTTGGTTGTCTTTAATAATCATGAACAATGCAAGGGCTGTTTCAATTTGCAGCAAAACACTAGTAAACAGAAAGGAACTACGTATTGACAGTTAACTTGAAGGAAAAATATTAACAAAAAAAGGCTTAAATTCAAGGTAACGGTGGAGACTTCTTATGCTTATGTCTTGAATAATGAGTTTCCAGATTCCCTAGGCTTTTAGACGATGAATTGGACAAAGGTGAAGTTACAATAGTTGTGTGTTTTCTAGTTTATTTATTTATTTTCCACTTGATTTGCTACCTATTTCATGTATTAGGGCTTGAACTTTTGCGAACACTAGGTATATGTGCGATAGGTGTATTAGGTAGTAAAAGAGAGACCAAAATATTCTAGAGTTCACTCAGATGAAATTAGTTTTTATGATCTCGAAAGAACCAAATTATATTGTTATTTGTTTATGATAACATATCCTTTTGTTCTTTTAACCCTATTTTCCTAAGATTTTCCATGTAAAATCTATTCCTCAATATTCCCTTTTTACTTATTATTTCTCTATTTTATCTTGTGTTCCATAATCTACAATGATTCAATACTGGTAACGTAATTCAGTTGCTTACGTATAAAAAAGAATGAAGCTGCATTAATTTACATGTCTTGATGCAATTAAATAATTTATATATATGAAATCTGAAATAGAAATATCTCAGCATGAAAAATCCATTGAAGATCCAAACAAGACATGAACTGACATGAAGATAAGGTAAATTTCTCACTTGAAGAATTAAAGTGAAAAATGTTGGATTTACCGTGGATCGAATAATTGTAAAAACATATGCGATCCCATCAAATAAACGACAGCTATCCGAAAAGACGTTGCAATACATGGCAATACACGAATTATTGTGGACTTCATAGATAGCGGTACCATTCTATTATGAACAGAATCATGCATGAACTGATAGGACATAACGTGTTGGTGTGAAAGATCCCTATACGGTATACAAACGTTGGTCCATGGCTTTCGTACTCATATACATTACGAGGGATAAGATTCGGAAAGGTATGCCAAAAGTTAAAGGAGAGTTTAAAAGAAAACAAAAGAGCCATCCAAAGAGATTTGTACTCTCGTACTTTCTGAGATTTTTTTTTTTTCCCGTTTTTGTCACATGTTCGTCATTGAAAGAAAGGGAGTCCTCGATGTGCTGGCCTATTTATAGTATGAATATTAGGTCTATGTTCCCATTCAGTGGGGACCAAAACCAATCAATATGGGAGTATTAAAATAATTCATCCTTCTTTTTTATCCCATTAAATGAGTATACGAGGAATTGCGAAAGTATGAGTAATAAAATATTAAGATCCCCAATAGTCCATAACAGCTAACAATAATTAATAGTAAAACTAAGAGAGGATTGATACAACCATTTTATCTATTTATCTTAAAAGTTGTTATGCAGTGTTTAATTCCATTCAGTTAAAAAGTTGCCATTTAATGTTTGATTTCCCCCCAACTATAGCTATTGTATGAGGTGTCACCTTTGATATGGCCAAATCAATATGCAATTGCTAAGTAACAAATAATAAGGTTTTTTATCCACTTGATCCCAAATTTCAACTTAATATTATCTTAGTTTTTGCTACCTTACTTACTAATCATCAATTCACTATTAACCTGTGGAGGCATTACGAAATACGTGTTTAACTTAAGTTGGCCATCCACATGCACTTTAACTGGGTGAAAGATGTAATTAGGAAAATTATTGCACTTCCAAAATCTCAATTTATAAGTCCAACCATATAGATTTTCACTTGTGTATAATTTATAAGAATTACGCTCGGTATAATTTACTAAATTAGTATAGAATTTTCACTTGTGTATTAAAATACTTCCCTCTTGATTTTGTTTGACCTTTGAGGTTTTTGTTGAGCTTTTTAACAAGGAACATTGAGTAAAAACCAAAACTGTAACTGAATCCCTTTTCAACTAAACAAAAGTAAAAAAATTTTAGTTTGAACCAATCAACCCAAGGATTCACTAATAAGCAAGTTGAATGCATAAAATACTTGAAGAATTGTCCTATCTAATCTATATTAACAAGACAAAACTCCCATTTAGTCTTAAATGCCTATTCCTGGGGTCCACATACCTCTAAACAACAGTTGGTGGAAAAAACTAACGCTCAATAATCTACGCTCCTATCCAATTTAATTGTGCTTTGGTAGTTATTACCTATAATCTTAAAAGTTTGACGGACAAATAGGCAATATAGTGCAACATATTGATTGTGTACTTATTTTTTGCTTTGTTTACTCCCGCCGAGAGCAAGGAGGACTTCTTTTTCATCAAGGTTTCAACCATTTTCATAAAGTTTGGACCCTCTAGCAGGATTACTTTGCTTTTGAATTATTACCGTTTTACTTCACAAGAGCATTTTATCAATTATCTTAATTACACTTGTACCATTAATTACACCTAATATAATTATTCAACCATATGCTACTCTTTTCAATGATTTCTGCGACATAATTATTACTCTAATATATATAATATACAAAGAACCATTTTATACTAAGTCACTTTATTTTGAGAGTAAAGTCATTTTTTAAACTATAACATATCAAGTAAAAAATAGTGAATAAACTAAATTAACAAACACTAATGAATTTATTTTAACCACTTAGCTCAAAAGTTTTTAATTAGCATTAACATGACATTCACCACTTGTTGTAAAACCTTAAAGTTGGTTAAATTCTTCTTCTTTTTTGATGTATGATTCAATTTATTCATACCATAGAACTATGCCAAGAATCATCACCCTAACGATACTCTCCACTTTTCTTGAACTTCTTTTCTAAACTAGAGTTAGTATAGTTCCCTAAATGTCCACTTTAGTAATGTGTTGGCTTTGATACCATTTAATATCTTATACCAAAAATAGTAAATAAATTAAGTAGACAAGTACTAATGAGTTCATTTCAACCAGTTGACCAAAGTTTTTAGTTAATGTTAATATGACACTCACTGGCCAGCTTTATATATAAGTATAACTTCTTTTTACAATCCATGTGAGACTACATTTACATGAGGGTGTCACACAAACCTTAAAATGAATTAAGTTAAGTGAGATTTATAAAAAGAAGCCTAATCACTATTGAACAATGAATTCAAAGTAGAAGTAGTTAGAAAACTTAATTAAGGTTTAGGAGTCATAAAAAGGACTCTAAGATAACTTGCATACATGACTATCGTGGACGTAACTTCATCTTGAGAACCAAGGATAAGGAAACTCAATATTAGAAAGTCTGTTCTAAATACGTGACTAACATGCTTGTTGCCTATGCCTATTAAAATAGGTAATAAATGAGCCTTATAACTACTTTTCACTTAATAATTGTGTTGCTTATCCTTGGTTGGGGTAGGAAGATTAGGAATATCAATGCTTCCTACATGTTACCAGTTGATCGATATATGATAATGGTTAGGACGAATGTCATATAATGAGCTAATGGATAGGACAAAGCTATAGCCAGAATGTCATGTGCATTTTGATGATGCGCAAATATATGTGGACCAAAATGTCTAATGACCATTTGAAATTTACTTTGGGATGACGTGATTTATGTTTTTAGACTTCATGAGTTATCTCAACTCTTGAGATGTTGAGATTGTGTTATATTGTAACGCCTATTAAAAGATAATAAATTGATTATACAATAGAGATATTATATATTTATGAGTGTACAACTACTTATATGGCATCCCTATGTGTTTATGATGATTACAAGCTGAGTTTCAATTTACCTCTTGTGGGAAACTCTTTTAAGGAAGAGGTATTTAAAATGGTATGGATTATTATGATGACTTTAGAAATGACATGTACTGTGATTATGGAGATATGAATTATGTGTACCTTGAGGAGTAGATGCCGTGCGATGTTTCGTTGAAGTTTGCTAATGCTCTAGGTGGTGTTAGTGTACATTTGGTCTCACATTTTACATACTTTGCATTATGGACTAGTTATTTTAGTTGTATTTGATGGTTCTAATATTGATGACTTCTGTAGTTTATTGATGTTAGGTTTAGGATTACTTTCATTGTTGTATATTCTGTTCCATTTTGTGATATGAGTTGGACTCTTAAAGCCACTCACTGTATGTAAAAACTTGGTGATTGTATTAAACATGTATTTGACACTTTAGATGACCTTATCCGAATAAGGCGACGAGGCGGAGTTGTTGCGCTTGAAATTTGAGGCGTTATAGGAATAATGCATGAATTGAGAATATTACAACATATAACCAATTATATGGAGAGTGTAAATAATTTTATAATCCTTGTGAAAAATATTTTAATACAATAGTTTCAGTCAACAAGGGACAATGCACAAGTTGACGTTTTTCTTTTTCTTCACATTCGGGTTTACGTGCACACCCTGAGAATGTCTGGGTGTAAAACACCATTATACACGTTGGTCCAAAAAGATTAAAAAGACAAAAAAAAAGAAAAAGAAAAACATCGTGAATTTATTTCAAAAGAGAGGGCCAGTCTGCGGAAAGATGAAGGAAGGTTGAATGAAAACAGGAGCTATATCCAGAGATATTTGTATTCATGTATTTTATGAGAATTAAACTTAATTGTTTCTACTTGGCCTAAAAGAAAAAGAAAAAAAGAATTTACTCGTTTTATTCTTTCATCACATTTACTCACATGTGCTAGCTACTAGCCTAATATAATATTAGCAGACGCGCACGTGCCATACGTATATGAAAATTAAATATAACAATAAATTATAATATAAAATAATTATCGATTTAAATTATATAAATAACAATTAATTTTATTTATGAATGGTTTTAAAAATGTATAAAAATAAAGAAAAGTATAATAGTTAGAATAAATTATATGCGACAATGTATATATAATATTATGTTGATACGAGAGAGAGAGAGTGAAGAAGCGCAGAGAGAGAGAGAGACCAACTTCTATAATCTCTATATATGTATGGATGTAAGAGAGAGAGAGAGAGAGAGAGAGAGAGAGAGAGGGAGAGAGCATAAGGGGAGATTAAAATTTAAAGGGAAGAAGAGAAAATGATGAATTTTGACTAATTTACTCATATAAAATATTACTAATTTTTTTTGAAAATATAAATTATTTATCATTATACTATATTTTGATACTATTTAAGGCCCCTCTAACTTAAATAATAAAGATAATAACTAAATTTATATCGCTATATAAGTTTGGTTTGAAATATCCATCAATATGGAAGATACTTAAATAAATTTATTTTATTTTTTCTCCAATAAAAGAGTGCACAGGGAGATGTGAAAGTATGACTAACAAAATATTAAGATTCTCAAGTGTCCATATATAACAGCTAACCATGATAAAATATTTTCCTTGCATCGTAAAATATTCGGAAATAATTCATAAAAAAGCCAGTACATACATCACAAGTGTACCACCAGATAACACATGCATACGTTGCTGTAGTAGGTAGTACGTGCACTTGCAGTACAAGTTTGAGAGGATTTATGATAGTGATGGAATTGTATAATAACTTAGTCTTGTAGTTTAGGCAGTTTTCCAGAAGACCCTCCAGCCCAAAATGAAACCACAATCAACGTGAATTGGACATGAAATAAGATGCAAACACTATCCAGCAACACCATGCAAACACTCGTACAAGCAATCCCAATACCATCCCACATGTGATGTGTTTATGTCGATCATTACAATACGTTGGCTCCTGTGGTCCAAAAAACTCACAAATTTAATTTGAAACGCTGCGAGTACGTGAATAGGAAGAGCCAGAGAAAATGGGAGCTATATATTCGTTTGCTTGCTTCATCAAATGTTTTTAAGAGAAAGAGAGGACTCAAGTGCTGAACTAATGCAATTTAATAAATATGGTTGGGTAAATTAACATTACCCACTCCTATTAATTTTTTATATTATATTGATACTTTACTTCCTTAAAACCCAATATTTAAGATTAAATGGATAATAAGCATCACCTTATACAAATACCAATGAGATGTTGACATATATATTATATACAAATTACGTGTGGTAATAATTTGAAAACTATCCTTTTTATTAATATTCGTGTTAGCATTTTATTGGTATTTACATGACACGAATATAAAATACTTAACGTGTATTATCTATTCAATCTCTTTTCTAACATATCCCCTCTTGTTTTTGCTCATTTGGAGCTAAAGTAATGATAATTAATACTAAAGTATCATCACCATGTTAGCGTTAATTAGATTTAAACATTATAATACGTACATACAAACATACATACATATATGTGTATTAGTTAACTCAAATGACAATTAATAAAATAAATTTCATAAAACTAAATAAGAAACAAAAATGTCGAAAGTCCTTTTTAAAAAAATAGGACCCTACTTCACATATTATAAATAAGTATATTTATTTATTTATTTATTAAATCAATAAAAATTTTAAAAATATCAAAAGAGAAAAAGAAAAACTATAAAAGCAAAAACAAAAGTTTCCAATCATCCTAGATTAAAAAGTAGCCAATAGTAATGTTGGAGATGGGGTATACAAGACCCCTTTGGTTAGTTGCTTACCAACCCTAATTTTGGAGAGGTTGGAGTGGCTATAAAAAATAGAAGTGGGCCAGTACACCTACTAAATAATGGGTGCTTGATTCATTAACGATGATAGAGAACCTCTCCACATCGCATTTTCTTCAAAAGAAAAAAATAATAGGTGAAAATGCATTTTGGTCACATGACTCAATCTCAATTAAATGGGTTTTCATATATTTTTTTAAATATAAAGTGCGACGGTAAAGGTTGCCTACCATTATTAATAGGTTGAGTAACCCATTGTTAAGTGGGATTGTCGACCTACTTCTATCTTTTGTGATCGCTTTGGCCATCACAAGGCCTCAGGGTGGCCGATGATTGCTTGAGGATAATTTTTTCTTTATAATTTTTCTTTATTTTTATTTTTATTAATTTTGTAATAAATTATATTTATAATAAGTATAGTAAGGCCTTAGTTAAAAAAATAGATGCTTTTTCCTTTCCTAATTTTATCAAATATATTTTATTTATTATTATTTAAATTCATTAATATATGTATATATTTATAATTTTTAAATATAATTTTTTCATAATATTGATATGGCCATGACACGTCGGGCTTCTCGCCTTGTTAGCAACGAAGTAGACAATAAAAATAAGAGAGTAATAGTAGCATTTTGAAAAAGTAGAATGGTGATGATATAATTTAAAAAGTTTATAGGGGTGTTTTATGTAATTTGCCAGTGAGGAATTGCATTTGTCCTATACTTATTTATTTTATCAATTTACTTATTCTTTTCGAGGAATTTCATTTTGTATATAAAATAATATTATTCCAGACCATGCGCTCTTATCATATTGGATGGTCCCCTCAAAACATGTACTCATATGTGCTCATGGACTATGTTAAGTTAAAAATTAGCCTTTTTTTTTTTTTTTCCTTTCTTTTTCCTCAGTTCACACGAAGAAATCCATCTATAACTTGAGCTGGATTCATGGATATTCGTATAAAAAAGCACAGGAAAAGTAGAAAGCAAAGTGATCGCGAAAATGGGTTTGAAAAGCAGATCGATCTTTTCTTCCCTTAATGGGATTGTTATTTTTTAACCTTCTCCTCTTTTGTGTAGCAAGAGTTCGTTACTATGATCTTGTCGTAAGTGCCGATAGCATGTGGTTTTTGAACCTAGACTCATGCAAGAGTAATTCAATTGACGAACCATTGGATTTTAAAAGTTTAGATAATTCAATATTGATAACAGATGAGTCGATGAATTATTGAATTATTGGGCTGAATAATTAGTTGAATCAACGATTCTGCTTAATAATTTGAGGTCAAACTAACTTTAAAAATTAAAAATATATATAATATATATTATGTAATATATTATAATACATCATGTTATCTAAATGACTTATTTCAAAATAAAAAAAAAATTTGAACCAAAAATAAAATTTTTCATTTATGATATAATTCTAACAATCATGAGTTATGGTGGCAAGGGATGTCAAAAGCCAAGGTGGCAAGCCATGACGATGATATTGGTTAATCATCACATAAAATGACAGTGGAGAGTGGAAAAATAATACCGACTTTTAGATCAATAAAGCAATTTTTAAATTTTCCATCAGTAATTTCTTTTGTAGTCGTTAACCACCATTTGTAGGGACTTATCACTGTAATCTTCAACTTCTTACATATACCGCTAAAAATCAGTAATAACAACAATTTCTTAAAATAATTGTGCTAATATTTACAATGATAAAACATTTTATCAAGAGGAAAAAAGAAAAAAAAAAAGAAACTAGAAAATGATACACATGTGTAGTTTATCAAAATATTAATATCGTATTATTATTATATGAAAAACTTGCAGCTGCAAGAGACGAATGTCACAAGGTTGTGCGACAACGAGACCATTCTAACAGTGAATGGTAAATATCCTGGACCTGAAATTCGAGTTCGTAGGGGAGACAGGGTGTTCGTTAATGTCTATAATAAGTGCAACTACGGTATCACAATTCATTGGTAACGCCTCTATAAATTTTGAGAAGAACATTTCTGTGTATGTATGTTTATATCACAGGTCAAAGAAAGCCAATATATATACAACATAGACGCATTAACAAAGTTTCTAAACATATAAAACAAATATCTTAAATATACTCTTTACACAATTGACAGATATTTATAGATCCTAAAATATTCTAATACTTTCTAAACATAGAAAATATCCTAAATATACTCTTTACATAATTGACAGATATTTACAGATTTTAAAATATTCTAATACCCTCCTCAAGTTGGTACATGAAGATTGCAAACCCTTAATTTGCGTAGAAGATACCCAAACTGCTGTGTCTCCAATGCCTTAGTAAAAATATCAGCGAGTTGCTCAGAGCTACGTACATAAGCAGTCTGAACATGTCCATATTGAAACTCATCATGAATAAAATGACAATCAATTTCAATATACTTTGTTCGCTCATGAAACACGGGATTTACACTAATGTGTAAAGGTGCTTGACTATCACAATACAACAGCATAGGATGAGAGTGTACAATACCGAAAGACAGCAAAAGACCCTTTAACCATTTCAATTCACACACAGTGGTAGCCATGGAACGATATTCTGCTTCAGCAAAGGATCTCGACACTGTATGTTGCTTTTTAGTCTTCCAAGAAATGGGAGAAGTCCTTAACATAACAAAATATCCAGTAAGAGATCGTCGAGTTAAAGAACAACTCCCCCAATCAGAATCACAATAAGCATACAGCCGAAGATCACTATCAGCTCGTAAAAGTATTCCTTGTCCAAGATTGCCCTTCAAATAACGAACCATGCACAAAGCTGCTTCCCAATGAGCTTCTCTTGGCTGATGCATAAATTGTGCCAAAATATGAATACTGTAGGACAACTCAGGTCAAGTAAGAGTCAAATAAATCAGTCTTCCTACCAATCTCCGATACTTCTCTGAATCTGCCAACAATGCATTTTCTACTAAGGCTAAATGATGATTTTGTTCGATGGGAAAACCAGATGGTTTAGTACCCAATAATCTAACTTCACTGATAATATCCAAAGCATATTTGCATTGGCAAAGAAAAATTCCTTCTTGATTCCGAGCCACCTTTATGCCTAAAAAATACTTCAATGTTCTCAAATCTTTCATGTAGAAGCAGTGGCATAAATAATCTTTAAACTTCTGAATGGCAACTCCATTATTCCCCGCAATAACAAGATCATCGACATACACCGGTATACTCAAATTTATCTTGTCTCGATTTAAAGTAAATAATGAATAATTAGATTGAGATTGAAGAAATCCATACCACTTTAATGTAGTTGTCAATTTGGAAAACCAACATCGGGGGGCCTGTCATAACCCATAAAGTGATTTACGTAATCGACAAACTTTGCCAGGCTGTTGAGTAGAGAACCCAGGTGGCATCTTCATGTACACCTCTTCTTCTCCATGCAAGAATGCATTATGAACATCTATTTGATGGAGTTTTCATCCATTTGTTGTTGCCACCGAAAGAAAAGTATACAGTAACCATTTTTGCAATAGGAGCAAATGTCTCATTGTAGTCAATTCCTTCAATATGATTATTGCCAAGAATCACCAATCAAGCTTTATAATACTCAACTGAACCATCTGAGTTATATTTGATTTTGTAAACTCATTTACTGCCTAGAGCTTGCTTTCCTTGTAGCAAATCTTCCACAATCCATGTCCCGTTAGCCTCATGTGCCTCAATTTCTTTCATCATGGCTTCTTTCCATCAAATGTCTTTGATGGCATGAATATAAGAAACAGGTTCCCTTTTGGTTATCATAGCTGCTAAGAAAGAACGATGTTGTGGAGAAAATTTGTCACAATTTACATAATGTACTATAGGATAGGAGGTACCCGTGGACGGAATTAGATTGGAGGAACATGCAGAGGGACTTATTTGTTGTGCATCATATGTCACAAAATCTCGTAGCCGAGTAGAATCTTCTTTTGTTAAATGACTCCGTCCAAGTTGTTCTAGAACAAATTCACCCAAGATTTCAATGACACCTCCCCTGTCGTTATTATCACTTTGAGTCACAGTCGAATTCTCAGGTACCTCACTTTTGTCTTGCTCATTCAATTCTCCATTAAAATTATTGGTGATATCAAAAGAAGCACCTTGTACAAGATCTAGTTGCACACCTTCCTTATCAACATATGAAAATTCAAATTCAGAGAACACAACATCTCTGGATACAAAATATTTTCCTGTATCAAGATCATAAACTTTCCACCCTTTTTTTTTCTGAAAGGATATCCTACAAATAAACAACGTTGACTCCTACTAGCAAACTTATCTTTTTCCCTAGTTAAGTTCCGAGCATAACACAGGCACCCAAAAGTTCGAATGTGATTATAACTAAAAGGTTTACTAAACAATATCTCATAAGGAGTCTTTCCTCCTAATAACTTAGAAGGAGTCCGATTGATCAAATATGCAGCCGTCAGAATACATTCTCCCTAAAATTTGATGGGAAGATTGGCCTAAAATCTTAAAACTCTAGCTACATTTAAAATATGATGATGTTTCCTCTCAATACGTCCATTCTATTGAGGTGTTCCTACACATGAGGTCTAATGTAAAATTCCATTTTCAGAAAAATAGTTATGCAAGCAAGCAAATTCAGTCCCATTATCACTTCTAACTATCTTCACATCTTTTTGAAATTGTCTTTTAGTCATGGCAAAGAAATTATGCACGACAAGTTCCACTTCTGTTTTTTCAGTTAACAAATATATCCATACACCCCTAGAAAAATTATCAACAATGGTAAAGAAATACGAAGCCCTACAAGAAGCATTAACACGATAAGGTTCCCACAAATCACAATGAATTAATTCAAAAATTTCATTTGCTTTAGTGTCACTAGAAACAAAAACTTCTCTTGTTTGTTTAGCTCTCAAATAAATGTCACATGGTTTATTCTTTACTGAACTATTACTAAATTCAACTTGAGAAAGAGATTCCACAATTTTTATAGACGGATGCCCCATCCTCCTATGCCTTAATTCAAAAGAATCTACATGGCTTATCTTGCATGCTTGGATTGATATTGCTGACTTCAAATAATAAAGTCCCTTGCACTGTTCACCCGCTCCAATCACCATCCTCGAGGTGCGGTCTATATAACACAAATTTAACCAGTAAATTGGACATTACAATTAGAGCCATCAAGCAATTGTGATACAGATATCAAATTACAATTCAAATTTGGAACACAGAGAACATTGTTTAGTTTGATATGTTTTCCCAAGCAAACTGATCCCTCCTTCAATGTCATCACCTGCTCTCCATTAGGTAATCTAATTGAACATGCCACAATTTCTTTCAAATTTGTTAAACATTCTAAAGTACCTGTCATATGTTGTGAAGCACCGGAATCAATAATCCAATTCAAATTATCCTTACCATTCATCTTCTCACTAGTACCCGGTTTGCACGTGTTCAACAAATTGAGAAAAAATGAACATTATTCTGCTATTAAGGTTCCAAAAGCTGTATTTTCTTCCATTGCTGCCATTGATGATGATGGCTGCCCAATTACATGGGCTGTATTCACCTTTGGCGTATAACTTTGTCCATGCCCTGCATTCTGTCCCCCTTGTCCACGTCCAGCCCCTTTAGGTCGGTCACCCCACCATTCCAGATATCCAATGAGCTGAAAACAAGTTTCAGAATCATGTCCCTCTCGTTTGCAGTGTGAGCAAATGAAAAATTTGTCCTTCACTTTTGTTTTATACTTTCGCCCTCCTCTATTGGTCTGCACTGCAAAACTCACAACTTCTCCATGTTCCTCCTTCCCTTGTGAGATGTTTGTAATACGTTCTTCTTGGCACACCAACGAGTATGCCTTATTCAAGTTTGGCAATGGTTCTGTGCTCAAAATATTGGAAAAAACTGCTCCATATAATGCATCTTCCAACCCCATCAAAAACTGATGAAGTCTCTCTTCTTCTCGTTTCTTGTCAAGTTTAGCTGCAATATTACAATTGCATCTTCCACAATCGCAGATGGGAATTTGCTCATAATTCGCAAGCTCTTCCCAGAGTTGTTTCGATTTCCCATAATAAGTCACAATCGACATACCTCTCTGTTTGCAGTTGGCAAGTTCTGTCTTAATCTGCTGAACACGAGGTCTATTAGCAATAGAGAATCGCTCTTTGATATCTTCCCATAAATCCTTTGCAATCTCCATATATGTTATGGTAGATCGTAGTGTTGGCTCGATTGTATTGAGCATCCATGAAACCAACATTGAATTCACAGTCCATCAATCCTCTAATTCAGTGGAATCATCAACAGGTTGATTAATCGTTCCATCAATAAATTCGAATTTCTTCTTGGCCCTCAACGACGTTCGCATCGCTCGAGCCCATTCATCATAATTGTCTTCTTTTAATTGTACCTGAGTAATTATATTACCAGGATTATCACTCGAAGTTAATAGGTAAAGGGAGGCTGGTTTCTTTCCCTCGCTAGTCATAACATTTTTTTTTTTAACTAGTATTTGATACCATATAAATTTTGAAAAGAAAATTTCTGTGTGTGTATGTTCATATCACAGGCCAAAGAGGGCCAATATATATACAACATAGATGTACTAACCAAGCTTCTAAATAGAAAAAATAAATATTCTAAATATACTTTTTACACAATTGACAGATATTTACAAATCCTCAAATATTTTAATACTTTCTAACTATAAAAAATATCCTAAATATACTTTTTATATAATTGACAAATTTTTTTCAATCCTAAAATATTCTAATACATTCCCTCAACCAAAACACTAGCATGATTATATTAGTCTAATAATTGTTGACAATTATCTCGTGTCATCTTTCAAGCATTATAGTTATCACTTTAAATAGTTGACTTCAAGCATACGATGATTGTGTTCTGGTGATGTCATGGATACATCAATAACAGAGGAATAGAGCGATTAGAAACAGAAAGAGGCAGAAGGAAAAAAAAGGAACAAACGATTTTATGTGAAAAATCTTAATATGAGGAAAAATTCACAGGAAAAAAATGGACGCAAGTTCAATATAATAATGAAAGAGTTATTAAGAACACTTAATCTTTTCAGAAACCATAAAGATGTTATGCTCATAATAATAAATCTTGGAAATCATATTCTCCAGTCTCAAGGTCATAAAAGGGGTGTACCCACACATGAAATACTCGAAATAGGATACATACATGTGCTACCCAATGGACGTATACTAGTTAATTGCCACAAGATGGTGATCAACTGGGAGGGGCAATAATTGATTCATACAGGAGCAATCGACATTCCTTACTGATTTCAGTCATCTTTATGTCCGGTGACCGATCTACTTCCTGCAACATTTCTAATCAAATGGGATGTTAAAAACATATTGTCATTTCATATCACAAAATAAAGAGTATAAGTGGGAATCAACATATTGGTAATGCTTGGCAGTTCAAAAAAGTGATTAGGATTTCTTTAAAAGAACAACTTCTAAAAGTACTCTCGTATGTGTGTGTATATATGTATAGAGTCCTATTCTTTCTTGAAATATTCAATGAATCACCCGTTATTCATAAACAATGAAACAACCACGAAATCAATGGTCAAATGAACTAGAGTATATCATACAATGCCTCATACCACCACAAATAAATTTATAGAAAACTATCTTGCCAATAATTGCAGTGGTTTACTCGATTCAAATGGTTACACTGTCGATGGACAACCTAGAGATACATATGACTGCTCTACAGGTATCTTATGCAATAATTGCAACTAACTTGCATTCGCTCGTATTAAAAGTTGATTAAATCATCCATTTTTAAAGTTAGTCATTTAAATACTTTATGTTTTTACCATTGTGCTAATTAAGATTCTCTCGTAATTACTGAAGAAATGTATTGACTAAATGTGTGTTGTAGCAAGACATATCTTCTTTGAATCATCAACGCTATTTTGAATGAACAAAGGTTTTTGTTATAGCAAATCACAGGCTCACTGTAGTTGGAATAGACGGTGTCCACACTAAGCAGACGACTAGAGATTTTGTAATGTGAGCTTCAGGACAAACAATGGATGTCTTAGTTACTGCAAACCAGCATGCTGACAACTATTACATGGTTGGTCTCCTTATGCAGATACAATAACTCCCGAAAATAAAAATAATATAACGACAATAATCTTCCATTATGATGGAGATTACACTCCAAGTGAATCTCCATATATGCCAAAACTTCCTAGTTATGATGATAGTGATGCTGCAACGAATTTTGCTACGAGCCTTGAAAGTTAATGGCCCTCAACGAATCGACAAGTGTATCTTTATGATAGTTTCAATCAATTAATTTTACTGTCCTAATGGCAGTGGTAGACGAACAGTATCTGCAAGCTTGATAAGCATAAGTTTCTTTAACTATTGACATACTGCAAGCATACCATTGGTAGTGTCTTGATTAATTTCACGAGACACATTGAGTATATTTCCAATTTCTCTATATAATGACTTTTATGATCCATCATAATATAACACAGTCGAATGTGTTGTTATACACTCGATATGATGACACATGTATGTTTGTATGTGTCCGTGTGCTTGTGTAGTTTTGTTAACAAGTGCCCTTCAGAGAGTAGTTAATAAGCTTTAAGAAGAAAATTTTCATCTTTCCAAATATGAAAGGATAAATGTATAGGAAGCTTATTTTTTTTTCTCTACTTATGGTGTCTTTGATCCTTTTTTTTTTTTTTTTTAAGGGATTTGAAGGGCATCTATAACGAAACATTTCCTGATAGACCTAATCCAACATACAACTATACTGGGGTTTTTAGTCGTAATGAGATATTGACAAACCAAGAAACAGTTGTAATAACGTTGGAGTATGGAGATGTTGTCGAAAAAATTTTTCAAGGAGCAAATATGGGTGCTGTAGAGATTCATCCCATGCATTTACATGGGTATAGCTTTTACATTGTAGGAATGGGATTAGGGAATTTTAAGAGAAAATACATTACAAATTACAACTTAATAAATCTACCCTATCTTAACACCTTTGCACTTCCAAAGAATGGATGGACAACAATAAGATTCGTTGCTAACAATCGAAGTATGTTTCCTCTATTGCATGCTTTATCAATTATCAAATCATGCATTTATTAACATTACTTGGTGTCTTGTCTTAACTTCTTGCCTATATTTTTCCAAGGACTTACCTTTTAACATAGTTAGCATAAATCTTCCGAGAGTATGGTTCATGCACTATCATCTCAAGCGGCATTGACGTGGAACCATAGTCAAGAACAAACAAGATCAGTTGTTGAGATGGGTCTAAGTTTGTAAAAAGTTTAAAAAGATAATGGAAAGATGTAAAAATAACATGAAAATTAAAACATAAGTAAACTCACGAACAATTCCACAAGATATGACGTACTAATGAAACTTTCAATAACTAATAGCACAACTTGATATAATGAATAAGGGTGTTCGATGAGATTACTCGCTACTTAGCTTTACTTAAGAGTTAAGATATGAGTGAGGTAAGTAAACAAGATAATGAGAACAATGTCGACAAAGAAGTATATTCGGTATATCAATGATGATGATAAGACAATTATAACTTACGTACAGTGAATATTTATACTTGCAAAACTAGGACAATCCACCTAAAAATGGAAAAAAAACTAAAAGGATATTATTTAAAGAAGTAATGTATAAGAAATAATAATGATACAATTGATAATACAATATAATGAGTATCTTGAACGGAAGACTTTATCACATGGTTTCTCGAACACGTACCTTATTGTAGGTGGATAGCTTTTTGGTAGAAAAGACAACTCTATATGATCAGCTTGGTTTCTATTGAGCCAAGATACCGAGCAAAAGTGGTAGGTTAGTTGTATTGAGCCTAGCAGATAACCCTTCCGAGGCAAAGTCACCTCAAACATGTTGACACTCAATTTTTGCTACCCCCCTCCCCAATTGTAGTTCTAATTTTTTTTAGAAAAAAGGTCCTAATTTTAAAATATTAATTAATTAAAAATGACAAGAATACAAAAAAAAATGGAAAAAAAAGAAAAATCATAAATATTTTTTAGGAAAGTAGAAAGAAAAAAAAAAACAAGGTTTAGGATCAATTGATTTTTAGCTTGATTCAGATAATTTTAGAGAGTTACATAATTTAAATATAATTTAATTGCACTAAATATCAAGGCACCGTTTTACTGCCTAACGGATAAATATTGGAGCATGGGTATTTGGTTAACTAGAGGTTACGGGTTTAAATCTATGTGTCATTTATTTTTTTTTTTCAAAATCGATCGAGTGTACGAGATTTAAATCTAATTTTAAATCTTCTCAAATTTTTTTAATCTAATACGATAAAGATTTGAGAGATTCAAATCTAATTTGATTTTTATTAAATTAAATTTGGAACAATACAAAAAATTTTGATTTTATATAATTTAAAAGATTTATTTTCAAACTTTATAAATATTGATTGTGCGGTATGAAAAAAAAAAAAAAAAAGCACTTGCACATATTCAAAAAAGAGAGCCAAAATGCACTTTCACTCAATCACATCCATTCCCTACACCGTTGAAGCCCCATCCCCTCAGCCCAAATACACGAATCAGCCAAAGTCGACACCACCGCCTCTCTTACACCAACAATAAACACAGATCAACATATACGATCACCATCCAACGCTACACGCCACTCTTCATTCACTACCTGCACGTCACAAATGGCCACGAACAACCCACTGCTACATGATTATTGCATATACACATCACGACAACAGCAGCAACCCCACATCCGCACTTCAAGCGATTCGGCTGCACAAACACAGCTGCTGTCCAACTCCAAACTCCATGCAACAGCCACGGTAGCCCATCCTCTTTCCGCCCTAACTCACAGACCCTCAACCAAACACAACTGCGCTACGCACGCAACTCCAACACCATCCACCATGACAGCCCACAAACACGCGACCATCGTCCTCCCTACCTGTCCAACATCACACGAACAGCCCTCTTCATACTGACCATAAATACCGAAGAGCCTATAACCATTCTGCTAACCACACCCAACCTTCACGGAAGTAACTGCGACAACAAAACTGTCCGTAACACAGGACAGAACCCAAATCGATCCTCAACGTGCCGACACAACTCCACCATGCTCCATCATCACCATCCTAGCTGAATAGTAACCAATGCCAGCAGCACCCGCACAACAGCCCAATCTACGAACACTGCACAGTCAGCAACCATCACAACTCCATCAACCAGATTCACGCGTGAGCTCCAGCATATATGCAGATCATAGCATGGCCATCTTCTTCATCCTACTGCTCACACACTTCACAGCCACACGATCACAAGCACCGTCCTGTACTGTTACTCACCCCGCCGTCCCTCACTGCTATATCGCATTGGACAACAGGCGCTCCAACGCCACAGTAGCAGTACACACGATCGCACTCCACCGCTGACTTCGCTCAGTAGCTCCTTTACAGCTGCACACCAACGCCTACTGTTGATCACTGCACAGCAACTTCATGGCACTTCAGGTTCAGTTCTTCTAAATTATTATTATTATTTTTTTTATTATATTACATTGTTATTACTATTTTATTTATTTATTAGTTAGTTTATATAAGGAAGTATGTATATATTAGATTAGGAGATTTTTTGGTATTAATTTTTATTAAATATAATATATTTTATTTATTTATGTAGGTAGATATACATATATATATATATATATATTTAGCTTAGGAAGTTTTTTAGTACTAAGTTTTTTTTAGGATTTCTCACTTAGAAAGTTATATTTTTTAGAAATAAAAATCAATAAAAAAAACTTTTTTAAAGATTTAAGACACTTTAGAGAATTTTTTTTAATATTCAGGAATTAGGGCCCTTTTAGATTTTTTTAATAAACTATATTTATAAAGATATAAACTCAGTCGATTTTTTAAAAATTAAAATAAATTAAAACACTAAAGTTCTCGAAAAAAACTATGGATATCTAATCCCGACTAGCGAGTATGTAGACAACTTCGAGGTGACGTTAAAATCTGGAGAAACTTAAGTTTTTTTTTCTTAAAAATATTTAAAAAGGACGATTTTGTTGAATAGGCCTAATTTCGGAAAATCTATAATGATACCCATTAGTGTTTAGTAAGTTAGCCTCCGAATTTGGAACCCTCTGATATTTATCAAATTAAAATAAAAAACCGGTAAGTAAATTGTAATTAATCCACCTAATTGATTACGGTTTCTTTTTTTCTTAAATTTGGTCATATGGCAACTCCAAAAGTTTTTTTTAAAGAACCAGAAATTCTTAATTTCTCTAGTCGATGATTAATATTGAATAGGTTAGGATTTAGCATTAATCTCAAAATGGGAAATGAAATTGAAATAAAGAAAACTAAAAAATTTAGGCTCAACAGGACACTTTTAGTATGGCTTAGATTTAGGTTAGCTAAGCTGTTGGTCTGATGATCTGAATTGACGTTTAAGTGCAATTCAGGTTAGCAACAGGAGATGAATGATGAGTACAAGAGGGTTCGATTTGGCTAAGGCAGCAGGTCAGTAGATTACAGTAGCTTGGACTCTTTAGTGGTAGGTCTTAGGGAAAGAATTCGCTTGGCCATACTTTCTAGCCCTCCGACTCGGGCATAGGTTAAGGGTCCAATGTTCTAATTCCTATTATCCTTACCAGGCTGATTGGGATTTAGGATCAAATGCAGCTAGTCTTTGTCTAAGCTTCCCTCAAGTTAGTAAAGGCTGAGGTTAGCAACATTAAACATGTCTAACACTCCCAAGTCTTATAAAAGCTCAAGTTGGTATGTATTGTCATTGATCTTCTAGAGTACTTTAAATGATCCTTTAGTTCAAGCAGATAGTTTGTTCTTCCTCTTATTAGGGAATCTTTCCTTATTTAGGTGTAACCACACTTAGTCTCCAGGTTGAAATTGCTTAGTCTTCCTTTCTTTGCTCTTCTCCCTTAGTTTTATGGCAGCTCGATCAATTTATTGGGTGACTTGTTTTGAATTCCACTGTAGAAATCCTTACAACACATAAACGATGAGTTCCCGTCGTCTCTCCCGAGCAATTTTAGGAAAAGTACGATACAACACTTAGAAACTATATAGAAGAAAAATAGAAAAATGCAAAATGGGTACAAGGATGGATGAATGGATGTGTTGTGGATTAGTGATGTAATGTACTTGATAATGTAGATTATGATATGCTCTGTGAAAAAATTGTAATGTATTTATATTCTTCTCATCAAAAGACTCAAAATATACCATTTGAAGACATCCCTTAGTGTTACGACCTATTCCATACACCAGTTTGTTCGAAACAATCTAAAAAGAATCATCATGTATACTCTCATCATGCCCGTGACTTAGAGAGTAATATTCTCATCGTAAACATTCTACCTCATTATGGTCGTGATGAACAGGTGGAAAAATAACTTCAGCCTTAGTCATTCCCTTCATCAAAGCCCTGATGGAGGGAGTGATAGGCACTGGATAGTCAAATCTACTTTTATCACGCCTATGATTGCTCCAAAACTCCTTGTTCTTATGTAATTTCATCTCATCTTCACCGTATCTTCAATAAATATCATCTCCTTGCTCTTGAATTATCTGAAATTAATATATTATATAATTAAGTACTAAGAAGTTGAGAAATAAACACAATTATAGTCAATTTATGCCTAAAAAGTATAGATTTATTTATACATATCATCTGTGTTATTTACTTCGACCTTCGAGACATCTCCCTTAATGATCATGATCCTTCAGTTCGAATATTGAGCAACCATATGCTCAAATCCTTAGCACTTAAAGTACTTGATGTAGCTAATCTTCCTTTCGAATCCTTACCCCTTCTCATATGTTCTCGCCGATATGTCACCATCAAGTTGGCCCTTCTATTTGGCTTTAACATCTACTTTTTTGGTTGGCTCAGTACTTGATTAAGCTTGATAACTTCCCCAGGTAGGTCATCTACTTATTAGGCTATTCATATAGCCTCATCCATCATAGTGAACTGCTAAAGTTCCACAATATCTCGGATGTCATTTCTTCATATAGTAAGAAATATCGATATTGTTCGGGTTGATGACTCATCTACTTCACATCAAATCATAAGCATTTGGAACTCTTAAACATACTCATCAATAGTTTGGCCTCATTGCCTTAACTCTTGAAGTCAAACAAAAGTGTCATGTAAATAAGTGTTCGGTACTAATACGGATTCATAGATAAACATACCAACCCATTATCACACGTAAGTAAGGTATGGGTTCGGGTTGCGAGATGGCTTGAAAAGTAAATGATAATCGAAGGTTGAGTAGGAGTTCTCGTACACTGACATTAGATATGACGCATCGACGCCATATACGAGCTCAAGATACACTTGATATGATGCATAAGTATAGCTGAAGGTTATTCGTTACTAGTCCATGCTTAAAGGGCTAGATAAGAGTAACTCGAGAGTAAGTAGCAGAACACTTAGCTTAAGAGAGTATGTCTAAAAGGTTCAATTTGATAACTCCTTTAACTTTAGGTACATTTCTTTCTTCAGGCTTGTAGTACTCATTTGCTTCATTGTCTCCTACCTCTTCTTCCTCAATTTCTTCAAGTGCTAGCCTTTGCCTAGCTTCCCTACCCATTCCTTTAGCTCAAGGAAATCAAGCTAGGGCATTAACTCAACTAAACTTAGCATTGCCTCGCTTTTGCTGCTCACATCCTCTAGGGGGTTATTTCTAGCTCGTTGTTTATCTTCCTTGATAACTATCACCAAATTAGCTACCAGGTCGATAAGCCTATCTAAGTAGTCACCTAATGACTGAGGTGTGAAGCTTCCTTCTTGCCCTTAGCCATGTCTAGTACTACTTTCTTAGTTTCCTAAAGTTTCCTAAACACTTAAATATGATATTGTTAGTTAACTTGGAAAAATGGATGTTTAAAGAACCACTCAAAGTTCTCTCCGGGAATGACAATAACAAAATAATAACTAATAGTCCCACTACTATGAAAACTACATACAACAAATAAACAAACAACCATACTCTGTTCTTACGTATAGGAAACGAGGAAAAACAAAGCACAGAACTCTTCTCAACTTCCAAAATCCTAGGTTAGCAACAGAACCTTTAACATATAAGGACAGTAACAAACTACTCAAAGAACAAAATATCAGAATCCAACTTCCAATGTAGCCAAGCCTTAATACCAAGATGATACGTATTCATGGATGAACACACGAACCTAATATTACGCATAACCAAGGAATGGGTTCGAGCAACGAGGTGGCTCAAAAAGTAAATGATAATCGAAAGTTGAGCAAAGGTTGGATATGATGCACCAATGGAAGATATGATGCATTAATGCCTCATACAAGCTCCAAACGTACTTGATATGATGCATAAGTGTGGCTGGAGGTTAATTACCACTCTTCCACGCTCAAAACGCTAGATAAGAATAACTTGAGAGTAAGCAGCAAAATACTTAGCTCAAGAGAGTATGTCTAAAAAGTTCAATCTAATAACTCCTACTGCTATTACAATGTACAAGTATTTATATGATTCAAGTAGGGTAAATCCTAGATGAGAGTAAATTGCAAAAAAAAAAAAAAAAAAAGATTCTTTTAGTAAAGGAAAAAGAGAATAATTTTCAAAGGTATTAATGTAATCGTGCAAAAAAAATATCCGTTGGCAGTAAGGACAGTACGAATGTCAAAGAAGGACAATGCGCGCATAATTTTACTCATTCCGTAGTCCCAATAACGTTATAAGCCGAGCAAAGGTAACCTTGATTAGGTTGACATCAATGTTGGTAGTTTGGCAACTCTTATTGCTGAGAATAGACAAGGATTGGCTTACATTCGAGTTGACTTCGAATTGTTAGCTCCTAGCAGCTATTAGCCCAGCTTTGGCAGTAGTCAAGTTAACAGTATTCTAATTTGATGCTAGGAATGTTGCGTGACCGAGAGGTTGGCTCAACATGTCGGCTGGTCACCTCGATAGCTTCTTGGATGATGTAACCTCGGATAGCTTAGCAAGCCATTTGAGCAAGCACTCGAGTTTCGGAGCGTGTGATTTGTCCTTAATCCCTAACAAGTATGAACCTGTTTTTTAGGATCCTCTTCATCTCAGGCCAAGTATTAACTTCCTTAAATCCTTCTCGACTCCTCATTAGTTAGAAGTTCTTCCACCACATTACAACATACCCTAAGAACTTAATAGCAGTAGTCCTCACCTTCTCTTAATCCTTGTATTGGTAATAATCAAAGACACACTTAACTTTCTCCTCTCAATCCAAATAATCATTTGTAATCCCAAAACTATTGAAGCTCGAAATCTAAAGCTTTTACATAGTTAGCAACTCAAGGTGCTTGAGTTTGCTCTTCTTCCTCATTATACTCTTCTTTTTCATCATCATCTATATCTCCCAAGTTAATCCTTCATTGTACTCGTCTTCCTACTCCTCCACCTCGAACTTGTCAAGCTACGTTCTATCCCATAACAGGTCGAGCAGCTTGTATGGTGTTCTACATGGCTTCAGTAGGTCAATAGGCCAGTACATGAGCAACTCTAGTTAAATTAAATAAGAGGTTGGCTACCTTATCAAGTCTTTTATCTATACTCCTAGGGGTGCTTTAGGATTATAAGCCATGGTGGACAACACCACTACTGTCATCTACAATACCAACATCAACACTTGGGGCTGTTGTTTTCTTCAACAAATTTGGTTTCAAACTTCAAATCTGAGATACGATTGATACTATTCCTCCAGACTAAACAACATGTACATTCTCTACACAAATGTATAGTTAATCCATAAACACAATAACTACTCCTATGAACAATAAATTCAACCAAAACTTACTTTGTTTTGTATTCTTGAAATAGGGCAAGACAAAGTATACATAAAAACAAACCATTACACCCTTTTACTTACTCGAACACTTTAGTGAATCTCTACACAACTTCGATACATTACAACAATAAACACTACTTCACAAAAATCCAAGTACAACTTACCCAAATGAAACCTTCTCTTTAATACTAGGATGATACAAAACTGTAGTAAAAAACAGACAAGGCCGATTGCTAGGGTAAGTCCAAGCTTACAGAAAGCTTAAAAAGGTGATGGAAAGATGCGAAAACAATGGAAAAATCAAAACATGAGCGGACCCACAAACAGTTCTACAAGATATAATGCACCAATGGAACTTCTGATGACTCATAACACAACTTGATATAATACATGAGGGGTCCCATGAGGTTACTTGCTACCTAGCCTTGCTTAAAGGTTAAGATAAGGATAAAGTAAGTAAACAAGCTAATGAGAGCAATGTCCACAAAGAAGTATATTCAGTATATTGATGATGATGATAAGATAATTATGGCTATACGTACAGTGGGTATTTATACTCGTAAAACTAAGGCAACCTTCCTAAAAATGGAAAAGACTAAAAGGGTATTATTTAAAAGAAGTAATGTATAAGGATTAATAAGGGTATAATTAAAAATACAGCAAAATGAGCATCTTATATGAAGGATTCTGTCACATGGATATTTAGACGTGTGGCTTATTGTAGGTAGATGGCTTTCTGGTAGGAAAGATAATTTTGTACGATTAGCTTAGTTTCAGTAAAGCCGAGTTATTGAGCGAAGGTGGTAGCCGGTTGTACCAAGCTGAGCAGAAAATTCTTCCAAGGCGAAGTCACCTCAAACACTTTTAGTATTGCTCAAATTTAGGTCGATTGAGCTAATAGTTGGATGAGTCGAGCCGATGTTTAAGTGTAGTTCAAGTTAGTAGCTAGAAATGAATGATGAGTACGAGAGGGTTTGGTTCGGCTAGGCAATAGGTCAGTAGATTGCAGTAGCTCAGACTTATCGATGTGAGTCTTAAGGAAAGAATTCACTTGGCCATACTTTCCAACCCTTGTGCTTAGGAGCAACTCAAGGGTCTAGTGATTTGATTTCGATCAAGCATACTACCCAAGATATGGACACAGTTTTCATTGTTAAAGATGGACGTAGAAGGCATCAAATGATGCTTCCATCCCCTTATCAATATGCCACCTTGTTCAAGTTTTAGCTTTAAGTAAAAGGGATACAATCAAGTGTTTGAATAAAATGTTGCTTTTCTTATGATGATTTAAATCTAATAAAGTGTGTGTTTGTAGGGCAACGACCAATAATATTTGAATGATTTCCATTCTAATTGTGTGTTTAGTAAATAAATTCTAAATTTCAGTATTCAACTCTAATCTTTGCAACATCAAGTTGTTACGATTTCACAAATTGTTAAATATCAATGCATCTCACTTTCAACTCAATCATATAATTGTTATTGCTAACAAGGCATAATACATTAGGTTCCAAAAATTTTAATTGAAATACAATTAAGATCTTCAATCACTTATGCTACTAAACTCCTCAAATTGCAAGTCATTAAATAGGGATGAGTAAGTAACCTCATCATATAGGATACCCAACTATACCTCACTCTACTAAATAGGTTTTAAGATGATATTGAAGGTCACATGGTAGGTTTCAAGTATCAAATTTCTAAAATCTGCTCCTATAAGATAAGGTACATTTATCATATAGCATACCTACTTTAGAACCTATACTAGAAAATATATATTATACTAGAAGATATATATACAAGGGTACAAGTTTTTGGGTCCAATATCCATTCTAAAAGAATCAATATTATATTGATTTTGAAAAGAAATTATTCAAACCCAATGCAAATCCTAACCTTAAACTATTATTTAAACATAAAAATAGTTACCAAAAACTTGAAGAAACAATATTTGTTTTTAGTTTTAAAGAACTTACGTCTTCTTTTCTTTTGCACATATACCCTCATTCATTTGCTATTCAATTGTTTCACTAATAAAGAGTACCATTTAACATTTGGGTTCCATGTGATTTTTGAAAAGCAATCTTTTAGCATGGAAAAGAAAAAATATAAACAAAATTTGCTATATAAAACAACGTATGAAGTTAAAATTTATGGAAAGATAAAATAAATTTACAAATTCTACAAAATACCTTATATCCTATAAGTTTTATAAATTAGGTTTTGGAGTGATTTTATGATACTATAAGATAGGTTTTGGTTTCAAAATTTAGAAAACCATACCTATGGAATAAGGTACGGTTAGAGCTTAATACTTAAACCACCCTTTACCACTCACCCTTATCATTTAGTGGTAAGACTTCCCACTCTAATACGATTACTTAAGGTTTAAAACTGTTTTCATCTTTAACTTATCGACATATTACCATACATTGATGCAGAGGATTTTGATAGGCAAATTATTTATTATTATAGTGCAATCAAACTATAGTAAAGAGTACATTGGAAAAAGAGGAATAACATCATATAGAAATTAACATGGAAATTTCTAGATATAATTGGGTTAAAAACTATGTGAATGGATCAACAAATTTACTTCACTAATATACATTTTCAGTGTAATAATGGGATATATCTTATTTTTAAACCACTAATCTTCCTCCATCTGATGACTTACTAGCCTAGTTGAATGATTGCCACTCAAGCACTCATTAATTGACTACCCTAAACCTTTGTTTGATAGATGCACTCTTCAAGCTACTCATTGCAATCACTATTAACTTTGAAATTTTTATGCACACCATATTATGGGTATGTTCCCATGCCCTTACACATCGTATCACATAAGCAATAACTCTATATGCTAAAGCAAGTATCTTTATTTTATTGCACTCGACTTTACTCTACTCCATTTTAACATGTAATCATAGAATACAAGCCAAAATCCAATAACATAGATTGCTAAATACTATCATATTCTATAATAGCTTATTCATTACTCAAATTATCTTTTCTACTTTCTTGTACCTATAACCACACATGATATCTGTAAAGAAGTATAATCGGAATTCATGTGAAAGCATGGAAAAAATAAAGAAATAAAAATAATAATATTTACAATATAGAAATAAATATAATATAATATTCCTATAATCTCATAATTGCTAATGGAAAGTGATAATAAATTATAATAAATTAATGCCATATGATGACATGTCAAAGTTCGCAACTTTGACATGTCATCATATGGCATTAATTTATTATAAGTTATGATTACTCATAAAATGGACAATTGAACTAAATTGATTGAAAATCATGAAAAGAACTAAACTTAGATAAAAATGGAATTAGTCTATGTATGTTTTTGCATGTAACAAGTGGTGTCTAGATGCTATATCTATTAGCTTCCACATGCTAAGAAGATAGAAGATGTAAGGCCAAGTCAAGGGTCAGGATCCAAACGCTAACTTAACAAGCATCCAGATGCTAAATGTGCAAAAGCGGTTATTAGTGATTCCTCTCTCTTCACGTCTGGACACCACCATCCATAGCATTTGAATGCTATACAAAACCTTAGCTGCTACATGTCCCAAATAAACCCTAAGCAGCAGAGGAAACATAAGTGTCTAGTATCTGGATGCCACTACACCAAGTATCTCAATGCCTTCTGCAAATTTATAAGAAGCTATAAAATGCAACCATTTAAGGTAGACACATTTCATAAGGGTTTAGCTAAGTAGCTTCTAGGGTTTTAATCTCTTGAGGTAGGATTGGGCTAATTTGAGTAGATTTAACTTTGTTTTGATATTTTCTTTAATTTTAAAGCATTTAAAACACATTGAAATCATTGGTTTTTGAGGACTATGGAGATTTAAGTTTTACACATATCTACGTATTAGTGAGTTCTAATACTTCTTTTATTTAATAATGATATTTGTGTTGTTTTATTGTTGTTTTCTAATTATTCTTATTCAAGCAATGAGTAGCTCATTTCTTTGATGAAGGTTTGTGATGTTTTGATGGAACTAAAGGTGTAATGTGTGTTATTTGAGTATAACATATATGTTTTAGTGTTTGATTAGTGTAGTAATCTTGAACACTTATTAAATTGTCCAACTGATGGGTTTAATGAGTTTAGATTTTTCGATACCTTGAAACTCTACTAGAGACTATCTAAGGTGTTTTTATTATTTTTACGGCCATGAATTTAGTATAAATCACTTGAATTCAATTGATTTATGTGATTATAAGTACGGGTTATAAGGTAAACTAAGTGATTAACCCACTGATATAACTAGGGTTTTTAGTTGGTGACAAAGGCTATTCACTTAATTGATCGTATAGGAAGACATTCCATAACTAAAAATTTTGCTATATAGTAAATTTTGTTTGCCCGACTAAGGAGATAGGTTCAAATGAATTTCCACTAATCCTTCTTTAAAAATTGTGCAATATAGTCAAACCAAAAATAATGTGCTATGAATAGCAAGTGATGGGTGATCACAAGTCTATGACTTTTAATGATTGTTGCTTTCATTAGTTGTCTAATGTTGTTTGTTTTTATTTTTTTGCCTATAATCAATCAAACGTGAATATGGTCGGCCTAATTTGGGATAGATAGTAGTCAATCTAATACTTAGCCAAAATCCTTCCCTATGGTTACGACCTTAACTCATCCATATTATATTATAGTCATGAACCAATGCACTTACTAGTTTAACTCACTTTTGGAAGTTTTAGAAAATAGTGATTTGTACTACTGAATTTTCAAGTGTAAAAAGCAAGTCAAGTTTTTTATGATGTTGTTGTGGATGGAATTAATTTCTAATATTATATTAGCAAAGGCTCTTTAGATTAGGTCATTTTCTTTCTTTTCTTGTTAGTAAAGTATAGTAATTTAGATAAAATGCTTTTCTTATTAATTGTTCTTGTCATGGATGGAAAGATTTTGATTTTGTTAGTAAAATTGGTTCGAAAGATAAAAAACTTACAATTGTTTATTGGAAATTTGTGTTGATCATCCTTAGCCAACATTAGATTGAGTTAGGAAAATGTTGTTTTTGATCCTATCATCATTTTCACAAATCGTAATTGTAGAAATTCAATTGGTTTGTAAGGGGGTAGTTTGGAAATTGTCAATTTAAACCTAAAATGGATGAAAATGTTGCTTTATGAGAATAAATAGTCCTAATCACAAGAATGGTGTCCTTAGTGTTAAACCTTACAAACATGAAATTTTGGGATTTCAAACTAAAGCCTAGTACGACACAGATGATTTAAAATAAGTAGTTTAAAGGGCAAGTCTTATGAGTACTTGAATGAGCATCATCAAGAGTTCTTACATCTTTGCCTAGCCATTAAATATCGTGAGATCCTATTAATACCTTAAGGTTAAGGTCATTCCCCATTTTCATTGGAAAGGACAACAAAGAGTTTGTTTAATGGACTTTAGGCTCAAGCTATTAGTAAATGGGATGATTTAGCTACAAGAGTCTTAACACACTTCTTTTCCCTTAGTAAGACAACAAAGTTTCAGACTCATGAAAGAAACCTTCAAGAAAAGTGAAAAGGAAGTAGTGCATGATGCATGAAATGGTTTGAGGGGTTGCATTAACAATGTCCATGTCATGGGTTATCACATCAAAATGGTGCACTTGTCTTATGATGGGTTGAATTACTGATAAAGGTTACTAGCAAATATAACATTTAAGGGAAGTTTAATGCAAAAAGTTGCAAAACAGGTTTGGGATTTTTTGAAGTAAAGTTATTAATCCCAAATCTAGCAAGAGGGGAGAAAAATTATTGAGGAAACCTTAGAGGCAGCTAAAGCCAATGAATTGAAGAACTTAAAAGAACAAGTAGCTTTATTTTTAGAGTGGGTTAATGGAAACAAAAGGATAACAAACAATGTGCCTACGAAAACACGAAATTACTAAGGCTTAAAAGGAAGAGGATGGATCCTTCTAATATTAAAGAAAACAAGAACTAAATCAGCTAAGTAGCTAAACATGAGCAACTACCATGGATATGACCTACAATAATGATCCTACACGACTTAGTCTTATCTCAATGTAATTTACAAGCTAAGAACCAAGGTTTACTTACTATATACCTTCGTTACTCGGAAATGATAAGAGTAAGGTTACTCGAAGCACACTCATAAGTAGAGAAGGTATATCCAATATATTCAAGATCGAAGATGATATGACTACAATAAAAATTAGCAATTTCTAGTAAGTTCCTAGGGCTAAACAAAGAAGAATTGAAACTACTGTTAAGGTATTACACAATTGCTTTCTTAGTATCATATAAAAAGGTTAAAGTTGCTTAATATAAAAACAGCAAAAAGGAAGGATATCAGAGAAGTGGGATACGTGGTATGCCATCGTTAAATAGTACATGGTCAAAGTAGGGACAATAAACTTGATGCGTCTTTAGAATCGAACACACAAAGGAGCACCACAACAAAATAAACTGAAAGAAAATAAAAGAGATTGGTAAAATCTGGGCAACTATCAACTGAATATAACATACCAATCGATCATACCTAGCCTACAATCTACCGGATATGAATCATCGGTCCAAACCATAGGGCTACTCGCCACTACTCGTTTACTCCTTGCTAAAGGGAATAGATAAGAGTTAGGGGGAAATTAGAACACTAAAGTTTCTCACAAAGGAAACTTGTATTAATTTTAATAATGTGATGGATGATGTCTACATACAACAAATGGGGGTTTTTATACTAGCCTTACTTAGGTTACAACACATAGGGAAAAGACAAAAAGGGTAATTTACAAATAAAATACATGAAATATACTAAAAGGGATAAAAAAAATACAAAGAAAATTTTGTATGGAAAAGTAAAAAACTTTCTAGAATATTGCATAGTGGCTAATGGCTTGGAATATAATACAATTCAGACAAAGTGAAGGAAAGGGATCTACAGTCAAAGCCAACCTAATCTTGTTTAGGTCGGAGCTTAGTCAATCTAGGGTGTCTAGATCCCCTTTAAGTCATATCTCGTTGTTTAGCTTAGACTGGGTTAGATGTTGGTCAACTTGGACCAAAGTTTAAGGTTGGTCTACTCAAACATTATCTAGGTCTTGGAAAGAGTTCAGCGATGGGTATGGCTACTCGATAAGTCAGCATGTATGCTCAACAAGTTGGCACATATGCTCAGCAAGTCAACATGTCTGCTCGGAAACTTTGGGAATCATGTTAGCACATGTGGGAGCTTAGTACTTAGGTTAACAGTAGAGTGAAACGTGAAGGTCAAAGTAGTAATCCCTATCCATATCTTTCCAACAATGCATTTGAAAGTTGCTAAGTTCATTGGATTACATGCCGAAAACCTTAACTTACAAGATCTCTTACAAAAACATTACGTCTAACTATACAAGAAGCAGCAATAAAGTAAACTAAGCATTAAACATTTTTTGAATGAGCTACACTAGAAAAGATCATTATAATCTTAATTGTTATTATTAGTATATTTCTTCAAGCTCCTAGGTTGTTCTCTCCTAAAGGCTCATGTCCTAGCTTATTTCCCCATATCTAAGACTTTAACTTTTAAGTTCCTCTTAGTTGCTCCTTCTATCTTCAAAATATAAGTTTTCCTTACTACTTGTTTTAGGAGCCTTAAATGGAAGAGAAAGGGAAGAGTTTAAGGATGGTTTTGACTTACCTATCTTGGTTGGATCTTGTAGTGGGAGTCAGTGTTAATGGAAATGAGGAAATGAGTGGTAGTAGCGATAGTACTAGGTTTGTCATTTTAGTATGTGTTTAAGGACTTACCAAGAAGAGAAATAAGGGAATGAGAGAGAGAAGGTTGATGGTTTAAGGGATTTTAAGTCACATTCACTTAATGTAATGTTAAAGGACATAATACAAAGGCTTTAAGTACATAGTAGTATTAAATAATGGTTAATGGAATGTCTAATGTCTTATCAAAATTCCAATTTAAATAACTCTCATTTTTGCATTTGACACCTCATCTTAAAAGCTACCCTAATCTATTCCTTAGCTTCCCTAATTTATGGAGGGCCCTTGTATCAAGACTAGGTGTCAACTTAAGTACACTTCTAAGGGTAGCTAGCAATCAATGTTATGCATCCCATGGCGAATTCCTTTGTGTGATAAGTTGGTTCCATTAGTTGTTAAGCATCTTATTATGCTTGGTTGAAGGTAGTCTAATTAAGTAGCAACTAGGGAGTGAAAGAATTATGTTTATTAGGGTTTTAGGGGTAGGAATTAGGAATTGATTTTTACTAAATTGTGTTGATTAATATTGTTTGATAATTAACATTAGCTGTTAGTACTTAATTATTTGAATTATCACATTTTGATGGTTATTCTTCATTTACGATTTAGGTTGTAAGGATGTAAGAGTTGAATCAAGGTTTAAGTTACTATTCCGTCTTTTAGGAATCAAATTAGGGTTTTTGAGCTTAATCTTTAGGTTTAGGGTTAAACATCTTATCGATTCTTGGAAATATCTTTCAAACATCGCTGAGTGATTTCTGACCTTTCTTAAGAATTCACAAGGTTCAGGAAAAGATAGCCTTTTTAGGGCATATTTTAAAAAGGGAAGGGTTAATAGTTGATCCTAAAAACGTGAAAGCTATTGTAAAGTAGTAAAGACCTATGGACATAATAGAGATCAAGGGTTTTTTGGGATTGGATAACTACTACTATAAATTTTTGAAGGGATATTATAAGATAGTTGCACCTATGACATATTTACTCGAAAGAATATTAAGTTTGAATAGACTAGTTAATGAGAGCAAAATTTTTAGGAGATGAAGAGAAGACGATTTTAGCACCAATTTTGAAAGCTTATGTGATATTTATTGGTTGTATTCTTACACGTGTATTTGTATTTTTTTTTTATTTTTCTTTTTTGTTTTGTTAGTTACTAATTACCAATTTTAGTTAGGATTAGCTTCTTTTAGTTAAGTTTAGTTAAGAAGAGTTAGCTCTATTACTTACAAATATACATACTTATACCGATCACTTAGAGAAAAATTAACTCACTTTACTTTTCTCTTTTCCTTCTGATACTTTTCTCTCTCTCTTTATCCCTTATTTCGGTTTTTCTAGATCTACAAATGTGAACACAATCCAATGGATTGAAGATCAAATCATACTCATGTATAAATCCTGATTTCCTAGATGGTATCAAGTAAAATCCATGTACTTTCATTCCTTATTTTCTCCTATTATTATGATTTGGATCAATCAATAGTTCTTAGAGAAATGAATGTTGTGGTTTAAGTAAGGTTAAATGATCCATATTATTTGTTTGGATTTGATAATCTAAACATGTTAATTAGGAATATAGTCTTTAATGGTACCAATTACTTTTCCTAGACCAAATCCATGAAGTTAGGGTTAGGTACAAAAGTTAAAATTAGGTCTATTGATGGATCTATTCAAAAACCTATTGATAATGCTGATAATTTTACTAAATGGTAATGTTGTGATTTTATAGTGAGGAGTTAGTTATTGAATTCCATCATAAGTGATCTTATACAAAATTTCTTGTATACTTAATTGACTTTTGAATTTTGGAATGAGATTAAGGAGCAGTATAGTATGGCTAGTGAACTATTGATCTTTCAATTAAGACATGAAAATAGTAATGTTCGACAAAATAATCAAGTAGTAAGAGTGTCTTACGATAAGTTGCAACATTACTGGGATGAATTACATGAAGTGCATCCTTTTCCTAGTTGTAAATGCAATCTTACGGATTTTTGCACTTATGCTTTTAGGAAAAGGATCATTGAATTTGAGTCTCATACAAGGCCTATTCGATTTCTAATGGGATTAAATGAAGCCTATGAAGGAGTTAGGAATCAAATATTGTTGATGCAGCCACTTCCATCTGTGAATAGAGCTTATTACATTATTCAACAGATGAAGAAACAACATTAAGTTTCTGGAGTGTTTAATAATAGTACTAACATTGCTGCTTTTTTCGTGAATAAGAACAGCACAAGGGACAAGAGGAGAATTAAAAAAGGAGTTTTTTTTTTTACATTGTAAAGGAGAAGGGCATACTGTCAAAACATGGTTTCAACTAATTGGATATCCTAACTAGTACAAGTGTAAGAAGGTGAATCAGAAAGTGAAAATTGTTTCTTTAGCCTCTACATGTCAAACAGGAATTCAGCACACACCTTTAGATGATGATGATCAATTGGTTGCTAAAAGTTCAGGCTTTCAAGATAAAGATTTTTTACAAAGTTAATATCAAGAGATGATGAGGTTTATAAAGACAAAGAAAATGCAGCAAGTGTTTCTAATGCCATGACGTCTACAGGTATGACCATTTGTGATCCACTTTGTTTATCTATTGTAAATAATCGCTTGGTTACTTGGATAGTTGATATAAGTGCAATCAATTACATGACACCAAACTTTAATATTCTATTTGATGTGAAATATCTGGATGAACCAATTACTATTAAACTGTCGGATAGAACCTTACTGTCATCTATTGTTACTAGTTCAGTTAAACTCAATCTACATATAACTCTTAGACAAGTGCTTAATGTTCCATGGTTCACATACAACTTACTTTATGTTCATAAGCTCGTTTTTGTTTTACCTCTTCAAGTTGTTATTAATTCACTTTCATGCCAATTTTAAGACCAAATTTCTAAGGAGATTGTTGCCATAGCTTAGGCTAGTAGTGGACTGTACATACTTAGTCATGAACCTTCTTACCTTACACAGGTTCCTCTTGGTGCTTCTAATAATATTGTGTCATCTTCCATGTAGTCTAGTATAATTAATAAAAACTTGCTTCTTGTACATAGTAAACTCGGGCATACCTTAGTTTCCAAATTACGTCACTTAGAGTTTTGTAAGCACTTTGATTTTCAAAATTTTGTGTGTAATTCATGTCAAGAAGCAAAACTTCATCGTTTAGCATTTCCTAATAGTAATAGCTATGCTTCTTTTGCCTTTGAGTTATTTTATATAGATATATGGGGACCGTATCATATAATTTCCTTAACAGGAGCTTAGTATTTTTTTACTGTCATAGATGACTACTCTCGTTCTACTTAGACTTACTCAATGCATCATAAGTCCTAAACACCCACCATTCTTAAACAATTCTCCCGTTATGTTTCTAATCATTTTTCTCTTACTCCCAAGTTTGTTCGAATAGACAATAGGGGTGAATTTATATCACATTCATGTCAATCTTTGTTTCTTAGTCTTGGAATTTTACATCAAAAAACAACACCTTCTACACCGGAACAAAATGGCAGGGTAGAACGCAAGCATAAACATTTGTTAGATACTTCTAGGGCACTATGCATTCATGTTAATTTTCCTAAGGAGTTTTGGGGAGAGTTTATGCTAGCTTCAACCTATCTCATCAATTGTATGCCTATTAGAAGGTTGAATTGGAAGAATCCATTTGAAATGTTATTCCATAAAAAACCAAATTATTCTACACTCAAGGTATTTGGTTGCTTGTTTTATGTTCCTAACTTTATACCTTTGAAGGATGAGTTTGATTTACAGGGAATTAAATTTGTTTTTCGTAGCTATGCAAATGGATGCAAAGCTTATAAAGTGCATAATCTTGCTACATGTCCAATTTATAGAGCATATTTTTCCATTCAAACATAGTCAACAAGATAACACAGATAGTCTTCATTTAGTTTCGTTCGAAACAGCTCCTATGTTTGAGTCTTCACTTTCTACTGAGTTACCTTTTTTAGATTCTTCTATTGTACCTACTTATGATGCTATTCCAGTTCCCAATTCTTCACCTCAAAGGTCCTCTAGAGCTAGAAGAACTCTTGCTTGGCTCAAAGAATTTGTATATTCAGTTCATTCTACTTCTAATAGTCCGGCATCTACCGTTATTTCTAATCTTAAAAATGTTACATATCCATTACCTCCTAGATATCCTTTATTTCCTCCATCGGCTTTTTATCATTATCTTTCATATTATATCGCATCTCTTGCATACGTTTTATCCATCCAAGAACCAAAAATTTATTCTCAGGTAACTTCTCAAAGTGAATGGGTTAATGCAATGCAACAAGAGTTGATTGCCCTAGAAAAAGTGATATTTGAGAGCTTACTGAGTTACCTCTCGATAAAAAGGCCATAGGTTGTCGATGGGTTTATAAAATCAAGTACAAACTATATGGGAGTGTTGAAAGATTCAAGACCCATCTTGTAGCTAATGGGTACACTTAGGTTGAAGGGGAGAATTATATTAAGACTTTTTCTCTAGTACCTAAACTTAATATCATATTTCTGTTGTTTTTTTTTTTCCATCATGGTCAATTTATCAAATAGACATCAATAATGCTTTCTTGCATAGTCATTTACAAGTGGAAATTTATATGTTCCCTCCAAAAGGCTATGTTAAAGCTAAACCTAATCAAGTTTATCTCTGCAAAAGGTCTTTATATAGGCTTAAACAAGCCTCTAGACAGTAGAATTTGGAAATTTCTCAATTCTTAGTCTTTCGTGGGTATTTGCAATCAAAGTATGATAATTCACTTTTTGTTCGTAATCATCAAAAGGGTTATATTGTTATCCTCTTATACGTGGATGATATGCTTATTATGGGGTTCTAGTGAAGATCTTATTCACGAGATTAAGTCTCAATTACATGATGCTTTCACTATAAATGATCTTGGCCTAGCTTCGTATTTTCTTGGTTTAGAACTTTATAAGATTTCCTCTAGTTGCTTGTTAAATCAACACAAGTTTATACTTGATGTGCTTGTTAAGACTGGTTTGACAAGGGCTAAACCCATTCCTACTCTTTTGCCTTATAGTTTTCATGTGGACAATGCTACAGGAGCTAAGTTAGCTAATCCTATAATTTTGGGTTAACTTGTGGGTAATCTATCTTATATTACTCATACTCAGTTGGATATTAGCTTTGTTGTTCATAGTTTGAGTCAAGCAATGCCCAAGCCTTGTGATGGCCACCTACAAGCCGCATTTCATGTCTTAAAGTACTTAAAAGGCACTATATCATCTAGATTGTTCTATTCAACTAACTCTTCTTTATAGTTATTTGCATATTCTAATGCAAATTAGGCTTCTAGCTCCTTTAATCACTGCTCCATTTTTTGTTTTTCAGTCATGTTGGGTTCTTCTATAATCTCCTAGAAAACAAAAAAAAAAAAAAAAACAAAATACCATTTCCACTTCTTCAGTAAAGGCTAGGTACAAAAGCCTTACAACAGCGATCAAAGAGGTTCTATAGGTGTCTTATATATTAAGGGACTTATCTATTTCACTTTTTTTGCCCATTACAATTTTTTGTGATAATAAATCAACATTATTGATTGCTATTAATCCTTGTTTACATGTTCACACAAAAAACATTGATATTGATGTCCGTTTTGTGCAAGATCATGCTAGTTTGGGATTTATTCACGTGGAACATGTTTCTTCTCATTTGCAGGTTACCAATGCATTCACCAAGTTCTTAACATTTCAGCAACCTTAGTTTTTCAGGTCTAAGTTGGCATTACAAGACTCCCCAACTTGAGGAGGGGATGAAAGCTTATGTGATATTTATTGGTTTTGTTCTTCCATGTGTATTTTTATTTATTTTCTTTATTTTTCTTTTCTATTCTGTTAGTTACTAACTACTAGTTTTAGTTAGGATTAGTTTCTTTTAGTTAGGTTTAGTTAGGAGTAGTTAGCTTTATTACTTACAGGTATAATTACTTGTATAGATTCCTTGGAGAAAATTAACTCACTTTACTTTCCTCTTTTCCTTTCGATGCTTTTCTCTCTGTCCTTTTATCCCTTGTATCAGTTTTTCTAGATCTACAAATGTAAACACAATCCAATGGATTGAAGATCAAGTCATACTCACGTACAAATCCTAATTTCCTTAAATCTTGATTTCCTATAAATTTTGGCCCTACTAGTTAGTGGTAAGGAATTTTCTGTATATAGTGATGCTTCCATTAGGGGCCTTAGATGTATGTTAATGCAAGAAGGGAGTGTGGTGGCTTATGCTTCTTGCTAACTGAAACCATACAAGAAAAATTATCCACACTATGATTTGGAGTTAGCTATAGTGATTCTAGCACGTAAATTATGAAGACATCATTTGTATAGAGAGAAATGTAAAATCTATAATGATCACAAAAACTTAAAAGTATATATTCACACAGAAAGAGCTAAACATGAGAAAAAGGAGATGACATGAGTTAATTTAGAAATTCTTTACCACCTGGGCAAGGGAAGTGTTGTAACTGATCTACTTAGTCGAAAGAAGTCGATAAATGAAGTTGCGACTTACAAGCCAGAAACAGATATTGGAGGATTTGAGAAAGCTTGACATCGAGATAACTGTAGATAAAGTGGAAGTGATGATTCCCAACTTGATGTTAAAACCAATTTGCTGGATAAAATCAAAGAGGCTTAAAGAGAATATGTCAATGCAACAGCAAAGTTGATGCGGCGCATAAAGGAAAAGGAGAAAAAAAAAATAAAAAGAAAAAAAAAAAGAAAAATACGTATTGATAATTACCATGAATGAGAGAGGGAAAAAAAAAATTAACAAAAAGGTATCAAATTCAACATAGCGTGGAGATTTGATGTGCTGTGTCTTCTATAATGTGTTTCAAATTCAACAAAGCTTTTAGCCGAAGAAATTGGCAGATGCGAAACTACGGTCATTATGTGCTTTCTAGTTTCTTTTTTTTTTTTTAATCCCTTTATTTCTGCTTAAAATGCCTAGTTATTTTATGTATTAGGGTTTTCCACTAGTTATATGTATTATAAGTGTATCGGGTAGCGTAAAAGAGAGCAAATATCCTAGGGCCACACTCAAATGAAATTAGTTTTTATGATTATGAGTCAATCGAATTATACTTTTATTGCTTATACCAGTAGATCCTTTTGGTCTTACAAGTGATATTGCTAATCCTATCTTTCGAGGAAATTCCATGTAAAATATTTATATCATATCTCTTCTAAAATATTCTGTTCTTACTTATTATTTCTCTATTTTACTGTGTGTTCTATAATCTACAGTGATTCGATTCAAGTAATATAATTTAGTTGCTTATGTATGAAAAAGAATGAGGCTGCATTAAATTATACATCTTGATGCAATTATACATATATATATATTGAAATCTAAAATAGAAATACCGCGACATGGCTAATCCATTCAAGATCCAAACAAACGATAAACTAACATGAAAATAAGTTAAATTTCTTACTTGGAGTATCAAAGTGAAAAAATGTTAGATTTATCATATGTATATAATATCCTCCCCCACCACAAAAAAGAAAGAAAAAAAAGAAAAAATAAAGGCGCATGGATAATACACAAATTATCATGGACTAAATAGATAGTAGTAGCAATTAATAAATGAACAGAATAATGCATGAATTGACAGGACATAATGTTTTATGGAGCATCTAAATAATTTTATAATTTTTTCAACATATTTTTATGCAATAGTTGCCGTCAACAACCCTCATAATGCGTCTGTGTATAGCGTCGTTATACACGTTGGTTCATGTTGTTTGTGCTCATATACATTATGAGGGAGAAGATCAAAAGACCTGCAAAAAGTTAAAAAGGGAGGTTGAAAGAAAATAAGAGCATCCACAGATATTTTTACTCACTGTTATTAGATTGACGAAGGAAATGGAAGGGGATGAGGAATGGAAGCGAGGATTGTGACAATATTTTCTTTATCTAGGAAAGGAGGAGAGGAAAAGGGGGAAAAAAAAAAAAGGAAAGAAAATTTTTTTCTTGAGCCTATAAAAGGATTCTCTCTAAATATGGAGAAAATTAGAAAGAATCAATTTTATATTACTATTTTATCCCCAAAATAGAAACACATTTTATAGTTATGATGACTTTTGTGACATTTTAATAAAATAAAAAAAAATCTTATTACTAACTTTTTTTTCTTTTTTTCTTTTCTAAACAAGAGGATCTATATATATTATTCCACTTTCATTTTCCCCCAATTCCTTCCGCTTTCCCAAACACAGTCCAAGAAAAAAAAAAAAAAAAAACGAAAGGTTACTTTTCACTGTTTTCCACCCACTAATAACAAGAACTATTACTATTTAAATTGATAGAAAAACGACCCACGATATCCTACTTTTATGGCGTGCACTCAAGACTCATTCAACTAACTATCCACTAGGTTCTAAAGTTGGCCCACTAAGACTAATTGAAAAACTTATATCCAAATTAAAATAAAACATGTTAACTCCATATCTAGTACCTTACTATATAAATGATTATTAACTGTGTTTCACGATTTATGTGGGATTTTAATACTTAAAATAATAGATATCATCTATTAAGGATCAAGGTAGCAAATACCGTATAAAATACTGGTTAAGAATTTTTTGGCGAAGTGAATAAAAAGATCGATCAATCACCTGTTATTTGACTATTAACCGTCAAAGACGTTACCCAAGCTATCCACAAGCACTTTTACTAGGTGAAAGGAGTAATTATGAATAATATATCTGAATTTATAAGTCCAAAAACATGCTTTTCAAATAATTGCATTTTTCACTATCTCCTTGATCGCTTGGAATACCGTACTTTTATAGTAGATAAGAATTGTGCTCCGTAGAAAATCACTAAGTTCGTATAAAGTTTTTACTACTGCTGTGCATTAAAGTAATTTCCTCTTGTTTCATTTGATTTTTAAGTATTACCCATCTCATGCTAGACTTTTCAATAAGGAGAATTGAATGAATACTAAACCAATTTTTAAATCCTTTCAGAACTGAACAAAAGTAAAAAAAATTCGGCTTGATTCCATTTTGAGCCAATCAATCGGAGAATTCACAAATAAGTATGTTGAATTCATTTCAATAATTTCTAGGACCTAATCATACTCTAATATTATATATAAAGGACCTTCCGGCACTGAACACTTTATTATGTAAGTTCTTTTTCAAATCTGACAATGAACTAGAGCTAAGGAAGATTTATTAATTAAACGTAGAAATAATTAGAAAACATAATTAAGGTCTAGAAGCCATCGATAGGATTCCAAGGTGACTTTAGGGTGCTAAGCTATTTAATGTGACTTTATACAAGGATCAAGGTTAAGGAAACTCAAGATTTAATTGGAAAGTCTGTTCAAATACATGGTTACTATACAAGTTGCTTTTGCCCGTTAGAATAGGTGGTACATGAGTCTAATAACTGTTTGACAATTAATAATTTTGTTGCATTTGCTTGATTGGAGCTAGAAAACTTGGAGTATTGAGACTTCTAGCATGGCACCTGTGATCGGTTTATATTAGCATCTTCCAATAAACAATCAATAAGGAGGACTAATTTAATTGTTATAAAATTTAAATACTTTTCGTAAATACAACTCTTCTTAATCATTCTTCAATTTTGCTTATGAGAATATCATAACGTGAGAAAATCTAGAAAGCCCTTTCACCATTCTCTCAAATAGCACTTTCATTAATTTTAAAGAGTCATCTCTTCTAGCTTGCAACCAAGGAACCAATATTCCATTCTAGTGGATTCTATCTCACCACACAATTTGTACCTCAAGATTACGCATGTTTGGAAATTCTTCGTACTTTTCTCCCCAATAGAACTTTTACTAATTTTAAAGGGTTAGTAATTCTATGTGAGGATTGTAATAGATTCCTTTACACTTTCCCTCAATTCTCAATATCATAGCAAATAAAGTGTTTTTAGCACAAAATGAAATATTTCTTTCATTGTTGTTGTATATCTTCTTTTGTCATGTGCATTTCCTTATATAGTCAATCTTTGAAGCTTTACTATAGAAATAGCCATTGTGATTTGTTCCTTCATGAACAATTTGTTGGTCAAGCCTTCCATTTTCTTCAAAAGCTTATAAGGAAATGGCCATTATCAATATCTTCTTCCATGTATATCTCTTTTGTCCGTTAAGTGCTCCCTTCTTTCACATATGTTGCATATTCAACATTTGCTTTCTTCCATGAATATCTCATTCATTTGTTAATTATTACTTAATAAATATGGAATATTCATAAATAAAATATTCATTAGTTTGAATGAATGTATTATCCAAATACATTTATAATATGTTTAACCCACAATATTAAGCCCTCAATATGTGAAAATACTTTTTTTCATTTTAGTTCACTTTTGTATTTCTTCTACCATGCTTTTGCTTTTGGTTTTTATTTCTACTTTATGCTTCTAATTCACTTCTTCTAACAATGTACTTTTGCAATTTCCTTTTATAGTGTTTTTAATTCGTCTAGCTTCTGGTTTTGGTTCTAATTCAAATTCTAATTCGCTACCTCTAGTCTATGTTTCGTATTTACAAAATATCTTTCTAGATACTAACCATTATTATCGCTTCCGAAATTTCTGTTACTCTTTCATTTAGTTTTATAACTAGCTTCTGCTTTGTCGATGACTTTAACTTTTATATTTTAGAGACATACTAAATACATATTAGTAAACACTTAAAATAGCAATTTGCTATTATTAAAACATCTTTAAGATATACTCAACAATTTAGGTGTTGCTTAAGAAGTAGATTGTTGATAAGGATGAAGCTGTAGTCAAACTATCATGGGTATTATGGGTCAGTATGATGCTAAACAATATATGCATCAACATGTCTAATAGCCACCCGAAATTTACGCTCAAATGTTGCAACTCACAATTTTGGAATCCAAGATGTTGGGCAGTACACAACATCATATATATATATATATATATATATATGTATTCTATTATATGTTTGTTATGGTTTATGAATCACCTTAAGTTTTGAAATGCCAAGATTGTGTACTACATTGTAATGCCTAAATCAAATATAATAAATTGTAGATTGTGAATTAGATTCGCTATGCATGAGCGCATAATTGCTTGTGTGGCATCTGCATGTGGTTTGGTAATTATATGCTACGTTTGGATGTACCCTTTCTAGGAATCTCTTTTTTGAAAATAGGTATTTCATATGGTGTGGATTACAACAATGACTTGAAAGACAACATGTACTATGACTGTGGAAATTATGTGGATTAGTTTTCCTTTCAGGAGTAGGTGTGGATTGTTTCATTAGAGTGCTCTTATGTTCTAAGTGGTGTTAATGTACTTATGGTTTTAGATTTTCTTATTTTGTGTTATAGACTAGTTATTTTATTTATATTTGATGTATTTAGAAATGTTGTGTATTATGTTTTATGTTCGATTAGTTATATGAGTTGGACAATTAGGGCCATTCTTTGTAAATAAACACTTTGAGATCGTATTAAATATGTATTTAGCAATTATTACAAGTTATGTGGGTTTTAGACCACTTATAAACCTTTAAGTGACTTTATTAAAATAAGGCCATACGAGGAGTTGTTATAGCCATATTCTAAGATGTTACAAGAGTAGTGCATGTGTGTAAATAATTCTATATCTTTTAAAAAATATTTTTTCATGCAATAGTATGTAGTCAACAAACAACAATGCATAATCTGAAATTTTCTTTTCCTTCACTTATGTTGCTTTTAATTCACCGAAATGGAATTGCCGTTTCAACTTTATTACTGAGGAGTAACTCTTCTCTTATTTGGTTTGCAAGAAATTATATTATAAACAACATCTAATCCATATAATGTGAAATGAATGAAGAATTGCTATTTATTTCCATTCTTCATAAAATGTAACTTCTATTCTAATAGAAATCTCTCCCATCATAAAAGGTTATCACTATAAGAATTGCTATTCTATACCCGTGTTATCGTATTTAGTGAATCAAATGTTACGCTAGAGTTACGCGCAAACACTCATAATGTGTCGGTGTGACGCATCATTTTGCACGTTGGTATAGAGAATCGTATTTGTGTAGAACATCATTATACACGCTGGTCAGGGGAAAAAAAAAAAATCGTCAATTAATTTGAAATTAAAGGATAAGGTCAAAAGCTCTGCAAAAGGACGATGGAAGGTTGAAAGAAAACAAGAGCATCCAGAGATATTTGTACTCGTATAATTTATGAGGTTTGTTCTTACTCGTTTTATTCTTCCTCACATGTTTTTAATTGAAAGAAATCGAGGCCCCATGTGCCGGCCTAAAATAATATAATAATTAGGCTTATGTGCCTTACAGTTGGGATAGAAACCAATCAAATTGGAAGTGCTCAATTAAAGATAGTATAGCATCGATTTTGAAAGCGACACTCTTTTTACTTTATACAGCTATTTTTGTGAAATGGGTAGAGCAAAACTACCAGCTGATAATTAATAATCAAATCAACAAGCAATTAATAAATATTTTTATTCACTTAACCTCAAATACCCAACCCGGTTGGTTTAGTCCTGCGCTTCCGACCTCCTTATCCACCGAACCAAGCGATCGGTAAAACGGGTCTCTTTTGATTAACTTTTTTTTTTTTTTTTTTTACTACTAGGCTCTATTAGTTTCCGTCAATTCACATGGGACTTTAAAAGTTCCATTAATCACATGTTGACTTGCCTTTGGGAAATATATATTTAACTTAAGTTAGCTATCGGTCAGCACTTTTACTAGGTTGAAAAGAGAAACTGAGGAAATATCGCACCACCAAATTCTCAATTTATAAGTTCAAAAAAACATGGCTTTTCAACTAATTGCATTTTTTCATTATCTCCTTGATCTATTGGAATATTCTCCTTTTATGGTAAATAAGAATTGTGCTCTATATACTTTTCTGAGTTCTATATTCTACCGTTGTAAACTGCGGTACTTCCCTCTTAATTTTCTTTCATTTTTTAAGGATTTTCCATGTCATATTAGACTTTATAATAACAAACATTAAATAAAAACTAAACTACCTCTGAATCCTCTTGGAACTAAACCAAAATAAAAGTTTCTAGTTTGATTTTTGAGCTAATTAACAGGAGAATTCGCAAATGAGTAAGTTGAAAGCGTACTATGTCCTATCTAATCTACATTAACAAGACAAAACTCCCATAATCAAATAATTCAATTTTATTTTCGATTTTATCACCGTTACCCACTTTAGTCTTAAATGCCTATTCCTAGGTGGAAAAAACTGACAAATATGAATCTATGCTTTTGTTCAGTTAATTGTGCTTAAAGATTCATTGATACTAAATTACCTCTAATCTTAAGAGTTTGGAGAACAAATAGGCCATGTGCAACATTGACGGTGAACTTATTTCGTGTTTATTTTATTTTTATTTCCGGACACATGAGGGGTCAATTCATAATCAATTAAAAATTGAATTATAAGCCACGTTTTAATTGTATTGGTGGACAACATACCCACAACACATGTGCCTAAAATCTAATACTTCATCTTACAATTTTTTTCTTATACTATCACATAATAATTTATTTTATATATATATATATATATATATACATATTCATAAATACCATTTAGTTAACAAATAATAGATGAAAAAGTTGGAAATTCAATTATTCAAGACAAAAGAAATGGATTAGAAAAGTATCAATTAGAAATTCTAATTAACATAATAAGGTAATAACATATGTAAAATTATGTCATCATCAATAGTTGAACATATATAAATTGTAAGATAACCCAAACACCATCATAGTACTTAAAGGTAACAAAATATTACGTGTAACATCAAAATTATAATTATTTGCAATAAGACAATTATAAAAATCCATAATCTAGAACCACGATATGAGCATGATAAAAGCAAACCGGCAAAATACTGAAAATAATAAATGAACTATAGTCAAAAGTTTAATTTACTAATGTGAAATTTTAAATTATCAAATGTGGTATCAACCAAAACTTTTCATATCGTGATTACTTCTTATTGTACATACGCATGACATGTGTCTCACATTGATTAACGACTAGGATAAGTAGATAAGTGAAAAGTTTCAACTAGGTATCAAATTTGACAAATAGAAACTTAGGATATTAAGTTGAGCTTTCAATCAAAGTTCAAGTAGTGTTAGCAACATTATCTCGAACAAATTACATTATATAGAAGTTTTTACATAACAAAATTAAGATATGCTAAAAATAATACTACAATGTTCTTTAATAAAGATGAGAGATTGTAGACAATCCTTAGAATATCTCAGACTCCATCCAATTCTTTAATCAAGATATTTTTTTCTTTTTTTATAATGAAATAAAAGAGAAGTTCTAATTGTGATAAAAATGCTAATTTGAAAATGAAAAATTATATATACAAAAAGTATAAAGAATTGTGATAATATAGGTACAAGAATTTATTTAGGAGATCATAGATAATGCATACATTTTTTTAGTATTATTGTTGAACTTAAATAGTTGATTAAAAATGTAAAAAACATATATGTAAATATGTTATGAAATGTAATTAATTATATAGCTTTTATACAAAACTCACTGAAAGATGTTTTTCAAAAATCAAAAATCAGATGAAGGGGAAATCAATACATAAAAATATACATAATTTATTACAAAGGAAACCTAGTTGATTACTTAAAATCATGCATGTTTCTCATGAACTTAGTATGGAAGGAAAACTATGTATAAAAGACAAGAGAGGAAAGAAAAATATGGGAAAAGGAAATAACATAACAACTAAAATTCAGAAGCAAAATAATTAAAAAAAAAAAGGAAAAGGAAATGCGAATTGGATAGAAACACATTTTTCTGCGCGTATATCATTTACCATCATCAAATACACTTTACCGTCCAAAACTGGGTTGGGTTAACATTTTGAGTTGTTAAAATAATATAATACTAACTTACGCAAAAGAAGTTAGATAGAAATAGTTATCAATACTTCGTAGAAAGGATCAATCCTTATAATAAGTACATGATATATTAACAAACAACATAAAGATAACTTTTATGTCCATACTAGAGAACATTAAATGATTTATGAAATGAGACATTAATAAGTAATGACAACCTACATAAAAAATTTGAGAAAAAAAAAATTAGACATTTTCATTAAAATAAATTTTCTACATGTTGATTATAATGGAGACTAATGCTTTTCCATTATTGACCTTTGTTTCTAACTCAAAAATGAAGAGGATATGATATTAGAAGTTGGTTGTATAATTGATTAGCGATATACAGTAGTATTTACTTTTACTATGTTTGAAGTAGAGAATGAATGTTGACACCTTACAAATATGATAGGTGTTGGTAACCATGTTGGATAGTAGATAAGCTTTGGCCTAGATAAGTACCTCCTACTTAGTTGTTCTGTATTACACAATGACAAAAAACGTAAACCATTAGCCTGTTTATTATGTGTTACTGTGAGATTTACTTAAGTTTATCCCATGGTTTAAAATATTTATACTCCGAATTGATATGATTTGTGATAAACCTTTACTTGGTATATTATAATTCATGTATTTTGTGTTTTTGATAATAGATTAAGATTCATTAGAAATGTAGGTTAACGAAAGTGTTTCCCTTTATATAATGATTGATCATAACTTAGTAAATCTTAGATGATATTAAAGAATGTCGAGATAACTTAGCTTTGTACAATAGTTGTGATTTCTACATTGTACCATGTATGCAATTGTGATATTTGACTACTAAGCTAAAAGTTAGGCTTGACTACTATTTTCCTAATTCTTAGTATTTAGCTAGAATTCATACTTATCTTTATTAACTGAGAAACCATACTAGGTGGAAACTATACTGGCTGGATTGATTTAGAACCCATACGTAGCTTAACTACATATATTGTTTGAATGTACTCATGGCAATGCACGAAATGGACCTATGGGTTAAGCTTTCTTATTTTGAGATATTGTTAGGTTAAGTTTTGAGCATATAAAAATACATTGCTTAATCGGTTATGGCCACTTCATGTGGTTTCAACTAGACCAGCTACATGCTAGGTTTCTTTGACCACTTCTTATGGTTTTAGCTAAGCTAAGTTTTGGCGACTCCATGTTGCTATAATTTCCTAGACTTTGTATCAAGATGCTTAGGAGTATCGACTAACTAGATGACAAGTTAGATTAAGCTAGGATACTGGTACTAATGCATATTAGGTGCATTAGCATGGCATCTGTATGATGCATGAATTGTTGCGCATATGCTTAATATTAGTTTGATACTTGGATAGGAATTGATGATACTGGGATAATCGAGTATATGATATAGCTTTATCGTTGATATTATGATTTAGAATATACAATTGCTATGCTTTCTCTATTTAGTTTTATATTAACTTAGCTCAAAACTTAAGCGAAAGGTTTAGCTTATCTAACCTTAAGTATCAAAAATAAAGTAAGCTAAGAGCTGAAAGTTAAGCTGGGTAAGAGAGAGCGATTAGTTGTAAAGTTTCATATTCAGTTCTTAGGAGCATCTTTGTAAGAAGTCACCATGCTACTCTATAGGTTTCTAATGTTAAGATTTTGAATGTAAAAGTTTACTATCCTAATTGAATAATGAGTTGAATAGTAAAGTGAAATGCAATACTTTGAATGAGGAAGCTCATATTTTCTAAAGTTCTGCTGTATTTTTTTACAATCATTGAAAGAAGTTTGACTAGAAATTTGTATAGTGGAGTTGAGTTAATAGGTTGACTACAATTTTGGCCTTATGCCTAATTTAGGGATAACATAATGAACCATCTATTAAGCTTTAAGTGTTAAGACAAAGTATTAGGAGACACCTTGAGAGGCAAGGCATCACAGGACCTTCTGGCTAGTGGACTGCTCTAGTGCCACCTATAACAGCCCGAGTGCAACTCCTCACATCAAGTTGCTATCCACTTTGGTGTGGAAACACGTTTAACTTCAAAATTCCAATGTATTTGAAACCAATACATTAAAATGCGTCACTTGATGATTAGAGCTCCACTACTTAGTATTATGGGGTATCAAAATCCGCCCTTTTTATAGAATTAATATCCTCATTAGTTTTGTTATACAAGTCTAGAACCGTTAACAAACAAGGTTTCACCTTTTAGTTTAGTGGCCTAGAATTCATCGAAACTCCAAAATTAATCATACTTGAGCTAGGTCAATCTTAGAATTGGTGACCTTCTAGGAAGCTACTATATACTATAGGATAAAGCTATGTGGCGTTTCATGTCTATGTGGATAATACTTTAGTGAAAGGAGCTCTAGTCGAATCATTACAAATTACTTACCCTTCTCTCTTTCCTTATTTGGCAATACATGTACAAATAATTATTTGTCAGTTCAATTTGCTATATAATACATTAGAGAAAATATTCAGATGAATAAATTACTATGCTTTGCAATTTCATATTTTACTACATAAGGGTTATCATCCAATCCACCCAAATGAAAATTCTAAATCCATATTTTATGTTAGTTTCCCTCATATGAAAATAACTCCCATATTTCTCTTCATTGTCTAAATGACCAAATTAAAGAGAAAGATAAACTAAGTAACCTTTCAAAGGTTTAATCAATAAAAGATCAAAATAGAGTTAGTTTGTAAAACCCAATAAAAGAAAAGGGGGGGGGGGGGGGGGGGGGGGGGGGGGGAAGGGTTATATAATAATAATAATAATGTTATAAATTTAAAATAAGGGAAGGAATAAGATAATAGAATAAAGGCTTAAAGACATTAGTATGACATGTAAATAGATATCAAGTACTAGGGATAATATTATCATGAGAAAAGATCCAAACATTGGTATGACATGTAAATAGGCTTTAAGTACCAAGGGCGAACATGTTCAAGGGAAAAGTCCAAACTTATACTTTTTTTCCCCTATGTTATTTTTCCTCCTCTACTATTGTATACAGTTTCTTTTGGTGTGTTATGCCAAAAAAACTCAAAGGAGAACCTTCGATAACACTTGTAGGTATGGATTCAAGAAGTTAGGGGGGTGGAAATTAAAGCAAAAAGCAAGTTTTGCAAAGGAAATTGAAAACTGGGTAAGTAATCACTCGTTCCTTAAAGAATTTGTTTTTCCGTTATCTAGAAAAAGAAAACTGAAGAAAATCATACCTTTTCAGAAGAGCGGTACGAAAATCGCTGGGTGAAATGTTGTGCACCAAGAGACAAAGAGTAAGTTGAGCCTTTGTACTACTTTTACAAGTAATTTTCTTTTCAGTTTTCGAGGGTTGTATATATGTTGATTAATTGTTGTGCATCGTGTAGTGTATGTGATTGTGTGTGCAGTTGTGATTGTACGATGGCATGCATTGTGTATGTAATGGCATATGGTGGACGTGGCGCATTAGTATGTTGGGTGATGTGTGTATGAAGTATGTGTTTGTGTGTACATCAGGTGTGGCATGAGGTTGCGTATGTTTGTATGTACAATCGGCGTGAGGATGAGTATGTATATGTGTGTGTGCTATCGATGTGTATACCGTGTTTGTGTTTATATTAGTAGGGATAATGAAAAGATAAATGAAGTGCAATTTAGAAACTTAGAGTCTAGCGTAGAGGGTGTAGTTAAAGAGAAAGAAGTATTAAGTTGCGAAATTTATTAAATTCAAAGCTAGCGTTTAGGTGCAAAGATACACATGATGTCGGATCTTTTTAAGATAGGACCTCCAGGTACGGGATACATGTTTGTTGGTTAAGTGTGCGCTAGATTAGTGTACATTAACCGGACTTAAATGAAACTCAAACTTAACTATTTACTATTTGTATTTGCTTTCGACCACCCATTGGTAAGGTCTAGTGGCGCTAGTGAGACACCTGATAATCTTTGCACGATGTTGTCCCCGGTAGAATTCCATACTAAAATGACCTAAGTAGATTTAAAATGATTTTAACACTCAAGTGATTGGGAAGAACCTAACAACAATACCTATATAATATTTATATATTATGTGTATAGTAAATGACAAGATTTAAAATCAACTGTTTGTTACACTTATATTGATACCCGTATGTATGCTTAACTTGTTACATATATCATTATACGGTTGTATGTGGTATCCTATACTATGCATTGGCTTACCTTACGAGGGTTATTGTTTTTCAATTGCAAGTTCATATTATGATAATATTATTGAAAGATATGATGGTACCGGCAAAGTTCATAATTAAGAAGAGAATAGAGATTTCTACTTTAAGGTGGGTGAAGTGCGTGTAAAATAGATGATATGCATGGAGAAGAGTTAGGATTCAATTTTTATTGCCAACTGTGGGGTGAAATCGCTTGTGACTCCTATTAGTTATATGTTTTATGTTACTTGTAGAGTATGAAAACTCTGGTAAAGTTGTCATATTTTCATTATTTAGACAAGTAATGCAACATCCTAGTGTATTATGAATTGAATGAGAATTTATGTTACTCTTTTACTAATAATTAAAGAGTTGGTATTGGTATGGTAACAAATTATTATTTACGAGTTGGAAGATTTTATGTATTCTATGGATCTTGGATAGTTTGCAGGTTTTTAGATGCTTGATGTATCAATAGATTTAAAATTTATATTATGATTTTGGAGTTGAATGAAAAAACTAGTGGTTTGAATAGATATATAGATAGATATAGATAGATATAGATAAGGAAAATAAAAGATAAGATAAGATAAAATGTGAAACAAAAAATAAAAACTAATGCTTATATTATGAGTGTGAAGTTGAATGAAAAAGTAAGTGGTTTAAATAGCATAGAATAGATAAAGATATAAATAAGATAAAATAAAATATGAGAGAAAAAATAGAATTAAACCTTGTATTATGATTGCTGAGTCAAATAAAAAAATTAGTAGTTTAAGTAGTATAGAATTATTGAGTAAAAAAAATTAATGACTTAAATAGTATAAATATAGATATAGATATGATCAAATGAAAAAGAAAAAATAGAATTAAAGTTATCTTATGATTGTAGAGTTGAATGAAAAAATTAATGGCATAAAAAGTATAAAATATATCGATATCGATATAAATAAAATTAGATAAAATGAGAGAGAAAAAATAAAATAAAATTTTATATTATGATTGTGGAGTTGAATATAAAAAAAAAAAAATTAGTAGGGATTAAATAATATTGAAAAGATAAAATACCAAATTGCACTGTATTGTAGCTTCTAATAATATATTAGTACTTGCACTACAAGTTTGAGAGGCAGTACAAACATTGAACGAACATAAAATGGAATATATATAAGCATTGATATCGATGGCAAATGCACATAAATCAATAGCCGGATGAGATCTATCCATCAAGCATTGAAACAACATGATTAATATTTTCTTGCAGCATAAAATATTTGTAAATCAATAAGAAAAGCAGTACAAACATTGCAAGTACATGATCCCATTTGCGTACATTGCTTTAGTTAGGTAGTACTTGCAGTACAAGTTTGAGAGGCTTTATAATGATGGAAATGGACAGTATCTATTCTTGTGATTTAGGTAGTCATTAAAAGGATCCTCGGGTCCAAAGTGACAGCCTGCTACAGCAAGTTAATTAACTGTTTGTTAGTGCAGTTGATATTAAGGTGTCTTCACACCATTAAAATCCTTCTCCTTTTATGAAAAAAAAAAAAGAAAACTATTTATCTATTATTTATAAATACCCATAATATATCAGTGCTAGGATGCAATTCTCATTCTTTTAGTAAGTAACCAGTTTTGGTGATGCTAATCGATCCACCGTTTCTTGTCACAATCCGAATCACTTGGAAGACTCGGAATCCCATATGATAATCGCCATCGGATGATCGTCCTAGTTGCTTTACTTCATGCGTTCGGCCAGTAAGTCTGTTTTTATCTTTATTTCGATTTTTTTTTTCTTTTTTTAAATACTGCATTTACCCAGACGGATTCGACCGCAATGGACCCAACTTGGTCAATCGGATTACTCCACGTCAATGCTACTCTGGGTTTACTAAAAGAATATTTATAATGAGTTCTCAAAAAGAAGTGTTTATTTTAAGTACCTCTTTATCTCATCATCCTTTAATTTCCAGAGAAATGCTTTAAATAAAAGTTCTTTATCTTTATGAGTCTCACAAAATACAAAAGATAATTAAAAAACTATTTAATATACTTTTTTTTAGTAGCTTACTTTTTAATACACTAAACAAATAGAACAAACAAATTAAAAAAATAATTAAAAATAATTAATTAATTATGGCGTGAAAAAATAAAATAAAAAAACTAGTTTTTCATAAAACACCTCAACCTAGATACCTATTCACCGATGTGAATTATAAAAAGAAAAAATTACTTGACATGAGTATTTATACTAAGTATTCATTTATAAACATGCTCTAATATTGATTTTTTTTTTTTTTTACATAATATGAATATGAATGCATCATTATTAGATTCACAATTATAAAGATAAGTATGAATCTAACATGACATGCTATACAACCATAAATATAATTATGATACAAATAAATACAATTATGATATAAATAAGTCTATTATGATTTTTGCTCAATTTAATGTATTTTGATAATCAACATGAATTCGATATGAAATAAAATGCGAGCACCATCTATAGACACTGTTATAGATATAAATGAATCAAACCGATTCTCAAACTACTAGATCTCGACTTAAGTTTTATTAGAATTTGATTCGATGAGAGTCGAGTAGAGCTCGAGTTACTTAAATAGTAAATTGAGTCAAGCTTAAATTTTAAAATACTAAATTTGGTAAGCTTGCAGTTTGGTATAGTTTTTAATATATTTTTAATTTATTTAAATAATAAGTAAATTTGATATTAGTTAAAAAAAATTTATAAAAATGTTTTAGTTTAATCAAACTAATCAAACTAATCAAGAACTTGCCATGTATATTTTTTAGTGAGCTTAAATTTAAAGTTCGGTTAAACTCGAGCTCAAATCCAATACTATTCAATTCGATTTAATTCAATTACATTCCTAAACAACACCCTTAATTAAACCCTTTAATTGCCGATGTGAGGCGGCATTTTAAATTTATTTGAACAAGTTACGCAAAAAACCGGACATCTTTGGATTCTCAAAGCTTGATGGGTCTCCATCAGGCTAAAGATATATACAGGATGATTTCTTCTTCCATTCATTGTGGTGTTGCAGAATGCCCCACTGCATGGATTACCACCACAATTCCACATGTGATGTGCTTATTTCCATTATTACAATATATTGGTGCATGTGGTCAGAAAACTTTCAGAAATTTAATTTAAAAGGGCAGGGTATCAAAATTTTTTGCAAATAAGTTAAAAAGGTAGAGCCAATGGAAACAGGAGCTACTGAAATAACAGGTACCGACCTGATGTACGGGAGATGAATAGGGATAAAAAAAATTAATAGAAATATGAATCAATAAATAGAGTATAATTATCAAGAATAATATCTAATTTTTAAGAAATCATTATTTTTTTTAAATATTTATAAATTTATTGATATTTTTATATTATTCATCAATGTATATAGTGTATTAGTGTCGTTAAATAATTTCTTGTAATTGCATCATGCATATATGTATTTATTATATACAAAAACAAGATAGTTATTGATATCATGTAATATATTTAATAGGATAAATTACAAAGACGATCTTTATAATATTTACCCTACGCACGGATGGTTCCCTCTCTTTCAAAACGTTGTTGAGAAAATGTGCTAGTGAGCACTGTGTATTCTGCAATTCTTCTACATGAACCGAAAATCCTTAATCGCATCTTTTCGTGAACGATGGGCTTTCCTCATTAATGCTTTGGTCCTCCGGTAAAAACACATGCTCACGTTCATCTGTGGCCTCAAATTTTGTAATGTCCACTTTTGTGGCTTTTTTCGTTTTTTTTTTCCCCTTTCCCTCATCATCATTTATCCTTGAGAGAAAATTCCGCAGCAAAACACAAAGTAAAAGTACTTTCACTTACTGGGAAAAACAATATCAAGAGAAAAGTTAAAAATAGGTCTGATATACGTGGGATCCATATTTCAAAATCTAGGGGAAAAGTTACCTGTGCATTTTTTTTTTTAAATTAACAAGTGTTTTTACATTTTTTTTTTTTAAATATCAGTAATATGAGGGGGATCTTCGTTATTTACCCTATTTATAGCTACACCTTTACCCATGTGAGATGCATTTCTATATATAATGCGTTGACATAAAATATCAGTAATATTGTACAAATTGGTCCACATAACTCATGAATTAATTTAATAGGATAGGGCCAACAAGTTCAAAAGGAAGATTGAAATAATTAAAAAGCTGTTAGAATATTTATTTGTACGAATGCACATTATGAGATTTGTACTTATTCATCTTATTATTTCTTTCTTTTTTTTTCCTTGCCTTTTTTCTTTTTCAAAAAGAAAGAGAGACGTTCTATGTTGTGCTAATAAAATATAATAATAAATAAAATTTTATTTTATATACCTAAGTTTTTACACTTTGATACTTTATGTATCTGTGTTTTTGCTTTTAACATATAGTACATCTGAATTATTTATATATCCTGTCCCCATTAATTTTACCATTAAAATCTGTAAAAAGAAATTAATATCCAATAGGTTTTTCATCATTTCCCGTTGAAATCCCTTTCAATATTTCCGTTCTACCTTCGGATTAAGATCGCCATATTTGGAGTCTGGAATTAATCTTTCTTTTTTTTTTTTTTTTTGCTGATTAGTTATCTAATATATTCCATTGCAATTTTCATCTTAGGAAAGTTTTGACATTGCCCTTGGTGCATTTTACTATAAAACTCACCTTTTATTGAGAAGAAACTACGAAAATCCATCTTTTTCATATTTCTTTTATTTTTCATATTTGATGTCTCTTCTTTAAAATCTTTTGTCAAATCGCATTTGATTCGAATTCTATTAACATATTTCCCATCTTAATTTCCCCTGCATTATAGAAATATACTTTTTGTCCACTAAATTAAAATTGATTACAATTTTCCAACGCTCAAATGTCAGGAAAAATTTTTTTTTTTCTTTTCCCGATAATAAATTACAATGCATGAAGTCTTGCTCCTTAACAGCTAAAAGAAATGTAAAATGGTAAAGAAAGATTTAAAAAAAAAAAAAAAAGCTATAAAAAAGTTTAGCGCTTAGCCAAGATTTCATGGGAGCATTTGGGTTCTGTTCATTTTACTAGCGAAGCATTGCTCGGACAATTAATTATTGTCGTTGATAGTAAAAACATTGCGTTAGGGCTTGCATGTTAGAGATGGGTACGTACAGAATTAGGTTGGGCATGAGATGCTGTTCATAGCAACCCCTAGAGGTACAAGTTTATAAATTTTGGAATCAATTTTACGACTTTTCAAAAATACCTTTAGGATACCTGATATTAGAACCTATTAAATATAAAAGATTCTACATTGAGAATACACTTAAAGTTTTTATTAATAAAGTTCCCTCTAAACCGAAATCAAGATAAGATATAGAACTGGTATAATCATGATTGCTGAATCTTTCTAAATTTCTTGATGTGTCTGTTGTATTCGATTATCTCATGGATCCATGTAGGCTATGCAGTAAATACTTAGCTGCATATATATCCTTGTAGATTATCGACGTAGTAAGCAACGTATGCCACCAGATACACTTTAATTGGTGCATAAAATTGGCAGTCCTGTTTAGGTGGAACCCTAGACTGGCGATATTATGAGGAATATTTTATAGCTGGTTGAAGCATGGAGCAATAATGTCCTGTCACATTCATCCCATCAATATGATTGCTCCTATCCCAATTTGTCTCTCCAAAAAAAAAAAAAAAAAAGAAAAGAAAAATCTTATCACATTGGCAGGGTCCCGTTAAAACATGTGCTCATAAACAATATTAAATTAAAAATTAGTCGAATGTAATTCAGTTCACGCGGCGAAATTCATCTATAAATTGAGCTGGCTTCATTGTTGATATTTCGTATAAGCACACCAAAGTTAAAGAAAGCAAAGTTTGAAAGATGGGTTTGAAGAGCAGTTCGATCTTTCTTCCCTTAATGGGATTGTTATTTTTCGACCTTCTCCTCTTTTGTGTAGCAAGAGTTCATAACTATGATTTTGTGGTAAGTGCCAATTGCACGTGACTTTTGAATACAATGCACACACGTATGATATATATATCTAAATATTAGTATTAATATTATATTGTATACAATTATAGCTGCAAGAGACGAATGTCACAAGGTTGTGCAGCAACAAGACCATTCTGACTGTTAATGGTGAATATCCTGGACCCGAAATCCGAGTTCACAGGGGAGACACGGTGTTGGTGAACGTCCATAACAATGGCAAATATGGTGTCACCATTCATTGGTAACGAATCTCTATTTTCCTTCATCAAAACAATAGTGTAAAACTGTATTAGTTTCATATTTGTTGACAAATATAATTTCATTTTTTTTAGTATTATATTGTCACGATAACGCCATGGATACATCGGTTAATGATGGAATCCAACAATAAAAAATAGAAAGAGATAGAGAGAAAGAGGGAGAAAAAAAAAAAAAAGAAGCAATTTTACATGGAAAATCTAAATATAGGGGAAAAAAAGGAACACAAGTTCATCTTAGTTATTAAAAAAAAAAAAGAGTTATAAGAGCACTTACTCTACCAAAGACAAGCCTCTTGGTCATCAAAGGTGTTTATACACATACAAAATACACTAAGTAAGATATATAGATGTCCTACCCATTGGATGTATGCTAGTCAATCACCAAAAGGTGGCAATCAACCGAGAGGGCAGTAATCGATTCATATAGGGGTAGTCGAGCTTTCCTTACTGATTTTAGTCATCTTTATATATCTAGATAACCCATCTTCCTCTTGCAAAAATTCTAACCAAACAGGATATTAACAAACATGTCGCTAATGTGTCTCATATCATGATTATTCATCTTACAAAATAAAAAAGCACAACATTGATAAGGTTTAGCAACATTTTCAGAAAGTGATTAGGATTTCTCTAAAAGAATAGCTTTTGAAGGTATTTTTATCTTTTTCTAGTCCTATGTCTTTCTTGAAATATTCGACGGATTACCTATTTTACTTTATTCATAACCTAATGAAAAACAATGTAGTAACTATTGATAAAACAAAAGAAAAAAAAAAACATATATATATCTTAGTGAAACCTAATCAATTTTGCAATTGAAGTTATTTAAGGAATAGCTCTATTATATTATTAGTCATCATTCTAAACAATTGGAGATTAAAGTTCCAAATTTAGTTGGCTAGTCATCTAGAAGATAAAAACACAGAAAATACATTTCGTTTGTTATGACATGCATGGGATATATGATTATCCAACTAAACATCAATCTCCTAGGCATGGAGTGAAACAACCACGAAATCCATGGTCAGATGGACCAGAGTATATCACACAATGCCCCATACCACCACAAACAAGCTTTACTCAAGAAATAATTTTCTCCGACGAGGAAGGGACCCTTTGGTGGCATGCTCATAGTGATTGGACTCGTTCTACGATATATGGCTCCATTATCATTTTGCCTCTTCCTGGAACTAAATATCCTTTCCAAAAGCCTGATGGTGAAGAAACCATTTTACTTGGTCAGTCTCCCTTTCATAAAATCTAATTTTGTAAATTTATGAAAGATTTTTTTCTTTTAATAGATCACTTTTTTTTCATTTCTTAAGATAAGTATTTTGGACAAAGAAAGTCTTTGAGAGATGGATCTGTGAACAAATCTTATTCAACCTTGTGGCAGGTGAATGGTATAAGGATGATGAACATGAAGCCTTAGAAAACTATCTTGCAAATAATTGCAGTGGTTTACTTGATTCAGATGGTTACACTATCAACGGACAACCTGGACATACATATAACTGTTCTACTGGTATCTTACGCAATACTCGCAACTAACTTTTATTGTTTGTGTTATAAGTCAACCGAATCATTTATTCTTGAGGTAAGCCATTCAAATACTTGTGTATGTGTCGTTAGATTAATTAAAACTCTCTCATGATTGCAGAAGAAATGTATCGACTGAATGTCAGTAGTGGCAAGACATATCTTCTGCGGATCATCAACGCTATTTTGAATGAACAAATGTTCTTTGGAATAGCAAATCACAGCATCACTGTAGTTGGAATGGATGGTGCTTACACCAAGCAGATGACTAGAGATTTCGTAATGATAGCTTCAGGACAAACAATGGATGTCTTAGTTACTGCAAACCAAGTTCCTGACAACTATTACATGGCTGGGTATCCTTATGCAGATACGATTGCTCCTGAAAACAAAGAAAATATAACAACAGCAATCTTCCATTACAATGGAGATTATACTCCTAGTGATTCTCCATATATGCCAACACTACCTGCTTACAATGATAGTGACGCTGCAATGAATTTCGTTATGAGTCTTGAAAGTTTATATCCAGTTAATGTTCCCCAACAGATCAATAAGCGTATCTTCATGACGGTTTCAGTCAATCAGCTTTACTGTCCTAATGGAAGCGGTGAAAAAACAGCATCTGCAAGCTTAACAAACATAAGTTTCTTGACACCCACTATCGACATACTGCAAGCGTACTACTGGTAATGCCTTTTTTAATTTCATGAGAGATGATAAGTATATATCCAAATATAGTCATCATATAACTATTATAATACATCTTAATGTAGCATGCCTGTATATAGTTCTAAACACTTAATAATAATAAGTGCATAGAAAGATATAAAAGTCTCTTTATTTCAATCATTAATAATTATAATTTCTATTTATAATTGACCCAATTGTCTTTCATCTTCTTTTCTTTCCTTTTTTTTTTTTTGTTTTTTTTTTCTTTTTTTAGGAATCTGAGCAGCATTTATAATAAAACGTTTCCCAATGAACCCAATCCGACATACAACTATACCGGGGAATTTAGTGATGACGAGGTGTTGACAAAGCAAGAAACAGCCGTGATAACGCTGGAGTATGGAGATTCAGTGGAAATAATTTTTCAAGGAACCAATATGGGTGCTCCAGAGAGCCATCCCATGCATTTACATGGATATAGCTTTTATGTTGTCGGAGTCGGGTTAGGCAATTTCAATACAAACTATACTGAAAATTATAACTTGAGAAATCCACCATATCTTAACACCTTTGCACTTCCAAAGAATGGATGGACGACAATAAGATTCGTTGCTAATAATCCAGGTACATTTACTCTATTACATGCTTTATTAATCATCAAATCATGCTTTTCTTATTATTACTTGATGTCTTGTCTTAACATTTCAATCATATTTTTCTAAGAGCCTTCCTTCTAACGTAATTTACATAAATCTTTCAGGAGTGTGGTTCATGCATTGTCATCTCGAGCGACATGCTACCCAAGGCATGGATACAGTTTTCATTGTTAAAGATGGACATAGAAACCATGAAAAGATGCTTCCACCCCCAGCCTATATGCCACCTTGTTCGAGTTCGAGCTTTTAAGTAAACGGGGATACAATCAAGTGTTTGAATAAGATGTTTCTATAAATTTGATAATGCCTAAACGATTTCTTTTTTAATATGTACTTGTTTGATAAATTCTAAATTTCGGTATCCGACTCTGATTTTTGCAGCATTAATTTGTTATCGTTAAATATCGAACAATTATCTCACTCACAACTTAATCATATGATTGTTGTCGCTAGCAACGCCTAATACAATAGGTTCCAAAGATTTCAAGGGAAATACAATTAAGATCCTTAATCACTTTTGCCCATAAACCCCTCCAATTGCAAGTTATTGAATAGTCAGATTTCCAATACTAAAAGGATTCTCCTTAGCTTATTGACATATTATTATGCATCGATGTGGAGGATTTAGACAAACAAATCATTTATTGTTGCAATGCAATCAAACAATAGTCAATAGAGAAAGAGAAATGACATTATACAGAAATTAACGTGGAAATTCTTTCATAAACGCAGGGTAAAAACTATGGCAACGATCGTGAAGTTCACTGCAATAAAATAGAAACATTTTCAGCATAAGAATGTGCACCTTAATGCAAGCATATATACCCCCAAAATAAACCTAGGGTTCCATTTGTTCAAAACAAGCAAAATAGGAAATATAATGGGCGATTGCGAATATCAACACTCCACCACCACTCTTCCTCCGTTCGCTTGGCTAATAAACTAGTCAAACGACTGCCACCATAACCCGCACTAACGGGTGCTTTTATTACGTTGTGCTCCACTTCCCTCTGCTCTACTCTACTCTACACCATTTCCACGTATAGCCCATAAGACTCAAGATATTAGCTAAACTCCAATAACATGTCTTACTAATCTTTAGGATTCTTTTATAATAGCCTATTTATTACTTAAATTATCTTTCTTTTTTTCCCCTACTTAACAGCGCCTACAATTACACAAGTATTGGTTGGACATGGAATTTTCTAAATGGCATATTCTATTTTCTCTATTGGGCCGGTGGAATATTAGTACAAATCAATCTTTTTTTTTTTCATTTTATGAAAAGTTTTCCATGTCATGTAAATGGATTAATAAAGTACGAGAACCTAACAAGTGAAAACATAAATAATAATTTTCTACAAACTACCTATTATTACTAGTATATGTTCAAATATCATTAATATTTATTTATTACTTATCAAATCACATGATATATTGATACCAATCAATCTCTTAAAGGTCTCCTATTTTCCACTCTATGCTTGGCTCTCATGCCACCTGCATAAGAATAACGTAAAGATTATTGACTTTTTAGGCAAACCCAAATGTGAAGTAAAGCTATCTCTCTCTTCTTTATAAGCTAGCATAAGTCTTGTAGGGACTTCTTCTTTCTTCATTTTCACTTCCAAAGCATGCAAATATTATCCAATTTCAATCTCCCATATCCTTTTTCAATCTTCAACCAAATTAAATACCATAAGTTCCATTAAATTCTTGGCATTGTTAGCTTTAGAAAAGGGAAAAAAGAAAAAAGAAAAAAAGACAAGAAAAAAGAAGGTTTCTCATCAGATTCAATTCCAATGCCTCAAAAATAAACCCATGTTACCGTCTAGACAATCGCAGTGGATGGGCTTTGTCTTGGATCTTCAATGAGCTTCTGCCTCTGGGCGGTGAGCTGCTATTAAATTGCTTTTCAATGTCGCTGTCTTGAAACCGGAACGTGGGCTTGAACTTGCTAGACACTTTAAAAATTGTGTGGTCTACAATTCGCTTTGCAGATGGGCTCTATCTTATGAATAAAATATGGGCAAATCATTTGCTTTGATTTTAAGTTTCCATGTTCATTGTTTTACCTAATCCCACCGTGAGTTATTGGCTTCATTGTTAATTGCCAGACGTGGTCAATTTTCGCCTGTGAGCTTCATTTCTCGTGTATTTTTATACTTATAGTAAGTTGTGTTTGTGTTTTTCGATTCCGCAAATTGTTTCTATTATAAATGCAAAGATATACATATTAATGTAATCTACAAGTGGAATAAAACGTGTAATTTTCACATTTATGTGTAAACACTTCTATTTGTCACAACAACATAAGGACTATTAGATTGAATTATGCACATAAGTGTAGTAATCAGAATAACTTAACTCTAAAACAAATTAAGTCATGCCTTTTATAATTAATTGTGATGGTTAAATGCAAATAAAATAAATCTTATCCTCGGTTGTGCTATGTAATGAAAGTCTCCTAACATCTACTGATTTTATTGTGTATCTACCACCCTAATGATATGTGTAAACGTTTGAACTTAAGCAAGTGATTGGTGTGAAATTCCGGAAAAATATAATATATACTTTAAGAAAATTCTATAATATTATTATTTTCTAGTGAGGTAATTCCATAATTTTTAAATTATTGATATAGCATTGAGTAAACTTCCCCAATGAACTACTAAGATACTTGTAATTATATCATCATAAGGAGCATAAAAAATTATACATATAATAATGAGAAATAATTAAATAATGATAATAATCAATATAATAAATAATGGTAGCAACTATGTTTGGCTAATTATATGTAAAAAAAATCCGACACATCAAAGAATATGTTTGTCATGTCCAATAGGACCATAGTAAAACAAATCGAAATAATGATACTAACCCTAACTAAATTTGCTAACTAATGAAAATGAGCTTTTCAACGTTTTACTTTAAACATCTTACCAAACCAAAACAAAAAATTAAAAAGAAAAAGACTAACTTTACTCATATATTGAAAGCAAAATATCTCTTATACAACTAGAGGTCCTCTATCAAACAGAAGCTTAGCCACATAGTCTAGCTCCACTTTATCTGTCAACTAAAGAAAAGTCTTATAACCTACTCCAAAGATACAAAAATAAGAACTCAAAAGTTTTTACTTGAAAAATACAAAAATGTAAGCATAACCAATGGGATGATTCTTCTAGCTAGCTCGCAATCCTTATGCACATCCTGTAACGTTATCAAACTTACCCTAATTATCTTTCTATCAAAAACATGTATCCTAGAACCTGGATGACGAAGCACACTATAGGAAAATGAGTAACCACTTATCAAAGAGAGGAGTGTAATATTCCCATTACTACACAAACGCAAGCAATATCAAATAATTTGTCAAGCATATAATGTGCATGAGCAACCAGATATAATGCAAACATTGCATACAGCCTACCGATACCTAACATGAAGTTTAGGGTTACATGCCCCCACTTGATCTTAGGATAGGGATTCATCCATTAGTGCCTGCATATCTTCTAAAACCACCTTCTAATACAATATCAAAATAGTATCTCGATTAAATACTCTATAAGTTTTCTTGGAGCAATTTTTTCTTCTCTCTAAAATGTTCACAAACTAAAAATGGTAAAATAGGAACTCTTGGCTTCAAGATTCATGCGACAATCCTTAACTCGTTTAGTTTTTAAGCTATGAAGCAGAATTTCACTGTTTCTCTTTAAGTAAATGCTACCCATTCACCTTGTAGCATTAATGGCCTTCAATAGTATAGGACGAATCGTATTATGCATTATTGATTCTAATTTAACCAAATATTCTTAGTATAAGTTATTTTCGATGACTAATGAGTATAATACAGCCAACATTGACATATAAGTTTAAAAGAGTGAGACAACTCAATCCCCCCAATTCAACATGATCCATAGGAATAGTTCCAATGTTAAGATTTCACAACATAATCTACAAGAATGGTATTAGTGCAAGGAAGTACTAGACTTAACATGACTCATAGGTATGGTACTAACAATGGGAAATACTGGTTGTAACTTGTTCATTGTAAAGGTGCTTTATTTTAATCTAAGTAATCTTATTGAACACTTTTGAAATATCAAATAAACTAGTTCAAAAAATGATTTATAATAAAATCTATTGCATTACAAGTTTAGTATTGTGATTTGTACAGTAATGTATATATGGAAATATAGGGGGAAACTAATGGATGTTAGTGGGTCTATAGGTTAATGAATTCAATCCCGATTTGCCTTATACAGGTAATTTCAAGTTATAAATTGTAGTAATAGAGAAGCATGTACAGATAACAATAAATGGAAACAAAATTGTAGTCAAAGGGGAAGTTGAAGATTGACCAGATGGAAATTGACTAACCATTTAACAATGCTACTTTCAACCGACCTGAATCATCCTAACAATGAATCAATTCCTCTTCCGGCCTGACTTTATAATTTGTACTAACTGAACGACAATCATCTCCTACCTTTGTAACCTACTATTCCATTTGTATTTTAAGTGTATAACTTCGAACAATTTAATCACAAAAACACACTTCCAAACATCAAACTAACATCATAACATACAAATTCCTTCATTCAACAATAATCAAGGACAAATCATGTAGTAAATCATCGAACTTCCCATTTACCTTAGTCTCATACTTAAGGCTTGAAAAATCATTCGGTAATTGCAAGAAGTCAAGTTTATCAACCAAAGATCGTGAAGAATAAGATTACTATAACATCTATTCACTAAACTTAGCACAACTCTATCCAACTTCCAAACCACATTGTTTTCAATCTTTTTTTTATTCAACTCAAAATTAAAACTAAATTTCTACTAGATGAAACTTGTAAATTGTGAGGTATTCTTTATATTAATATCGATGATTTGCAGTTTTGAGAATTGAAGTAGATATCAAGAATTTAAGCTTAAGAGACTTTATGTTTTCATAGATTTAATAAGAGGGGAGAGAGAATAGGTGATTATATAAGGTCTACAAGAGGCTAGTTGTAAAGTGTGATTTATTTACGTTATTCCTATCTGGATTTTACTACTCTTCAAAGTAAATGAGCAGCCAAGTTTATCTAAACACAATTTTAGCTAGCACGAGCCATTAAACCTCTTGCCTTTAGTCACTTTCTTCCCCTTCTCCCTAACTTCTCTCTAACTCATAGGTCTAAAATAAAATATCCTTAAGCTCTCTCACTATCTCAATCAACTAACTCTCTCAAATATACAACTGAATGAGAAAAACAAATAGTAACATTCGCTTTACAAGATTAGAAAATAATCAAAACGATAAGTAATGTAAACTTTGGTATAAGCAGTCTTTGAGCGAGTCACTAAGGTAATTTTTAAGTTTATTTACTATACATGAATGAAAGCAGATTGAATTTGATCTGTCTGTGTATTTCTTGTTCTACTTTGATCTTAAAAAATATATTAAATAATTCTAGATTAATTTACAAAGCGGTCAGTAAACTCCAATAATTTTCAAGATTTTTTATTGATTGAATATTCTTTATATCATTATAGATAACAATTCTTGAAAGTAGAAGCACAAACCTCTACCTTGAAATTTGAACTTTTGGATCCTTTTGGATTATTTGAATGTTGAAGCTAGAAAAACCCTCGAAATTCCTTGATTTATTACTGTAAAATAACTTCGGAAAAATTATACTTTGATAATCTTGCAACTTGGAATATTTTGCAGCTTGGTTAAGTTGAACTTTTGAGATTTGAAAAACTTGCTCTTGATTAATCTTCATCTTCTCATAAATTATACTAAATCAATTTGTCCATAATACTTGAAAATTCGTTTTTATATTCATCAGAAGTTTGCGCAAAAAATCTAGACTATATCTTTATTCTTTGAAAATATCTAGTGCTTTTTATAAGGTTGAATAATCTGACCTTATCCTTCAAATATTCAAAATATCTCCTTTTCTTAATTTGAAAAATTGAAATATGTAGAATCCTTATCCTTGTCAAGATATCCACGACACAATTCTCCTCTTACAAATTATTTACATAAGGCTTTAACTTTATCTTGAGCATATCTCTATTGACGTCTCACATAATCTCTGAAAACAAATGACCACTAGAATCACAATTCACAAAAAGCTGTATAATCCTTTGAAAATCTTAAATTAATCTTCCTTAATAAAAATCCCCATGGATAATAAATCAACTCAAGTGCAACAAATTTGAATATATTACCCAAATAAATTCAATAAAATGGAGCTGAGTCTTCATGCTATTAAAATATCGAACTTGAATCCTTGACAAAAATCCTGAACATAATTGCTTTCTATGAGTCATGCTTTCTAATGTAACTTATTTTATTTTTTGAACAACTCTTTAAGACACTTTCTAAATATTGCATATTGTGATCTGTTGTGAATACTCTTTGAGTCACATTCTAAGTCTAACATATTCTTGAAAATACTTCATGATGAGCTCGTGCTTTTTAACTCCATCTTCGTTTCAACTGGTTTATTAATTTTATTTAATATTTTTATTATGCATGCACACTGTACTAAACTTTTTTGTTATCATCAAATGGAATCAAAGGGTCAGGGAATCATTCTTGACTCAATAAAAAAATTGAAAATATAACCCATATTTTAATCATACAAAATTGAAAACAAATAAAATTTTACTAATTAAAGTTTAAATGAATTCGAGCTTAGATATTTACTCTAATTCAACCATAAAAGAGAACATGAACATGTATACCTTACCTCTATCTATGCATAAAACAATAATTGAATCAAATCCCTCGATTAACCATTAGCAAACACGACTAGTATTTTTCTTTTTTGCATAAAATATTTGGAAATTCATAACAAAAGCACGACAAACATTACAAAGATATCACATATGTACTTTGCTACAATTAGGTAGTACTTGCAGTACAGGTTTGAGAGGCATCACGATGATGGAAATGTACAATATCTAGTCTTGTAATCAAGACAAGTTATTAAATGGATCCTCAGGCCTAAAATGATAGCCAGCTGCAGTAAGCTATTGACTGTTAATTAGCTGATGCAGTCGAAGTAAATCTATATACTGGGGGGGGGGGGGGGGAGTAGCTCAATGTAGTTCGGCGATATTATTGGATCTACATTTTCATGTCACACAATCTGAATAGCTTCGGACGACTCAGAATACCATAACATCATCGGCAACTCATGATTGTCCTAGTCCTTTTACTGCCATGCATTCACCCGGTAAGTCCATTTTACCTTTGTTTTGATTTTTCTTTTCTTTTCTTTTCTTTTTTTTTTTAATTTTGGGGATGATGCTTCATTAACCCGGACGGGTCGATTTGCTCGCGATCAAACCACTGCAGTCGACCGAACGACTCCAGTTCACTGCTCATCCCAGCTTTAACGATGAAACAACCTGTTTCTATGGCTAGTTTTACCAATAACTAAGATTGATCATCTTTAACACGATTTAATAATATCAACATAAATATGCAATACAATCATAATATACACGATATCGTGAATTATTTGCAATCTTTGCTTAATTTTATGTACTCTTAACACGTGAATTCTATATGAAATAAGATACGAACACAATCCACCAACACCTTCCCTAATGCTACCCTTTAATTGCCGACACACCAGCAATTTAAAATTTGACCAAGTTACGGAAAAAAATTGGACGTCTTTGGATAAAGCTCAGAATACAAACACTCATAGCTTGATGCATATCATCAGGCATAAGGTACTGATACACGTTATAATTTTTTTTTTTTTTTCCTTCTTTTTGTGGTGTTGCGAATGCCCTTCTTTTTGTTATGCATGCAATCACAACACGGTTTCACATGTAATGCGTTTCTATAAATCATTAGAATATGTTGGCAAATGTGGTCCAAAATACTCACAAAAAATTTAATTATAAAACGATAGGGTGTCAAAAGTTTTTGCTAATATTGTAAGAGTTTTCGGTGGCTGTACAGCCTGTAATGGACCCATTTATTTTATTTTTTCATCACATGCTTTTAAAAGAGAGGACTCAAGTTGTTAACCTAATCGTAATACAATTTAATAAATAGGGTGTATTGTAATTATATGTGTTATATTATATATATTTATTATAAATACTAAAACAAGATTATTATAATATCATATTATATATTCATTAAGTACGTCTTTACCCATGTGATGCATTTCTATGAAAAGAACATGTCAATGCGTTGACATAATATATCAACAATATGATGCAAGTTGGTCCAGATAATTCATGGGTTAATTTAATTAATAGGATGGGATCATAGGGGCACTAAAGGATATGCTTAGAGGTAGAAAAGCATAATCTTTTCTAAATTAATTGAACAATCGCGTAAGGTGTGTGAACAGTCATTAACGTTGCTTTCCATCTTATCAACATAATAATTAGGGTTACGTGTCTATGTAGATTTTTATTGTTTTTATGGTTTCTCTTTTTTTGCTTTTCTCTGGTCACATTCATTTCATTGTTTCATTACATATTTTTTAGAAGGAAGAGAGCCCTCGTATGCTGGCCCCATATAGTATAATAATTTGGGTTATGTGTCTATATAATGTGGAGATCAAAACCTGCTAATCCGATACCTAAATACTACATTTCTTTTCTTTTCTTTTTACCAATTATTATATTACGAGAGGAGGAGGAAGAGATTGGATACGACAGTCTTGGCTTCTATTACTCCAAATTAAATGGTGTGCATGGGCAATGGAAGTATAGAAATCAAAGTAGTAATCCACATTTATAAGTATCTCATTAATAAGAGGCTTGCTAAAGCTTTATAACGAAAGTTTTATGTTTTTTAAAACTAATTACGTATTTTATAATGGACAAAAGCAGTTATATAAAATGATTTTTAAAAAAAAAAATTATTTATTTGATTTACTTTAATTACTAGGTGAGCAAAATAGTCAGGAGAATTCTCGTACTTCCAAAATCTCAATTCACAAATACTATAGAGATAGCTTTTCGCTCAATTTTATTTTATTTTTCTTATTTTTGCGGTAAATAAGGATTGTGCTCTTTGTAGGTTATGAAATTCATACAAGTTAGTCCAGATCATTCATGAATTATTTTTAATTGGACAGGGGCAAAACGTAAACAAAAAGCTGTTAGCATGTTAGGCGGTTTTGCACTCATACACATGTTGCACTTATTCATTTTATTGTTTCTTCTTTCTTTCTTTTTTTTTTAATTTCTTTTTTAGCGTTCATTTTATTGTTCCATCACAAGTTTTCAAAAGAAAGAGAGACCTCTTATCCTGGCTTAATACAATATATAATAATGGGCTATTTCTCACATATATACCTGAATTCTTACACATTATAACATTGTATATTTATATTTTCATTTTTTACCAATAGCATAAATAAGTTATTTTATATCTAAAATGTATAAATGGAAATTAATTTTCCAATAAGTTATTTATCATTCACCTTCGAAACTGTTTCCTATATATATACATATAAAAATATATACATATATATTTTCTGCCGTGGGGCGTAAGATTGTCGTATTTGGAATCTTTCGCTTTGCAGATTAATTTTCCAATATTCCATTGCAATATTCTTATCTTAAGAAAGTTTTGAGATTGCCCTTGGTGCATTTTACTACAAAATTTACTTTTTATCGAGAATAAACTAAAAACATACATCTTTTTCATAATTTTTTGCCTTTTTTTATTGTAAATTTCTTGAAAATCTTTTGTCAAGTAGCATTTGGTTCGAATTCTTTTATCATCACACCTATCTCAAAACCGCCCTTGCATGATAGAAATATTCTTCTCACCAACTCATATTGATATCGCTTTGCAATGCTCAAATGTAAGAATACTCTTTTATAAATTAGGAAAATAAATTAGAACGCAAGAAATTTTGCTCCTTAACAGCTGAAAACGTAAATTGGAAAACAAAGATAGAAAAAAAAAAAAAAGTCTGACAACGTGTTGAGTGCTACAAACAAAGATTTCTTGGGAGCGTCGTGGTTCTGTTCATTTTTCTAATGAAACATTGGATGCTTTGCTGTATTAGAATCTTTTACCGATATTATTTTAGGAGGATATGGGGAGCTGTGGCCAGCTTAGCTTTTGTCTTGTGTCATTAAGCAGCATACATTGTGGTTAGATATTCCTATGACCTTAAACGAGATGGGAGAGATTTTTATTCGACGAACTTCTTGGATGTTGTCAGATACAATAGGGACAGATTTTATGGCAACTGGGGTTTCCGATCATTGAGCTGCATTTCATCGGTTTTAGGATAAAGATAACAGTGACAGAGAAGCGAATAACTCGTGTACTATATGTCGAAAACGTTATATAGTATACAAAGTATTGAACTGTGAAAACTCAAAGTATGAAATATGGAAATTCGAGTATGAAATTAAATATAGTAATCCATATTTATTTGACTCTTGTCAATGGGTATTTGGAATACTTGAGAAGGGTCTCAAGTAAAAACTTCACTGCTTCTAATTTATAGAATAAAATTGCAATTTTTAACGGGTAAAAAAAAAAAAAAAAAGCAATAGTTACTCCTTACCATTCATTTGACTTATGATGGGTAAATTTTGAAATTAGATTGAAAAGTAGCCATTTTTTTTACCTTATAAAAAAATTGCAATTCTTTATTTTGTAGTTATAGTGAGTTTGGTGAAAATAACAATTTTACAATCAAATATAGGAATAGATTTACAAGAGATTACATTTACTCTATTCCTCTCTTAGAAGTCAACAAAACATATCATAATTACACGTGTTATGAAAAAGTAGGTAGATCAAAAAGTGAGAAATATATTTATTTGATTTCTTGATATGTACTCTATTATGACAGTTACATGGATGGAAAGGTGAGAAATATATTTATTTGATTTATTGACATATACTCTTATATAATGTTTGCTACGAGGGAATGAATTCATAATAAAAGTATGATTTCGAATTCTATTTCCTTTCTCTTGAAGCGTTTTCAAAAGATGAAATTATAATTTTTTAGAATCAGCAATTTATGCTTTAAGAGAGAATCCAATTTCTCACAAGTTAAAGGGTATTTTTAATAAATACCACTATAATACATGAATGGAATTAATGATCCTATAGACGTTTTCAAATATTATAATTTCACTTCTAATTCGATTCGATTTTATTTGAGATGTAATAACCTAATTAAAACTTATTTCACCGAGGTATTATCTACTCTAACATGGAACATCACACAATTTTGAAAAAAAAAAAAAAAAACCATTCAATTCGCCTCACCCATCTACCATTGAAGACACCACTTCTCGTCTTAGTGCAACAACTTCCCAAAAAGTTACACATCTTGAAATTGACTTAATTTAAGCACACTTAATTTCAGAGGTTAAACGTACTCTAAGCTATTATATCAAGAGGTAGCTCGTAGCTCGATGATTATAGTTCCACCACTTAGTAAATAAAGTATTACAATTCATCCCTCTACAAAACTAACATCCTTATCAATTTCATTGTATAGGTCCTAAACTATCACCAAGTAGGAACTCCGCCCTTTGAGTCAATGCACTATACTGATACTATATGCAACAATCTAATTAGAACTCTTACTATTAATATATTATCCTCTTTGACATATAATATCACATGGTTTTATCCCTCAATGCAGCAACATTCCAAGAGATCGCTCATTTTGAAATTGACCTAATCTGAGCACACTTAACATTAAGGTTTTGACATATTCCAAACCGCTGTACTAAAAAGTGTTTGGATGATTATAATTTTATTATATAATATTTAAAGGAATTGCATTAGGTAATTCCTACATGTCAAATTCATAGATATTTTCTTATTTATATAACTTGCTGTGGCCATCCATGGGTATTTAGCCAACGTTTTCACTAGTTGAGCAGAATAGTAAGGAGAACCGTCGCTCTTCCAAAATCTCAATTTACGTGTACAACAAGATAGTTTTTCAAATTATATTTCATATTCTCATTAATCATTTGTAATTAAAATTCCCCTTTTTGCGGTAAATAAGAATTGTGCTCTGTATATTTTCCGAAACTAATATAAAACGTTGTACATGATTGGCAAATAATGCCTATATCACCACTCAAGATACCCTGCACTTCTTTTTCTTTTAGAAATTTCCAAATCAAATAGACATTTGAAACGGATCTAAATTCGTATTTTGTAAATATTAAGTCAAAGTAAAATATTCGGCATGAGTTCTTCCACATTACAAATATTTCCTCAATCCGTCTTCTTCAAATTTTCTTTCCCAATTGCAAAGGATGTTCTTTCACGAAACTCAAATTGACAAACTCACCTCCTAATGAGAAAAATAAGTAAGTAAGTAAGTAATAATAATAAGAGCAAATTACAAATACAACCCCTTTACATTTACTTTATGTATACTTAGACTCCTAAATCTTTATATTAAAGTAGTCAAAAGAACATTTTTAAAAACACATAGAGGTCTATGCATACAATTTCAAAGATAAAAGAACAAAGTGAACAAAAGAGAGTGTATTTGCAATTCAGCAATTTTTATTTTTTATTTAAGGAAGAAAAGTTGACAACTGGAAAAAAAAAAGAGGTTGATGAATAAAAAATAAATAAATAATTTAATAAATAATATTCAATTAAAAAATGAAACAAAATCCAAATTTTACTTTTAATAACTTAATTTTTTATTTCAATATTTTTGTCAATTATATCTTTCATAAGGATTGGGAAGGAGGATATTTTTTCCCATTCCACAAAGAAAGCAAATATCATAAAGTTATGCTACTTTGAATTTAATTGAAAGGCACCAATTATACAACATCAATTTCTAACCTTTAAGTAATTAAACATTAATTATCTCAAAATAAACATGGATTCTACTTTCTTTAATCATTATCTTTTTTTTTTGTTAATATATTTATTTATTCATCAAATTTTTTTTATTTTAGTTATCACCTTTCCCTTCTAAAATTAAAGAAAAAGGAATAATTGCAAATATACCTCCTTATGTTTGCTTAATGTACATTTAGCCCTTTTATCTTTGAATTCATGCAATTAGACCCCTTAATCTTAAAAAAAAAATACTTTTAAACCCTAAAGTAATCCAAATAATCATTTTTTAAAAGATTTCGGATCTAAAAGCATGATTTTAAAGAGAATGAGATTAACTGTATAATATAAGGGAGTGCACTTACAGTATACCCTAATAATGATAACGCTGACGACGACGATGACCACGACAACAGCAGCAGCAGCAAAAACAACGACAACAATAATAACAATAACTCACCCTCGACCAAAAAAATAATTAATTAATTAAAAATCAAGAAACTCATCCGTTGACACGGTTACCAAAAAGACCATTTTTCAGTTCTTCTACATAACTTTCTTTTGTAATATACTCCTGTAATCAGGGAAAGAGTGTACATGGATTAAACATACTCCACGATATGTTTGAAAAACTTCAATGTTTATCCATTCAAAAATCGTCGACACTATCTTCTAATAACCTTGGAATGCAATAGTTAGTTCAAATCCATTATCGTCCAAGTGAATATTTAGATCAAGTCTCAAAAGGTAAAAAGGAATTCCACGTATCCGTAATGTCTTGAATCATCAAAGATGCTTTTGTAGCACCTGTCTTTTGTCCAAATATCATATTCTAGGATTAGAATAATCCTTCTCTGAACAGCATATTCCAGACAAGCATAAAAGTTTTGCGAATAAATAACTTAAGAGGAAGATTAAAATAAACAAAAAGCTTTTAGCATCTTAGGCAGTTTTGCACTCATGCACATTGTACTTATTCGTCGTATTGGTTCTCTTGCTCTTTAATGTCCTTTTTGCGCGTTCATTTTGTTCCATCAAAGGCTTCCAAAAGAAAGAGAGACCTCATATGCTGGCTTAATACTACATAATAATGGGCAATTTCTCTCTTGTATATAACAATTCTCGTTTTGTAACGTATAGCACACCTGAGTTAGTTTATATCCTGTCACTGTTAATTTACCATTGAAATATATAAACGGAAATTAATTTTCCAATAAATCCTTCATCATTTCCCTCCAAGATCCTTTTCAATAGTTTATATATTTATTTAATTTTTCCTGCCGTCGGGTGTAGGATCGTCGTATGTTCATTTTTTGCAAATTAACTTTCCAATATTCCGTTCAATTCCCATCTTACGAAAGTTTTAACATTGCACTTGGTGCATTTTAGTGCAAAATTCACCTTTTATCCAAAAGAAAAGTACAAATATTCATCTTTTTCATTTTTTTTTAATTTATTTTTCTTGTCTTAATGTGTCTTCTTTAAATTTTTTTTATCATGTTTCATTTGGTTTGAACATGTGATACCCCATGTAATATGGATTGTATAAAATGAGTTATATTAGTATATAAAGTTAAGATAGTTAATGTAGTGTTGACACTAGTGGCTGGAAAAAAAAAAGAAGAAGAAGAAGAAGAAAACTTTTAGTGTTTGCTAGTATATCTATTGGCTACTTTTAGTTTGAAATATTATAAATGGTATCAAAATTGACCTCCTACAAGTAAATGGTATCAAAATTGACCTCCTACAAGTAAGTAGATAAATCTAAAAATTGTTTTGAATCAACTTGGAGAAATACTCCCAGGAAAGCAAAGAGTATCACTAGGGTATAACTCTTAGTATACTTTCAAGATGATCTATTGGTTAAAGGTGATGGTAATAAATCAATCTGTAAACAAAAAAGAGGAAAAGGGCCCTTTAGTTATACGTCAATTGGAGCTATATTGGTTTATAAGGCTACGATGATGAATGCCAACCAGAAATTTTGAGCCAAGTGGTTGGAAAAATGGTCCTTGAGTATTTGTAGGCATAATTATTGTCCACTTTTACCCTAAGGCATTATAAAATTCTTTTATCATCATAACTTACTCAAAATCACTGCTATTGCATAATAGAAAGATTCTTTTCTTACACTGCTATCGATCTTGATTTTATAATGCTCAATTGTTAGAATACTTTTTTTTTCCCTCTATTGATTAGGAAAATAAATTAGAATGTATAAAATTTTGCTCCTTTAACAACAAAAAAAATTGTCAAATGGTAACCAAAAATAGAAAAACGTCTAAAGAAAATATTATGGTAAACAAAGATTTCATGGGAGCATTGTTCTATTCATTTCTCTAATGAAACATTAGATGCTTTGCAATATTAGATTGAAAGAGTAGATTGTTAACGTATATCACTATTCAGGTAGCATTTTATGCTACTCATTACTTCTTCCTAAGCAAGCTACATATAGTAGTAACCTTCCCAAGAGCATATACATTGTCAACATTTACATGACTATCCTTCCATTTCTTCACTAAGGAGCTAAAACAAGCAATAGCCTTCACACATGTACCTACTTTACCCTAAACCCCCCCTACCCAAAAGGAAAAAAAAAAAATGGCCAAGCTGTAGCAATAGCAGCAACAACCAGCCTTCATATGATATCCATGGTCTCCCTTACCTCATTCATAGCTTTCCTAGGTACCAACTATCCCAATAGCTACAATTGACCTATACAAACCTTGCTAAGTATGTATTATTATCAGTTAAAGAATTTCAATACCACTTCCCTACAACATGGTTGTAACGCCAACTAAGCTGAAGATATTAGACCATCAAGATAAATATTTTTCCCTATTGATTTACTTGTAATAGTTATTTATTGTCTTTTTTTGGAGTCTGTTAAATCTATTAATGTATGTATTGTATTTGATTACAAAATTTTATAAGACGTACTCAAGCAGATGATTTTGACATTCATTTTATGGTGATTCTTTAGTTTATTTAAGAATTAGTCGATTACAATATCAATTATTAATGATGTATTTATGAATGTTATGTTAGTTCTAATATTGTTATTGTTATTTTAAGTTCTTGGAAGGGTGCTGCACAAGCAACTGAACACTAACATGAGAGAAAATATAAGCCCAAATGGGTACTGGAGGGTATTCCAACATAACAACTTCAATACTTAAGTTAGTTAGATGATTAGAAAGAGAATAAATGAGTATAATAAGAGCTAGAATGTATGAAAGCAAATGTAAGTTATCGAAGCCTAGCTAAGCTATTTCGAAAGGTGGAATCATGTCCAAGTCATAATCTAAGACATGCTCCAAACTTAGTAGAGTTGTTAGATACAATTATAAGTTACCATTTCTGCTAAACCGCTCCTACACATTTTGGATTGAACTCCAAGGGATGGGCTTAGTTGACTTGGGCCTATAGGCACGAGTACTTAGAGGCTTAAAGATCCTCTTCTAGTCAAATCGAAATCCATGTTGATGACCCAGAGGAGATTATTGTGGTTCCTTCATTGTTTAACCTTAGTTTTGTAGAAGGCACTCGACCTACTAAGAGCTTAACTTGGTAAGGGAAGTCGAACTAAGACTTTAGAGCCTGGCTTATGCCTTAAATTAGTCGATCTAGGCTTGAAAGCCCATTCACAAAATGGCTTACAAATACTTGGTCCCCTACTCTCATTCGTAACAAGTTGGCAAGGACAGCAAATGTATAGATGGGCTTCTAAGGCTTAGACCTAAGTTACTATAAATTGAAGGGAAGCTGGCACTTAAAGGATGAATCCCTCATAGGTGCCTTCATCATAGATCGAGACCTAGCAAGTGGGATCTTTGACTTGAGTAAAGTAACTGAACAAGCAACTTATCTAAGCTAGACATAACCTATGCTTGGTAGATGATGGTACATAAAAGGCATCAGAAAGTTATGCCAAGCTAACATACCATAGGTGAAACAAGCAAGTGACTTATCGAGCTATGTTATGTTTTAGACACTTCCCTCCCCGTTAGTCCCCAAGCTAAAATGTAAGAAGGTCACATCTTGGAGTTAGGTACGTAGAACCATCAAATCTTGTTTAATGACATCAATCTAATGTAACGTTGGCTTTTCAAGGAAGCATTAATTCGATCTTTCTTGCCTAAATTTCTATGCAATTAAATATAATGGACAACTGTTAATTGGCTATTGTGCACGTTTGTGCGCCCCAAGCCTGTTAAGGTAATCTTAGCCATTAGATTCATATGCAGGACACGTAGCATGATCAAAATGAGAAGTACATCACATTTCCTCCTTCCCTCATAACCATCCTTTACTTCTTAAGGTCTAACTCTTGTAAGTAGTTAAAGCCCTTATTCTTTTCTCTTCTTCTTCTTCTCACATTATGTTCTTTCTCAAAATTGAAACTTAAATATCCTTCTCAAAACTAGTTCAAAATCTCACCAAGTTTCATACTTTTCTCTATTTCTTGAATCATCAACAAACATGGTCTCTATGTACAAATCTTTATTTGACTTCCTTAAGAACTTTAAGCAATAAGCTTATGGAATAGAGATAATGAAGCTAATGAAGGGTTTAAAGTCCTTCATTCATGGTTAGACGCATAATTGTTAAAATTGCAATTTTGTTGTTCATTTGAATGCATAGAATGGTATAAAATTGTACAAAAATGGTAAAATTGTAAACTTATAAAATCATACAAGAAAGTTTATAACTTCACTAAAAGTCTACACATAAATGATTTTATATCCATTTTAACTAAGAAAAACATTATAAAATCATAAACTCATAAAAACGTATTTTTAACTCACAATTTTAATAACCATGTTAGACGAATAAGTTCCCTGTATTCAAGTCAAACAAAAACCTTAACTTTTGGACTAAGCAGATCGAGTTGATCCAGATTCGGTGATAAGGAGCTATAGTCCAATGACAACAAAGCAACTCTACAACTAATAACCGAGTAGAGGAATAGAGATAGTCATTCTCTGATGTCGATACAATAGTTGAATGGTATCTTCATGCCTAGCTAATCACCTTGGATGACTCTAGCTAATGAGGAAGACAAAGAGGGTACTAAATGCTACCTTTGTTATGGTGGGGCAGGGCTTGTCACTTGAGCTGTTATTCGACTAATCTAGTTAAGTGAATGGAGTTCCCTCAAAGCTCGTGTTCAACATAGTGTCTCGTATTGCAAGTATGGTGATCTAAACAACAAATAACACCAACCTCCTCACCAAGGAAAAGGCAAAGAAAGCCTAAAAGAAGGCTCAGAAGAAGGATGAGAAGAAGAAAAGCTCTCTTCAAAAGCCGAAGGAGAAATCCCTAAACATTAGGATGAGGGGGATGTTGATGACTTCTATAATGCACATATCTATATGAATTGTTTTTATTGTGTTTTCCTGTGCTTCTTGGGCATTTTTGGTGATTTTAGTATTTAATTAGTTTATATTTTAATTTCAAGCTTTATTTCATGAACTTAAAGGTTTTGATAATTAAAAATCTAGATGATTTGAGGATTATTTTCACAAATTTTGAAGCTTAGAAGAAAATCATACCCAAGAATATAAATTATGGGATGAGATCATGGCCTAAAATAAAAAGATATTAGCTAATGAAAGGTTCACACCCAGGATCATCGACCATGAACTTGCTTGCTGATATTGCAATATTAACAACATGGTTTCAATAATAATATGTCAAGCCATGCTTCCATGTATCTTTTATTCTATGAGCCAAATTTGGAAAATAGAATAAAAAGATATGCAAGGAGATATTTTATACATCTGTCTATATATATATATATATATATATATATTTGAGATCTATTTTAAGATTCATTTTCCATTATAAATAGACACATAAAACTTGTAAATTGAGAAGACAATTAATTCTAAAGAAAGTGGGTTGTCTCTTAACCCTCTCTCTCTCTCCCTCTCTCTCTCTTTTAATTTCTTTGCATTGTATTAATCTATTTCTTTTTAATATTTAGATTTTGAATCCTAGAATCTATGTAGAATTTTTTATTTTGCTTTGATTCAATATGATTCTTTGCTATTGAGGTCTAATTGCATCGTGTTTTGATGCTTTGAATTGATATTTAACTAGTTTATTAATTCAATGTTTAAATATGCTATTGAGTTTGCGAGATCCTAGAGTAAATGGATTGATGTGATTACAAGTAATTAAATAGACGAAAACGTTTAGCTATTTCATTTCTCCATATTAGAGCAACCTAATGGTATTGTCCAAGAATTTAACGTAATTTAGAAATATTTTATTATAGAAGTAATTCGAATAGAATATACTTAAGGTTATAAGTTAAATAAGAGATAAGAGTCTAGTTAACTCAATTTAAGAACTTTCATGATCCTATAGCGTGGATTAGATAGAATGTATAATAGATTCTAAGGGGGAATTTAATTTTTAAATAATAAATTTCATGCATTCTTAATAATTTTATTTGTGTTCTCTTATTTTCATGTTTTAGTAGTTCTTTTATTTTATTATTCCTTCAAATTAGATTAAATTAGTTTAGTTTAGATTTGATAAATTGATGTTTCATGTTTAATTATTACATTAGATAATAAGAACATTAAAGGGAAGTACTAATATTTCAATAATTAGTCATTAAAGGATTAACACTTAGACTCACATCAGTTGCACTAAAAAACTAATAGGTACACTTGCCTACCATCAAATTCTTCAATGCCATTACCAAGGATTAAGAATTTTGAATATTAGGAAAATCCATTTGACTTATTAATCTAACCATTATTCTTTAGTTGTTTATTCCTTCCTTTCTTTATAATATTTGAATCATTTCTGTTGTTGTTTTCTTTTGCAAAATATTTCCAAGAGTAGCATATGGCTTTCCAAAAGTTTTGAAAAAGATAGGTCCAGGAATTTAATTCAGCAATTGGTTATGTCGATGTCAAAATACTGCTTAAAAGCGTCAGATAACATAGAAACAAATCTTGAACCTATGGGATCATGACAATATTGAAATCAAGAGAAGTTTGTACTTTATTTAGTTTATACTTGTTGCTTTTTCTTTCAAAAATAAAAAACGCCTACATTATTATTGTTTAATTAGCAGCTTAAATTGAATTCTTCCACATATTGATTGCAAGTTTGAATAAATTTTTGCTAGAAATAAAATAGAATTTATAAGGAGTTGATCAATATGAAAGAGATCAAGAAAAGCACAAGTATGAATTACATTCGTGAAGTAGGACGTCATCTTCACTAGAAAACATGTATTAAAAAAAATAATTGTCTAAGAGAATCACGGGTAAGAAGCACGTCGATCTTCACCTATGATCTACCTTGCATAAATTAAAATTTTTGGCTTTTAATTGTTTTATCTTTCATCTCTCCAAACATCAAGAATCAAGTATATCTTCTAACTTTCTCATTCTTATTTTTCTCTTTGTCATATCTGTTCTTCCATACAAGTCCATTTTTTCCCTTCTTTCACTCATATTAAGGATTTACAAGTGAAAAGATAAATTCAATTCCCCACATATTATGGAAGTTTAATTTTCATTTTAATTTGTTGATTTTATCTACAAATACAAGTAATCAATTATTTTATTAAATTTGAGTAGTTGATATATGAACTTTAGCATAGCATTCACATATTTTGTTTTCATAGTCTTGAATTATTTTTAATGAATTTTTTGTACTCTTTAGAGTGTTTCTTCATGAAAAAAAAAAACAATTGTGTTTTTGCAATATAATGGAGTAAAGAAATTAATTAGCTAGATTAGTCAAATTGATCCAAATTGCTATTTTGTAATTAAACTTGACTTAACTCATGTTGTTTTGAGACACTAAGACTATGAAACTAGAAACTAATTGATTATTTGTTTTGATTTTGTACTTAATTAAAATTGATTAGTTTCTAAGTGTGCTTCATCTAATGTTATGTTTTAAGTTTTAATTAACTCTTCACACTTGTGCATTGTCTTGTTCACTCTTATAATTAAGTGTAAAGGAGATATCCATGGATATGAGCTTGTATTTTTCTTAATTTTTTAGGAAACATGCGAAGAGATGGGAGAGCGAGAGAGATTTGTAGGATACGTTTTTATGAAATTTTTAATTTGCTAACTTTTACACCTTTCTTTATTTTTGATAAATTTTATGGTTAGCAAAGTATTAATCCTATTAATTTTTATGCTACTTGTTAATAGACTTTTTCTTAATTGCAAATGTAGTAGTTTTAGCTTTAGGTTTTAGTTTTATTGCTTTTATTTTTCTCTTGTTTTTCACTTTTTCTTTTCTTTTACAAGGTTTTTATGAATTTAATTTTAGAGGATAAAATCTTCCGACATAGCAATTTCATAAAATGTAGTGTCAAAACTTAAACTAAAGAAGTTTTAATTATTTTTTCCTTTTTCTTTTAATTTTGTGTTTTTATTGATTATTTATAAATTAAGGACAATGTACAAGATGAATATAATGAGGAATAGAGAGTAATATGATACTAAAAAAAAAATTATAAAACATGTGAATTGAATTGATTATATTCCCATATTTAGGATTCTTGCAAATAAAATTTTTGAGATATAGAATCAATTTGTTTGATATATTCATCACTAGTTTTCCATTTAAAGGATAAGCAATTTTTTAGGATAAATATTTTCAATTTTTGCAAGAATTTTCTTGATCATTGTGACCCTTCTATATAATGATAGAATTGAATAATGAAATATGTGTAAAGTGTAGAGTTTCCAATTATTTAAACTTAGATTTAGACTTGGAATTGGGGTGACCATTACTAATTAGGACTTAGCTATCTATATTTTACTTTAACGTATGCTCACTCTTTAGAAACCTGGAGAACCTTCTAATTTCTGACACACGAATAAATAATGTCTATCTCTTGAAAATTTCTAGAAAAATCAAAGCAATTGGAGGATAAACAAATGAAGTAAATTGAATGAAAAAAAAAAAAAAGGAGTTCAAGTTGAGCTTAATAATGAAAAGTGAATGAATTGAAAGTACTAAGATTTTAAAAAATCTAGTTATGTTGACTCGAGTAATTAAGCCTGTAGAGTGCCTCCTTCGTATGGAATAACTCTTATCAACTTAGGTGACAAGCTCAAGATTATTAATTGAAAGCATGCTACAGGGGTAAAAAAAAAGTCCATGTAAAGGCTAGAACTTGTATAAAAGTGAACAGATCCAAATTGGGTGGAGTTTATAGATAGTTCATATGAGGAGTCTTAATACCTAGCAAATTAAAGTCATCTAGCCTAAGCCTTACTGACCAAGTGAAAGTACTCCATTTCAATTGGAAAATAATGAAAAGAAAAAGGTCTTTCATCAAAAAATTGAAAGGTGACAATCAAAGGATTGACTGATGTAACATGCATTTGTTTTTAATTATTGTGCTTAGAAAGGTAAAAGAGGGAAGTGCATATCCTTTAATTTTTAAAACGTAAATAACTCTTTCTTAGTTAAGTTTATGATTATTCTGATTTTTAGTTTAATCTTTGTTCAAATGATGCGGTTTAACTCCAATTTAGATATTTCAATTTTTGAATTTTAGTATGGTTTTTGATAGCCGATACACATTTTTTGTAGTTACGTTTTAAGGGCATATAAATATAATTAAGTGTAATTCTATAAAATAAAAAATTGCTAAAGTTTTGAACTTAATGATGAAAGGATGACGTTTTTAATTCTGAATATATTGTGTGCGATATTGATACTAATTCTATAATGTAGAGCTTTTTCTGATTTTTGTCCCTAAGCGTTTTCTTTAGCTTTTATTTATTTTGCTTAATGACAAACAAAAGCTTAAGTATAGGGAAATTTAATAAATTATATATTGCACATATTTGAATGAATTATTTTATGTGTTTTCATATGTTTCTTGGAATTTTTTTTGGGTGATTTTAGTATTTAATTAGTTTATATTTTAATTTTAGTTTTTATTTCATGACTTCGAAGGGTTTGATAAAATTCTAGATGATTTAAAGATTATCTCCACAAATTCTAAAGCCTATAAGAGAATCACACCCAAAAATATTGAGATAATGGCCCAAAATAAAAAGAAATCAGCTAATGAAGGATTCATACCCAGGAATCATTAACCACTAACCCGCTTGCTGATCTTGCAATGTTAATATGTTTGCACTATTAATGACATGTCATGTCATGCTTTCATAGATCTTTTATTCTATAAGCCAAATTTGAAAAGTGAAATGAAAAGATGTGCAAGGAGATATTTCAAGAAATATCTAATATATATGGAAGATAATTTAAAGATACATTTGAGATCTATTTCAAGATTCATTTTGTACTATAAATAAATACATCGGCCTTATAAAGGAAAAAGGGTTGTTTCTTAACCCTCTCTCTCTTTTATTTTATTTTAGCCTTATAAATTGAGAAGACTATTAATTAAGAGAAAAGGGTTGTTTCTTAACCCTCTCTCTCTCTTTTATTTTATTTTAATTTCTTTGCAATATATTAATATATTTCTTTTTAGTATTTAAATATTGATTTACAATGCATTAATCTATTTCTTTTTAGTATTTAAATATTAAATAATAAAATCTATGTAGAATTATCTATTTTGTTTTTATTCAATCTATAATTCTTTGCTCTTAAGGTATAATTGCATTATACTTTGATGCTATGAATTAATATTCAATCGGTTTATTAACTCAATGTTTAAGTTTACCATATAGTTCACAAGATACTATAGTAGATGAACCAATGTAATTAGAAGTAATTAAATAGATTAAAACATTTATCTATTTAATTTATTCGGATTAGGGTAACCTAATATTATTGTTCAATAACTTATTGAAATTTTGAGATATTTTATTACATAAGTAATTCGAATATAATATACTTAAGGTTATGAGTGAATTAATAAACTGAGTCCAGTTAACTCAATTTAGTAATTCTCACAGTCCAATAATAAGGATGAGATTGAATGTATTATAGATTTTAGGAGGAAATTCCATATTTAAATACTAGAGTTCACACATACTCAATAATTTTATTTATGTTCTCTATAATTTTCACATTTTAGTAGCTTTTTCATTTCACTGTTCCGCTAAATTAGATTAGATTAGTTTAATCTAGATTTAATAAATTGATGTTCTTACTTAATTATTAGGTTAGATAATGGAAGTACTAATATTTCAATAATTAGTTCCTAAGACATTGACACTCGGACTTACATCCGCTATACTATCAAACTAATAAGTATACCTACCTCCCATCAAATGTACACATGAGCAAGCTTGCTACGGATCCTATAGCATGGGGAAGATTGAAGTTGAAGGTCTAATATTATGTGGCTAGCATGTCCAAGAAGGTGCCACATAATGAGGTGGTTGGTGATTCCCACAAAAGACCACAAGAAGAGGCTTTTCCACTAATGACTCAAACAAATGATACAATCCATCTAGAAGAAGAGTCCTATTAGTTAGAGTCAAGGAGGTTCGAACCTAAGGAAAGTTGGTACATAGTAAGCACACTTAACCCTGAAGCTGCAAACTTGGGTTTCAGAAGGTGTTACTACCTCTGTGATGTGATACCTATGGTCCCATGCAGGCACATCTCCTTGAAGGTTTGTTAATGTACATCCCAAAAAATATTTTGATGATAACAAAATGCTATGTTAAGTTGAATGACGAGTTTATTTAGTCTACATCTTAAATTTTGAGAAATATTATAAATGACAAGTTATGGAATGAAACAAGAAGTTTTGAAATAATATTGATGAAGTTCTAGAAGGAAAGCTTGCTAGCTAAAAGCATATAAGGACATAAATCAAAAGCAAGAAGCATAGCTAAAAGTGTATGCACGAGAAAAACTATATAAGCAAGTCAAAAGCATAAAGAAGCTTTGGAAGCAATAGTATTGGTTGAGATCTAGAAGAAATATAAAAAGGAATCTTCAAAAGCATTACGATACCAGAACTAGTTTATTAGCAACAGTGAACCAAAACCAGTTTATTATCAAAAGTGAGCTAAAAGGAAAAAAGAATCATAAATGAATAAGAAATGATGAAACCAAGAGCAATCTAGAAGTCAAGTTGGCTAAAAGCTTAAATGGAAATAATTTATCAAAGGTCCAACACCGTTAGTTAGATGTATTTATGTAATACATTTAACTAAACATTGTAACAAAGTTTTTATGGGAAGTTCTACAATTATTGTAACAGTCAAATTATAGTCTTATGGAAAGAAGCTACTGATAAAAGAGAAGAAGCAAATTATGAAAGCCAATATTCAAGATACATTACTTATAAAAGAAGAAAGGCTCAATTGAAACATCAGACATATATGGAAGCAAACCAAATCACACAATGACTATTACCATATTGTACAAGGTGGAATCACTATAAATACTTACCTAATCTTTTTATCCCTTACTCTTTTACTTTACACAATTTATTTATGCAGCTTTTTTGCATTAAACTCTATTATATAATCAATCGTAAGTTTTGTTATATTAGCCATTATTGAAAAAGGAAGAAGGGTTATTTGCAAAAAAGTTGTTTGCAAAAAATATTAAGTGCTATAACAATAAATTCAATCTTCCTTCGTGATTGTTCACTAAGACCAATAAGGTAAAGGCCACGTTTACCGACTCATTAGGAAGTGTACATGGAGGATATAGGATACGGCTACAAAGAGACAAGCTAAGAGCTTCTTAGGGGAACCATGCTATCTAAGGAAAAGGCTACCCTAGAGTAAAGCTTGGAGGGGCTAACTACTAAGTAAGTTGAGGAAGTCATATGCACTAAAATCTATGAGGTAAATCTCGCTACTCATTCATTGTTGAAACTTTCCTACTTAGTTGTGGTCTAATGTACATATATTAGAGATGTTTAAATTTTAGAAGATGGAGCAAAAGAAGGTGGAGAAGTTCCAAACTAACCATGAAAAAACTAGTTATTAGATACTGAAGACTAATCAATAATGAAGTGAAAATGGGTAACACTTTCCTTCTATTGTAGAAGGTCGAAGAAGCCAAGAATGAGCTATAGAAGGTCTAACATGAGGCCAAACAAAAGATGGATAAAGTTGATGACATACGAAAGAAGGCCCTAGCAAAAGTTGATGCCTTGAAGAAACAAGTTAATATTAAGATTTAAGCCAATTCTAACCTTAATGCCCAACTTACGAACATGACACAATGTAAATGAGAACTCAGGGCCAAGGTGAAGAAACTTAAGGCCCCATTGGGTAAACAACAAGAAGATCATTAGATGCTCCAAGAGATTACCATTACTTTGAAGAAAATGAAGAGGGGGAAAGGGAGAGCTACAAAGAGGTTTGTCAACTAAACATATGTAAGCTCTATAATATCACAATTGCATAGCTCTTTTTCTTTTCTTTCTTGTTTTCTTTTTTGCTCTTATTATCATACTCTTTGTCTTTTTTGGATCACTTCATCCTTAAATAATAGTAGCTTCCAACATTCAAGTGTTCTCAATATGGTAATAGCCATTGTGTAGTCATTATATGTTTAAATCTGTGTAATCTTTGTAATCTTCTTTCTTTGCTACCATTGTTGATATGCTCATCTATCATGCGATACTTATAGTCGCTTCGCATACTTAGAAACTTTTATTAGTTTATTGTATCACACACTTTTATAATCTTCATAAGCATTGTTTTTGTATCCCTTGGTTTGACCACATATATCACCCAAATATGTCTCGACGGTACTAAGTCTTAACTTGTTCTTTCTTATAATAAGTTTCTGATCATATCTTGTTTCTAATGTATCTTTTTGCGCTTTTGAAATGTGATTCTATTAAGTCCTACACTTTTGGTTAGTCTTCTCTTCTTATCAATATTTTTCTTTTCTTCCTTCATCTTGAAAATGATAAAGCCTATTCTTGTGCTTTTGAAGACATATATTGCTCTTTTTCTTTTTGTCTTAAGTTTGATTAGTTTCTGATAATAGTAGATTTTGATTTAGCTTCCACTACTAATACTTGTTTCCTAAATTCTAGTTCTTCTAATAACTTCTTATCTTGACAACTTTTCATCATTCAATTCATTGTTCTTCTCAAGTACCTTCAATACTCCACACTAGGTAACTTGATTAACAATAATAAAATATCTTTTGTTCATTTTAACATATATTTTGTTATCATTAAAATACATTTGATTCAAGATTTATCATCAAAATTCCTTTTTCAATCAAGTTTGTACTCTAGCAATCTCCCCTTTTTTTATGATGACAAAATATTTATCTTTTTTATTAAAAAATTATCAAGCCAAAAATTCAAAATTGTTCTTTCATTAAGTTATCTCTCGTATTGTCAAAGATTTTATTCTCATGAATTATGCTAGTTATCTCTTCCTATATGGGCATTAACATCTAAATTCGTACAATTTCAAATATCTCCTATCTCCCTATATATTATATTTCTACTAAAATATCATTTTTTCTGTTATTCTCCATTTTTGTACTATTCTCCTTTTTTGTTATAGTATTTTCCCTCTTTTTGGTATGCTATTCTTCTTCCTTTTTGTTGTCATCAAAAATAACAAAGAGTTTATGAAGGTTGTTGAAAATATGAATATTGATCATAGAAACATTATTGTATCTCATTATTTTATTTTCTCCTCCTAAATTTATGAGAGCTTTGATATCATTCCTTTTTAGATTATCAAATTGTCTCTTTAATGACTAATGATATTATCCCTATCAAATCATCCATCAAATCAATATAACTTTAAAACAGTCATCTTATCATAGCATGAGATATATCATATTTAGATGTTCATCACACTATCCGAATTCATCCTGCCATATCATATGCCAAGTTGTCATATTAGATTTGTTTAAAAAATTCAACTATCTCATTACTATTTTCAAACTCATCTAATTTCTTGGATCATTAATAGCATACTTTACTTTAAGATCATTTATCAAATATATTCAATTAGAATATTCATTCAATCAAATTTTTCATAATAGGCACTGATATAATCTCCACAAAAAAATTCATTAGATATAGCTTTTAGATCTAAGAGCAAAAATATTTTAAGCTCTAGTTTCAAAGTCATTGTTATAATATATTCATGCATAAAATTGACCAGTAGTAATTGAGATCATAATTTCACTCTCTTTAAGACTATTGTTCTCCTGCAATTTGAATCAAGCAACACATATTCAAATATTTTTAAAGTTAATTCTTTTTCAATCACTTCATGCATATAGTATGCATTTAAAGTTTTTTTGAATCATAGATTCTGGATACTTATGTTCCTACACAAAAATGATTGTTGTAATATAAATGCTCCCCTTGTCTTGCTGAATTGTAAGACTTCATTCCACATAAGATCATATAAATAGTTTTCATTTGAAACATATTCAAATTTCTAGTTCTTTTGTTTCCTTGTTCTTCAAAAGATTCCATAGAATGTTTAAGTTCCTATAAATTTTTCTCAATGGTCCCTGATATCCGGCAAGTACACCTATCAGTTTTAATATAAAGGATGTGAGTCCGAGTCGATTCCTCAGAGACTTCGAGTACTAATATTAACCTTAACTCTATTATCTAACCGGAAAATTGTGATGAGTTGAATGAATTAAAAATACTGAAATTGACAAACTAAACTAATTATGAGACTTGATTAAGCAATTTAGAAAGCGATAAAACTAAAAACGTCTTCAAGAAGATAATAACGTATTTAAGAATTATTTCCCCTAGTATTTAATATGTGACCGCTTAAAATATATTCAATTCAATTTCTATTATTCTTGATCGGAGGGATTCACAATTAAAGTTAATATATTTCTCAAGCATATTAACCCTAATCCTAAATTATTTACCGGAATCTCTTCACTTAGTAATATAATTTAGAATTGCATTAATATATAATGAATTCCCACACAAATAGTTAACTTTCTGGAAGGAACATGTATCTTATCTCTAAGTATATATGTAATTCTCTCCAATTATGTAAAGATCTAATTATACATATAATTCCTCAATCAATATGCATAATATCATAAATTGATATTCTAGAAATATCAATTAACAATTAAACAACATAATTGAATCAAGCAAAGATAGAAACTTTATTGAGAATTATAAATCAACCTAAGAGTCACGTGAAACCCTAGGTTCCATAATTCTAAATATACGAATTCTAAGCTATCATAATGAAACTAAAAACGAATTCCATCAAAAACATAAAATAAAACATGAAAAACCCCTTTGATTGATGAAAAATCTCTCCGATCTTGAAGTTGGTGTTGCTTTCGCCTTTTTCTTCTCTTTCGCCTTTTTCTTCTCTTTCGCCTTTTTCTTCTCTTTCGCCTTTTTCTTCTCCTTCTCCTCAAGTCTCTTCTCTTCTCCAATGTCTCCTGTGTCTTTTGAAACCCTAATATGTCCTTTTATACTGTATTATAAGGTTTTAGTTTTCTTTACCAGACACGACCTGAAACATGACCGTATCCCTAGGTCGTGTAACTTTCTGACCCTGGCAAATTTCCCTGTATAGACACAGCCTGAGGACATGGTCATGTCCCAGATTGTGTAACTTCAAAACTTCATAACTTCTTCATTTGAACTCTAAATTGAGTGAAACTTGATTCCTTTTCTTTGTTTTCGATCCAAGAACGCGTTCAAACCTTGAAATCAAAATTTTACCCAATTAAGTATCAATTTCTTTAAAGAAAACCAAAAATGTAAGGAAAATACTATAAAATCACCATGTGAAATATGTTTAAAATCAGAGTCATCAGTCCCTATAGACTTTCTAGTCTTGAGCTCTCCTTTGGTTTTCATTCCACTCCTCTTTACTTATATGCTGTGCACTTCTCTTGTTATGGTGTTCATCTTCTTTATCATCCTCTTCTTCTCCTTTAGGCACATTCTCTTAATACTTCTATGCAATTCTTTTGAAAATATCTCCTTAATATACTATTATATCAAAATTGTTAGATCTTGTTCCTTATCCACTCCACTCATACGAGATTGTTATTGTCTATCTTTATCTTGTATTGTCAAGACTTCCAAAGATTCCTCATCATTTGAAATATCTACATTCACTGTCACTCCTTTTTCAAGGCACAATTTTATTAAGTTTTACTTAAAGTGCTTTATATCAAAGTGAGGTAGAAAAGTTTAGAAATCTCTAATTCCTTTTCCAACTTTAGGTAATTCTTCCCATGGTGGTAGATTTAAAGGTTCTTTACGTTTACATATTCTTTTGAGTTCTTCTAATACTTTTTCATCAAAATTTGACAATATGAAACTTCTTCACTCGTCCCTTATTGGTAGACCTCTTACATGCATAAAAGACGGGGGATTTCTAACCTTTCTCGGTTCTTTGACATGTTAACTCTAGCATTTTGTATTTCCTCCCTTTTCTTCCCTTCTTCTCTCTTCTTCCCCAATATATTTGTTCCTTCAATCACTCATTTCTCTTTGTTTTTCAACTATTTTCTCCATTAATTCTTCTAGACTTACTTCCCCATATTCCAATTCTTCCCATTTTTTATCAGATTTTCTCCTCTATCAATAGCTTCTCTTCTCTCTTGTATTCTATTCATAAATGCATCTATGTTACACTCTATTCTAGTTTTGTTTGGTTTCCACCACAACCCTTTGATTCTCCATTCCATATTTGCAAAGGTTTCCTTTCAAATGACCCTTAGAGGTATGTACCTTATCTTCCAACCCTATACAGATCTAGTCGTAGCCTAAAAAGGCAATCATGATGTTAAGTATCACATATTCAAAAGTGGAATCTACAAGCTTGCCAATCCTAAGGGAAAATCAATCCTTTAGGCAGGCTTTATTCAAGTCGGTGTAATTTATACACTTATGCCATTTCCCATTAGACTTTTTAACTAACGCACAACAGCCCCTCACAAATAGCCTTTAAGCACCTTCTATACCTCTTCTTTGATAGCTACTTAACATTATAGGGCAAGTCTCTTCTTTTGCTTGACTAGCTTAGAAATTGAGGCAGTGCATCATGTCTAGCATGCTGAAGGGTAATCAAGTGAACAAGTCACTATTGGATCGGAGGAGGTTAATAAGTTGTTATTTAAGCTTAGCACACACCATCATCCCTACCTATGTGGTTTGCTCGAAGTTGCTACTAAGCTAGATTTTCTTAGTCACCTCATCTAGTTTACCCTTAATACTTAGCTTCTCCTCTAGTTGGGCCTTCGCAATGAAGACCTAATCCCATGCCGAGGTCCTTGATAATTGTCGATCACCTCAACAGCGGCCGAACCTGTTGTCATGCCTCAAAGCGACAGAGTCGTAACAATCCCACAGTGTAAACCATTCTAAGATAAAAGTTAACCTTACAACCGCTATCCTAAACCTGATCTACACAAGGCATCCACGACTAACCCACTTTGAAGTAAACAGTTCGTAATTTAAATAAATCATTTACCTAAGAAAGTAAGAGAATATATATATATATATACACTAGAATTCAGTTATTACAATTAACATTTACAACGTTTCACTGTAAACTATTTCCTAGTTAATGTATTATTCAGAAATGAAAAATTCTAAGATAAGAGCTTAAACCTTAAAAATATATGTCTGTTCTTCAAATGTTTTTCCTCACTCCCCAGGATCCAGCAGTTGCTGGCTTCAGAGTAGTTGTAAACCGCTTTTTTTGCCAGCACCTGCAACAACTTCTATAGGGATGTAAGCAACTACAGCTCAGTAAATTAGAATGGAGGACTTAAAACTATACTACAAACACAAACAAGGTTATCAACCAACTTATTAAATGCAATGTATGTTCAAGCAAATGCCATCGCATGACGTTGTCCGGCCTGTCATGAGATTAAAGAAATTACGCCCGCTTTAATCCAAGTTATAGAGTTGCCGTTAATGCAACAACTTAAGACTAAACTCAGGCTTATGCAATAGAGACATCACTCCTGCGTAACTACCTTCGAACCATTGACTTCACCCTTTCCACGACCTCCTCACTTGTCACTTAGTTCGACTAAGGATGAAGAAGGGACCCATTATGTTATCTAATGCTATCCATTTCAAAGAGGTTGGTATTTAGCCATAGAATCCTAGGCTTCCCCTAATGGGTTGCTATGCAAGTTCGATTTATGTTTACAGGTCATATCTTTATTAAGTTCAATTTAGGTTAATCGATCACTTCATACAATACAAGCTAAACAACAAACAAAATCATAGCATCACTTATAATCAAGCACATGCACACAACCAACTATCTAACAAGTACAGTCAAATATAATCTCAAGCCTCTAAAATATAACAACGTATTAATCCCAACTAATCTCGACTCCTCGTTCACTTACTCGAGGTCCAACTCATTCAAGCCATTGCCAATCATCCCTATAACACAAATGTGGTTTCAGTTTTTCATATAACTATTATAGGTTGGTTTTATCCTATAACGCTTATTATTATCTTTTGTTTAGGATTTAATATGTCCAATTATCTAAGAACTCAAATCTTTTACAATTATTCTGAGTTTAGGGTTAGGTTCGAATTCAGTTTCTGCATCGATTTCTAAATTAGGTTCTAATTCGATTTCTAAGTGAAATTAATCACATTACTTCCAGATATCTTAAATACCATAATCATCCCTAGTCATTATTTTATTCTACCAGTTAGTATTTTATTCCACTAAGTATACTTAAATCCTTATTAATATACCAAATTTACTTCTGATATGAGAAATTTTTTATATTTTTCATATAATTACATAGATTTAAGTTTTCTATCAGATTTATTATATATCCTATTATTTATATAACATCAATTTTTATCCTAATATCTTTTATTTATTATATTTCCAATAATTACATATTATGTACTATCACTTATTATGTACATAATACATATCTAATATTTCTATTACTTTAATTACCATCTCCCAACATCAATTATCATTTCAAAATATCTAAATTAATCCTAAATAAGATTTTACATCGAATTGCCCTAATTTAAAAAATTAACTTAAAATTTACAATTTTTTTCTATTACTTATTTACTACGTAATTAGCCTAATAATTATATCTAACACCCTACATACTATAAGTATCATACTTCATCAAATTTCAACATCTTAAAACATATCATAATTTATTATATCAGTAATTATCTATTCAATTACCTAATTAACCCAAAGTTACCCATTTTATGCCTCATTTTAAGGCCTAAAAATTATCTAAAATTTTTTAAAATTCATTTTTGAAAAAGAGCTTTATGGCACTGTTCCATATCACCTATGTAGTCTACAGAAAAATTTTGGGCTCAAAACTATACTCCTAAAGTCATTTATTTCTAAATCAAAACATGCTCAATTTTGCATGATTTCTTAAAGATCATATATCACGGGATATATTTTCATCAAAATAATATTTTTCTTAAAAACTACATACTAAAATATTCTAGAATGATAAAATTCATAATTTTCTAAGAATATTTACTATTTTTATAAAATTACAAAATCGGGCTGGAAATTGAACTCACCGGTTTGGGTGGCTCCAGCCACTATCGGTGGCCATGGCTGTATCGACCCACTTGGGCGCTACCACCACCATATGGTGGTGGTGGCCGTCCACTCCCAGTTGCTCTTTAGGTGTAGGTTCTTCTTAAAAGCCCCAACTGCACAAATTTTTATTAAATTTTTGTAAAACCCTAATTTACTCTCATTTTCACCTCTCTCTAATTTTATAAGCTTTCTGACATCCAAAATGAGCTTCTAAAAAGTTTAGCGTATTTATAGAGCTTTAGGGAAATTATTATTGATTAAATTAATTTGACAATTGCCTTATATCTTCTTCTTTTTTACTATATTTGGCTAAATTTAATTAGTTAATCTCCTTCTTTAATTTTCAAATTTCCACGCCCCACTTCTAGAATTTGCCTCATTTTTCTATTTTTTTTCTTAATTAAATATGAATTTTATTTAATTATTTAGTATTATTTTAGCATATTTCACGTATTTTATATAATTACGCGTATTTCTACCTATATGTAAATTCATATATAGTACAAATAAATATTCCTAAATATTATTTAGGTTATTTTATAGTTTTTAGTGTGCATGTAATTTATCTCTAGTAGTTCATTATTATCGAAATATATTTTACGTGTTTTCAATAAATAACAAGTAATGTACTTAAAATTTGGAAATTTTTTATTATTTTATCTTATTACTTATTTTCCTAAATTTAAACTTATAGAATCATTTTTACTAATATTTCTAACTTTACTTTATAATTTAGACTCGATCGGATCCTTCAGCCAATCGAAATCCTGAATAACTGGTTGTGGGGCTTATACCTGTTAGCATAGGGAATTTGGCTTTGAGACAAGGAAACCATCTTATAGACATTATGGCTAAGTCAACCTAAAATGACATTATGAGGTAACCATCGATCTACCACCAAGAATCAACGAGCTGCATTGAGACACTATCATCATTACCGAACTCCATAGGAAGTTAAATGATGCCTTATGCCCTAACTTGTTGGTTATTAAAACCAATGAGGTGGTGATCATAAGGCTTTAGCTTATTGAGCAACTTAGCAATCATTTGCTCATATGTGTGCTTGAAGATGATATCCATCAAGTTACCTGTATTAATCATGACCTTACAAACATCATACTTTGCAATCTTCGTATTAGTGACAAGGGCATCTTAGTAAAGGGTCTAAATCTCCTCTAAGTCTTCAAGATACAAAGTTATCTATTCTCGGCATTGTTCTATGCAAGCTCAGAACCTACTAATCTCCTAGGTTGTTACTAAGCTAAAAGAGCTTAGTGGGTTCCCTCTTTAAGGGACCCCAACAATAGTCTTAACCATACTATTAGGGAATCTATTGTTATGATTGTTGTTATTATTTCCATTGTCCTCTGCCAGACTTAGATCAGTTTACCTTTTCTAACTAAGTTGCTATATAAAGTTCTTCCTTCTAAGCACATACTCTTCGAGGTAGCTACATTGAATGGCATCCTCTAAATCATTCTTTCGTTGGTACCATTCATTAGTATTATCCTCTTCCACCCCATTGTAGAAGGTTCAAGGGAGAAACTAAGGTCGCATTCACCATGGAAGTCACAATACTTATTCAAATTCTTATGGTTTGGATTTTTGTACATCTATTTTGGTTTTTGTAAAATTCTTTGGTTATAAGTTTCCATTAGATAAGGTCTATTCAAGAGGATGAACTATGTATAGATTGGAATTGGGTGCTTTTAACATCATGAGTTGCCACCTCATCTTGAGAATAAGAGCCCCTTTCATTTCTAAAACCAAGGCGATCCTAAACTCTCTCTTTATCCTTCTTCTTATCCCACCTATCCTAGTCGACCTCCCATCTCACCCAAACGTTATCCTCTATGATGATGTACTTCTTAGTCTTCTCTACGAATTCATCAAAGTTCTCAAGCTTCTTCTTAACCATGGATTTAAAGAAATCTTCGGATGGTAAGATGCCATGAATGATGGTGTTCAAGACTAAAGACTTATCAAGGTTAGGTTCTCCAACATAAAGGCATTAAATCGAGATAAGTTACCCCAAAATAGATTCATTAAGTTTATGCTTAAATAGGTTAAGGGTCAATGAGTCCTTGGTAGGCAGCTTGCTTACCAAGAAATGTCGTTGAAATTGATAAACAAGCTCATCAAAGAAAGAATGGAGTTCGACAAGAGGTAGTTGACTAGGTTTGAGTAGCATTTCAAAGGATGCTTCAAAAAGTTTTGCAAGCAACTATGTCATTGAAACCTTGCAAATTCATCATTGTTTGAAAATGACACAGGTAGGAGTTTGGAACAACGAATCCTCATAAGTATCCAATGATAAGAGTCGAATGTAAGTCAGGTGTACTTCCTTCTGAATAGCTTGTGTAGTGGGAGACTTGTTGAACAAGAAATTGGTAAAGGGGTTCTTTTTTTACTTTCCTTAATCTCAAAAAGCTTCTTAATGCAACTATCGAGTTAGTAAATATCCATGTTCTCAAGAGGGCATTTCATCTAAGCCTCTGAAGGCTTAGGTCTACTACTACATACTATAACTTAAACCTGACCATGTCAAGCAGCTACCAAATTTGAATGAGCTATTGCATAGCTATGTGTAGTAGTTAGCTAAATAGTGGTATAACAGCTTCGCTACAAGAAGCAACTAGCAAAATTTCATCAATAATAACATAGTTGTAGTTGCCTACAGATAATGCTTACTAAGTTGGTGCTGGTGGTAATGGGATGGTGGAGAGTCGTTTCTCCCACACCCAAGGGAGTGCAAGGAAACATCCTCTAACAATTGCATCTCCTTAAGCTCTTCAAGTTCAATCACCTTAGCTTTAAGTACAACATTGATTACCTTCTTCTCTTCATTTTACACCACTAGAGTGCAATACAAAGCCTTTAATTCTACAAAGCATTATGGATCAATTGTTTAGTTGTTCCAATTGGTTATGGGTACTTTCACTAGTCGGTCAACAGTTGTAGCGTTCTTAGTAGTATTATTCTTGTTCCTTGAAATCCTTGCCATTATGGTTGTGAATTCATATCATGAAGACGACACCAAATGTTATTTTAGGTTGTTGGAATGGGTGTTATACGAGCAACTAAAACTTATAAGAGAGAAAAGATAAGCCTAAGGGGATGCTAGTAGGTAATCTAGCATAACCACTCTAATACTTAGTCACTTATGTGATTAGAGGGAGAATAAGCAAGTATGATAAGAGCTAAAGTATATGAGAGTAAAAGTAAGTTACTAAGGGGCTTCATCCTCTATCGCAATCTAGGACATCTTCTAGATTAGGTGAAAGTGGGTTGGAGACAATTGTGAGTTACCATTTTTGGTGAACCATTCTTAGCATTTTGGCTTGAACTCCATGGGTTTGGATAGGCATAGGGGCCAATTCTTTGGAGCCTCAAAGATCCTCTTCTAGTTATGTTAAAACTGTGGTAATGACTTAGGGGAGATTGATATGGTTCCTTCATGGTTTGGCCTCGTTTTTATAGGAGACATCTAACTTACTAAGAGCTCGACTTGTTAAGGGGGATTGGACTAGGCCTCTAAAGCCCGACCCATGCCTTAAACAAATCAGTCTAAGTCTGTAAGCCCATACTCAAAATTGCCTATCGATGATATCACTTATTCATGAATGCTATATTAATTTTGTAATAGTTATCCACTATCTTTGAACCTATTGGCTGCTTGCTACATGAGTCCACATGGACTATGCAAAATACTTACTATATGTCTACGTGGACTGCCCGCATGGTATGTAGCGAATACTCGCTTGTTACACATTGATAGGTGCATAAAATCGGAGGTTTCCGATTCAAGGGCAAGCCTTGATCGGTGATTTTATGGGGCAAATTTTACAGGCGAATAAAGTAATAATCTGCAGAAATTCGGCTGAACTGGCCAAATCTTTTCGCGGGTTAAGTGAATAATTTTTGAAGTTGGTCAAAGCTTACAATGGGGAAGAATACAAACTTTATCTAGCTAGGAGCTTTATACTTTCTTAATTATTGACCCCACGTTGAAATCATGAGCTTATGAATGTATAATAAACTCTTAAATCGTTCAGAGGAATCTTCATCTTTTCACTATAAAATGGTACCATTTCACAACGTTATTATATAATAATTAACATGTCTCGTTCCTTTCACAAAGGCGTGCTGGTCCTTAACGCGAATACATGTTCTCATGGACAATATTAAATTAGAAGTTAGCCGAACGTTCTTTCATTTCACGCGACGAAATTCATCTATAAATTGAGCTGGGTTCATGGATATTCGATGCAAACAAGCACAGACAAAGTAGAAAGGAAAGTTATCGTGAAGATGGGGTTGAAGAGCAGTTTGATCTTTCCTCCCTTAATGGGATTTCTATTTTTTGACCTCCTACTTATTTGTGTAGCTAAAAAGGTTCAAGTTCATCACTATAAGTTTGTGGTAAGTGCCGATTGCTTGTGCTTTTTGAACCATTATTCTTATTCTATTGATACAATGCACACATGTATGGCATCATATAAGTTTAGGAGAAAATTTAAAAAGGGTTTCTGAAAACGTTTAAAATTTAGCACTAGAAAAATAAGTGCTATTTTCCACCTGTGAATTACGAGGCCCTATCACATTTTTCCATTGATTTATTTATTTTGTGTAGATCAGATATAAGTCCAAGTTTTAAAAATACATGGTTTATGAATTGTTTATGGAGGAAAGTTTTTCAGTAAGCACTTGGATAAGCTTTCATGCCCAAATTTCTTCTATCTTACTTTTATTATAATCAAAGCTTTCATATCTTTGAATATTATCGATAATCATCTCAAGAGGTTATCATTGCTAATGACTTACGGTAGGAGGGGATGTTTGGAAGCAAAGGTGGTAAGCAATGGTGATGGTGTTAGTTAACTATCTCGTAAGATGTCATTAGAAAGTGAAAAAAATGATATTGATTTTCAAAAAAATAAATCATTATTTATTTTCCATAATGATTTTTCATAGCTGCTAACAACCTCCATTAATAGTGACTCATCACCTTCGTCTTTCACTATCACTTGCCATTAAAAAACACTAATAACAACAAATTTCTTCAAATTGTTATGATAGTATACAAACACAATAAATCAGAAAATGATAATACGTGCAGTCCGTCTAAGTATTAATATTTTATATAACGCTTGTAGCTACAAGAGAAAAATGTCACAAGGATGTGCAACAACAAGACAATCTTGACGGTGAATGGTAAATATCCTGGACCTGAGATTCGAGTTCACAAGGGAGACAGGGTGTTTGTCAACGTCCATAACAATGGCAAATATGGTGTCACTATTCATTGGTAACGTCCCCGTTCTTTCATGAAAGTAATAGTATTACTATATTAAGTTGCATATTTGTTGACAAATTTTATCTCACTTTTCATCACTTCTAATTGACATTGTCCATACGATCGTGTTACGTGAACGTCATGGAAACATTATATAACCATGGAATCAGATCTAAGGAGGTAGGGAGCAGATAAAGAAAAATAGCAAGCAATTGAGTGCAGGTTCACCATAATAAAAGAAAGAGTTATAAAAACACTCCATCTCTCACGAATACACTCAAAACATTTATTTATTTTTTTCTATAATAAAGATATTATACTCATAAATCACATTTATAAGCCTCAAGATTATAAAAGGGTATATATATATATCGATCCAACTCATCCTACAACATTTCTAGTCGAATAGGATGTTAAAAGACATGTTTGTAATGTGTCTCGTGTTGGGTTTATTCGTATTGAAGAAATATATGAAACAAAATAAAAAAGGATAGAAGTCAGGATGAATTAACATATTGATGATGTTTGGCTAAATTTTGAAAAAGTAATTAGGATTTCTTTAGTTGTTGCGGGGGGGAAGGAAGAGGGAAGAAAACAGCTTTGAAAAGTTCTTCTAATGATTTATTTTTTAGATCTAATATATCGTCATATGTAGTTACAACAAACATTCGCTGGGAATTAATTGTATATCATTATGATATTAACATGAAGATAATTTGTATTATTGTCAATTTTCATGTTCCCAGCAACTTTGGATATCTAATTATCTATGTGTTGACGGGGAACAATTTTCCTGTTGAAAAGGGAATGGAAGCGACTCCTACGCTACAATGATCTTTTTTTATTGAAACCTAATCAATGTGGAAGTCGGTACCAAGGTTTCTTAAGGAACACCTTTATTATAATATTAGTTTAGTCATCATTCTAAACAAAGTATGACGATGGAGATTGCTGTTCTAGCTTTAATATGGCTAGTTTACGTAGAAGAAGATGAAAGCATACAGAATAGATTTTATTTACCATGGCATGTAATAAGGGGCATATAAATATCTAATTAATTAAACATTGATCTTGTAGGCATGGAGTGAAACAACCACGAAATCCATGGTCAGATGGACCAGAGAATGTCACACAATGCCCCATACCACCACAAACAAACTTCACTCAAGAAATAATTTTCTCTGACGAGGAAGGAACCCTTTGGTGGCATGCTCATAGCGATTGGACTCGTTCTACAATTTACGGCTCCATCGTCGTTTTGCCTCCTCCTGGAGTTAAATATCCTTTCAAAAAGCCTGATGGTGAAGAAACCATTTTACTTGGTCAGTTTCCCTTTCATAAATTCTAATTTTGTAAATTTATCATTTTTTTTTTGACCTTTCAACAATCTTGTTTGACCTTGTGGCAGGTGAATGGTATAATGATGATGAACATGAAGCCGTGGAAAACTATCTTGCCAACAATTGTAGTGGTTTACTCGATTCAGATGGTTACACCATCAACGGACAGCTTGGAGATACATATAATTGCTCTACTGGTATCCTATGCAATAACTTCTATTGTTTGTGTTAAAAGCTAATCAAATTGTTGATTCTTTAAGTAAGTCATTTGAACTATTTATGTTTGCCCTGTTACATCAACTAAGACTCTCTCGTGATTGCAGAACAAATGTATCGAATGAATGTGTGTAGCGGCAAGACGTATCTTCTCCGAATCATCAATGCTATTCTGAATGAACAGATGTTCTTTGGGATAGCAAATCACAGTCTCACTGTAGTTGGAATGGACGGTGCCTACATCAAGCCGATGACTAGAGATTTTGTGATGATATCTCCAGGACAAACGATGAATGTGTTAGTTACTGCAAACCAGGCTCCTGACAACTATTACATGGCTGGGTCTCCTTATGCAGATACAATTGCTCCCGAAAACAAAGAGAACATAACAACGGCAATGTTCCATTACAACGGGAATTACACTCCAAGTGAATCTCCATATATGCCAGATCTTCCTGCTTACAACGATAGTGATGCTGCAATGAATTTCGCTATGAGCCTTAAAAATCGGTATCTCGCTAGTGTCCCTCGACGAATCACAAGGCGTATTTTCATGACAGTTTCAGTTAATCAGCTTTACTGTCCTAGTGAAACCAGTACGAGAACAGCATCTGCAAGCTTGACAAACATAAGTTTCTCAACACCCACTGTCGACATACTGCAAGCGTACTACTGGTAATGCCTTGTTTGATTTCATGAGAGATTGATGAGTATATTTCCAAATTCTACATTGTATGTAATGTTAACCAAATGGTCTTTTATCTTTCTTCTTTTCTTTTCTTTTTTTTTTCTTTTTTCAGGAATCTGAGCAACATTTATAATAAAACATTCCCTAACAAACCCAATCCAACATTCAACTATACTGGGAATTTCACTGCTGCTGATGTATTGACAAAACAAGAAACAGCTGTGGTAACATTAAACTATGGAGATGCTGTAGAAATAATTTTTCAGGGAACAAATATGGGTGCTGCAGAGAGCCATCCCATGCATTTACATGGATATAGCTTTTACGTCGTTGGGATGGGATTAGGGAATTTTAATAAAAGCTATACAAAAAATTACAACTTGAGAAATCCACCATATATTAACACCATTGCACTCCCGAAGAATGGATGGACAACAATAAGATTCATTGCAGATAATCCAGGTATGTTTCCTTTACATGCCTTTTATAAAATATAAGATGCATAGATATCGTTTTGGCTATTGTTTTGCAGCATTTTCTATTCGTCAAATCGTGCATTCATTCCCGTTAATATTACATTTCGTGATTTATAGATCTTAATTATATTTTCCTCGGACGTTTCTTCTAACATAATGTACATAAATATTTCAGGTGTGTGGTTCATGCACTGTCATTTGGAGAGACACGCTTTTCAAGGCATGGCCACAGTTTTTATAGTTAAAGATGGCCACAAAAAGAATGAAACGATGCTTCCACCCCCTACCTACATGCCACCTTGTTCAGCTTGAGTTTCAAGTAAACGGGGATACTAGCACTTTAGATATTCTGTATATCTGCAAGTGTAATTGTTGCTTTACTTATAATGATTTGAATTCGATTATGTAACGCCCCAAAACTCCAAACACTATAGCTCGTCACGTGTTTTTAACCGCTATTGACATGTCAGGCATCTAAGAACTTACAACCCGTTTAAGATTCACAAAATAATTACAATAACTGTCGATTCGCAATTTAATAATCTCAAATCTAAATAAGAATAAAATGTTAACCACTCAATTTTCACATATCACAATAGTAAATGAACCCAACTGCCATGAGTGAATGAACCTGAATATAATATAACCTTGAGATAAATAACCAAGAGTCTTGCAACTTTAACAAGTGACAACCTAATAACATCAACTAAAAGAGTTACAGGTAACTCCAAACAATCAATAATCTCTAAATATATATAACAAGAAACAATAGCATATGATCCTCAATAATTCACTCTTAAAAGCTAAACTACGCTGTCTCTACCGCATCATCATAATAACAGAGATCACCCTCTTCATCATAATACAGATAATCACAACTCACATCCCCTGCAAAATAACCACCATAAACTTCACACCTTGAATTAGCAACTGAAAAACAACAATTCCCTGAAAGTTGAGCTAACGCCTAGTACAGGATACCATACACATGCGTATGAATATACATGTAATGAGCCAAGCACACATACGAGTATCAACAAAAATGAAACAAACAATTAGTTTTAAATCTTGTCATTTAAGTCCACAAACAGCACAGTTTTAGCATCCTGAGACTTGGGATTACTCATGACCACTATACACACGATATATGAATACTATGTAGGTATTGGTGTTGGATCCTCCCCAATCACCCAAGTACCAAAACCATCATAAATCTACTTGGGTTATTTTAATACGGGTCTCCACTGAAAACAACGTCACACAAAGATCTCCAAGTGCTTCACCAACACCATTGGACCTTACCAGTAGGTGGTCAAAGATAAGCACAAGCAACACTATCAATTAGGTCATATTTTCAATTAAGTCCGATTTACATATATGCTAGCCAAACACACACAATCAACAAAAACGTATCCCGTACTTGGTACTTTTATCTCAGCGAAGTCTACTACTACGCGACGCTTAGCACCTAGTCACAAATATAATATTAGATTCAAAACTCAATTCATTAATCATTAACTCAACTCAACACTTTTCTACTTTTATTTACCCCTTTATGTCAACATCCGAGTTTCCGAATCATATCTTTTCATATCCTTCCATATACTTTTCAACGTCTCATAATATACGTACACTACCCGATTGCACAGACAAACACACATGCAACCGTACAATATACACACACACTTCACATCCCAACACCACTCCACAACACTACCAATATGTAATCAATACCATAACCGCATCACCATCGTTCTCATCTACCTTATCAACTATTTTCTCTAAACCTACACCAAAATCACAAACCAAGAAATCTTTAAAGAAAAAGAGCAAGAACAAAGCTTACATGTAATTGTTGATAAGAAACACCCTATACTCGAATTATAAACGCTTGAAGTTGCGAAAAACGGAAATCTTTATGGTTTTTATGACATCTCCTTGAAGAAAAACGAATTTCTATGTTAAATAAGCGAAGGGCTTACTCAATATCCTTTCGTTTGCTTAAAGATTTGTCAATTTTGTTGTGCCCTAGCACTCAAATCTAAATTTTGGGTTTGAGTATTAACAGGGGTTTTATGCAATTTCTACTTTTGATGAAAAAAAAATAATGTATTGTTATGGTAGGGAGATATCAGAAGCAATAATACCTAATAAAGAAGGAGTGGAGAGAAATATGGGATAGGAAGAAGTCTAAATCTTTTCTCATGATAATATTACCCATGTTATCTCTAGTAAATTACAAGTTACACCAATATCTGAATCTTTTCTCCTGACAATATTTTCCCCGCTATCTTTAGTCAATTAAAAGTCATACCATCTCTTCAAGCCTTTATTATATTATTATATTCCTTCCTTTATTTTATATTTCTAAATTTTATGATTATTATTATCATCATCGTCATCATATAACTTATTTTCTTTTTCTTCTTTTTTTTTTTTACTAGGTTTTACGGATTATGTATGTAGTTTTTAGGGTAATGGCCAAAAATGTTTGAAGGATTTCCATTTGGATATGAGTTAATAACGAAATTCTAAATTTTAGTACTCTATCCCAATCCTTGTCACACTAAATTGTTACAATTTCACAAATTGTAACTTAGTCATTTAATTTTTATTGCTAGCAAGGCATATTATATCAACTTCCAAAAATTTTGAGTGTAAAACAATTAAGTTCCACAATCCTTTGTGCCAATAAACCCCTTAATTAGCAAGTTATTGAATATTTAGACTTCCAATCATAACACTGTTGCTTAAAAGTTTGAAATAGTTTTTCACCTTATTTGTGTATGTAGATGTGAAAGTTGGATGGATAATTAATTGTTATTATAATAGAATTAAATTATAGTAAAAGAAAATAACAAAAAAGGAGAAATCGACATTACAGAGATTAACACAAAAATGTGTAGATAAATTTAAGGTTGACAACTAACAAAGCAACGAATTCACCATGTTAAATAGTAACATTTCATTACAAGAATAGACATCACCTTATTTCTAAAACTGTCATACCTTGAAACGGTAGAGTTATAATAGTCTTATTATATAAACCATCATAAAATAAAAGCTGACATTTCTACTAATATTGTAGACAAAATTTACATTAGGCATCAACAATTAGCTCGCTTTAAAGTAAACAATTCTCATGAAAATAGTATGATCTTGCTTGTGAAAGTCTTAAAACATACATTAAAATTTAGATAATTTAAGTATTATAAATAAAATTCAATTATCTAAATTTATTTGATGTGTTCATAATTCAATACTACAAGTTCAATAACCAATAACAAAGGTTTTAGAAGTTTAGCTATTCTCCAATTTATTTCCTCACACTCTAGGATCTAGCAGTCACTCACTTTAGGGTAGTTATGTTGGAACTTCCTAGTTAGCACCTATAAAAGATATCTATAAGGATGTGAATCACCAACCGCTTAATAAGCAGGGACAAAGACATAAGACTATATATCAAGCACAAACAAGATTATCAAATAGTTATTCAAATCTAATGCAACAACCAAATGTCATCGCAAAACGTTGTCCAGTTCATTATGAGATTAGAAAAATTTTGCCCGCTCTAATCTAAGTTTGAGAAGTTTCAACATGTATACAAAATCTTACAACTCAACCCAAACTTATACAATGAAGATATACCTCCTCTCACAATTATCCTACAAACCACTGCCTTTATCTTTGCTGCGACCTCCTCTCTTATCACTTAATTTAACTAAAGATAAAGAAGGGACCATTATGATACAATGTTATCCCTTTTGAGGTGTCGTTATTTTGCTAGAAAATCCTAAGTGTCCCTGATAGGGTTGCAATTTACATCTAGTTAAGATTTCAAGTCAAGTATTATCAAGTCCAATTTAAGGTAATTAACCAATTCCACATGGTACAAACAATTCCAATCTAGAACAACAAGCCAATGGTATATAGAAAAGCTTAAAGACATACAAACATGCACATAATCAATTACTTATAAGCATAACCAAGTATAATATTAAACCTCTAAGTACCATAAAAAAGTATTCCAAAATACAGTTATATATTAATCCCAAACTTACTTAAACTTTCCGCTTGCTCACTAGGGTGCAACTTATGATGTAGTAATGTCGCTAGTCCCTATAATAGAAATGTCATTTTAATATTCATACAATTACTATATATAGGATTAATTATTTAAATCGAGTTATTATCTTTGGTTTAAAGTTATACTTTACTTAGTATCCAAATTTTAGGTCTCTTATAATTAGGCTTACTCTAAGCTAGTCTTTAATTCAACTTCTAGTTCTAATTCATCTTCTAATTTAGCTCCTGATTACAGTTTTATTCAGATACCCTAAAACATCCTCTAATTCATTCTCTAAAGTTTATCTAACTTTATCTCAAGTACATGGAGTTTCTAAATTATGCTTTGATTAACTCCTTACTTCACTCTATACACCACGTTTCTAATCTAGCTTTTGAATTAACCTATGATCCAAATGTTCACTTCATTTTAGCATAAATCCCCATAAGTTTTATTCTCAACCAAATTCAAACTATATCATAAAACCTATTCCTCTTTAGTGCTAATCAAACTACACTTAGACTCTATTATTTGAATACTTCACATATTACACGTATACCAACCCCAAATCTATAATTTTCAAATCCAATACCCTCAACACCACAGAACTCATCTCTCAATATTATTCAACATTATAAGATACTAGAATACATCCTAATTTAGAATCTAGGTTAATTTCTTCAAAAATCACTAAATATATTTTGATAAATGGCTATTTAATTGGATTTTAAGGCCTAAAAATCAAATAAAAATATAAAAAATAGCTTTCACAAAAATCTGGTCATAGTAATTTAATATATATAATAGATGTCTTACAGAAAAATTTTGGAACCAAAAAAAATCGATAGGGTTTTTGAAAACTAAAGCGAAATCAAAATCGGCTCAGGTTTAGCGATTTAGTAATAGCGACATAATTTAAAACTTAATTTAAATGAGATAATATTTTTTTCCTAAAAACTATATGTAAAAATATGACAAAATACAATTTTTCGTAATTTTTGGATAAAAATTGCTATTTTTATCAATTTAATGAAAATTAAGTAGTTTGGAAACACTCATTGGCGAATAGGCTTGTAGTTACCACCGGTGGTGGAGGAGTTTTCAACAGCCCTAGGCATTGCTTCCTCTGTCAAGTGGTGGTGGCTGCTTCTCACTTCCAAGTTTGGCTTTGATGGTCAATCCCTAATTTAGTGTTATTCACGCTATATTCTCCTAAATTTCCTCAAAAATCCTCTTAAGTTTTTCTCTCCAATCACCTTATTTTTCTAGAATGTATATTGGATAAAGTAATTTTAGGAGTTGAAGTTGAGAGTTTATAGAAGCAGCCAAAGGTTGGTTGGGAATTCTTTTTATCTTTAGTAGCTTATTAATTATCAAAATTCATTTTACATGTTTTTAATAAATAGTGAATAATTTACGTATAACCTATTAATATAGCATTAATTATCTTATTATTTTCTTTTCTTATATCTAAACTCATAGGTTACTTCTACTAATAATCCAATCTTTATTATAAAATTCAAGTTCAATTAGACTTTTTTCGTGATTGTCCTAAATTTTACATATCAATTCCTAATTGTCCAATTATGAGTTGATGGTCAATTTGATGGGGCCTCATAAAAACCTACTATAGGGTTCCATATGAGCATACAGAACAAGCATAACAGGAAACATAATAGATAATTGTAGATGCGTGATATTCACAAATTTTTCAAATGCAATTCAAAAATCAAACAAAATTGGTCAAACTATGTGTATTAGTAGACTATGGCAATGAGAAAGACTTTTTTTCACATTCTTAAAAGTTTAGAATATTCAACAAATTGACCTTAAGAAAAGTGAATTAGAAAATTTTGAAACACATAAATAAGAATAATATGTTCTTTCAAGTTTCGGTAATTCAATATCTAAATTTTTATTTTTTACCCTTTAGTGTTTTTTTCTTTTTCAATTCAGTGTCCTTGTTGATACGAAAATTAATGACCATTACATTTTTTTTCATTTTGAGTCTATACTTTAGTTTTGATTGCATTTTAGTATGTGAACTTTAGTTTTTATGCATTTTAGTATCCATTCACTAAATAATTACCAAAAATAATTTTCGAGTTTTCTTAGTTGCTACTCTATTTTAAAAATTAAAAAAAGATTATCTACATCCATTTATTTTAACCATGCATTTACATGTGATGTCTGATTTAAGTAAGCCTTATATTATTGAAAAGCTCTTGACACCTACTTTATTTGAATATAAGATATATTATGTATGTTTGATGCGTGATCATTAACACGAAATACCAAATCTCTAAGAATCAATAGACAGATAGACCTTAATCCATTAAGATATCCAATATAGAATCAGAGGTATAATTGAACCTAACCCTAACAATAGAATTTTAAGAACTTTGTATAAAGCAACAGTATTGACCTAAGCCTTTTAATTAGGTAAATTTACAAAGCTTAATATAAGACCTTAGCTGATAAGGATCAAAGAAGAAACGGTAATGGATCTAGAAACGAACAGGAATGGGTATTCAAAGAAAAATGGGTACGAAGAACAAGAAGGGTTTTGATAGTGAATGCAGATGGATATAACTCACCAAAACACAAACATGATTAGAGGGTTTGAACTTGAAATAGAATTTAATGCAACTCGCGAACACTAAATGTTGCTTGGAGTTTCAAATGAAGGTTACCTACAACTCACTAATTGATTCAAATGAAATGGGTTCACCACAATCCTAAGAATAAGATTGATAAAAACACAGGAGAGATTAAAGAGAGTAATCGATATTCAATAATTTGGTAAACACAAGCTCTACTAGCTCAAGTACAGTTTTGTTCGAAAGAGAAAAGTTTCACTCTTTGAATATTCTTCTATATACAACTATATCTATCCTATATCTATCTATCTCTGTTAGTACAAATATTACTATTTATAACAAGTCCTAAACCTTAATGATAAAACTGTAAATAAAGTATAAGGCCTTAAACTCTAAAGAATAGGGCTCATAAATAAAATAAAAGAAAAATATGTACAAGAATACCAAACTATACGTTTTACAGAACTAAGCATAGAGTCACTCAGCATATCTTAGGAGGAGTAGTATCCAAACCGAACAGGGTCAACAATTGGATGTACAGATTTGAGAAGGGGTCCCTGACGTCTCGCGTGGCTTAGTCGAGACATCAAAAAGATCAACCCATAATTACTGAGATCTAGAATTAGTTGGCACTAGTCTCTTAGGTTCATATCGAGTGGTTCTTTAGTCTCGAGTCCTTAGTTGTGTGATCTCTTGTTTTCTCGGCAAACAATAGGCTTGTTGTCAAGTGGCTCCTTTTCTTCCCCTCAATCTTTTGTCTTTTGCTCAACCTCAACAAAAGCTGTTTGGCCTCAGCCTTGAACTGTTCGGCCTCAAGTTAGAATAAGTCGACATCTTCTTCTAGAAAGTCGGCATCGGCTTAGAATAAGTCAACCTTGACTTGGAAGTAGTTGAAGGCTAATTCCCATCATTGACTCATTGAACTACACCAACCATACAACCCCGATATGATGAAGAACACAACAAGACAAGATTCTTAATGAGTTTGGAAGTTCTCAAAAGAATCGAAGCAAAGAGATGAAAAGTCTTTCGCAAAGGAATTCAATATTATTAAAGTGTCAAAAGATTCCATTACAACCAAGAATAAGATACATATTTATATAGAAACCTTGATAACCCAAAGACAATTAGGCAATTAGACCTACTAAAATAAACCTTAAGATAATTACTTACAACTCTTGGAAATTAACAATAAACAAATTTAAAATATATAAGGTAAGTTTATAATAATAATAATACATCATGTAACGCCCCTAGACTCAGGACATCATAGATCGTCACGTATTTCTAATCCTCTATTGATACGTCAGGTTGCAAAACACAACTAAAAATTTTCTAATTCACCTATGAAACTGCATTCTCCATAAATAATATTAAACCTCAAAAATAAAAGTGAACATCTTAAATGAGTCTTTACAACTCTCAAAAGACCGAATCCAAAATCAATTCTTTTCAAGTTCAAACGTATCTAACAATAACCAAGTTTAAAATAAAAATTCAAGTCTCCAAATTATCCAACACTAGCTTTCTTAAATAGAACTCAATAAGCCCGATCTTCATCATAGCAATAATAATACTCTCCACTCTCCCCATCCTAATAATAATAATATGCATCTCCATAGTCATCATATATCCAACATATTCATCTAACTAACTTGCAATTGTAATGAAACTAAGAGCTAAGCCAAAGCTTAGTACACAATATACAAGTGCACACGCATAAGCAATACAATAACATATGCGGAATATGCAATAAACGAATATGCACATAATAGATTATTATCTTTAAATTTAGTCCTTCAAACCGTACATAAGGATACTCATGACCCTATCCATACAAAAGGAATATCTATAAATAAAATACTCAATACCACACCTAAGAACTACCACCTCTGAATATAGGATTCTTAATTTACCTCATATCGTTTCAATGGGCAACTCCACTAAGGACATCGCTACTAATTGATCATCGAGATGTCCCCTAGGGTTATGCCGCCACCAACCCCTTAATCAAGCTATGCACAAGAAATACACTATTATTAAGTGTCTAATATCAAAGTCTGATTTCAATTAGCTATCTTAGCAATCACAACCATCAAAAATGTGTCACGTACTTGGAGAACTTGATTCAAATTAAATAGTACTATCTATAGGTCTCGATTAAGTAATTAAGAGGGGGAGTAAATTGGTTACTTTTGAAAATTTTAAGATGAAAAGTATTTTAGAAAAATAAACTCCTTGATTGCTTAAGAGATTAACTTAAAAGTAAGTGAACAAGTGGAATTAATAAATGCACAAAAATAAAATAGTCAGGATAGAAGATTAGGCAAATCAATTATAATGCTTCAAATCTGTACTTATTACATACTCTTCTAACTCCACCATTAGGGACCCGATATTCCTCATTGGAGCCATTCCACTATCCACTTTTCAACAAAGCAAACTTTGAGAGAGTATAGCCACGAAGTCATCTTCTCTGACTCACTTAGCCTTACCTTAAGTTAATAACTCAAAACTACAAAGATTTACAAGAATCTCTCTCAAATATACACAACAAGCTCTTCAAAAAATACAAAGAAATAATGAGGAAATGTCACAATTGATCCTTAAAAAATAAACATAAATATATATATATATATATATATATAGAATAAGCTTCTAATCGATCTTCTAATCTTAGTGTTCCTTGAGAACGATATTGAAAGTGATCGCTACAACACTTGTATATTTTTTTCGTTTATTGTTCTTCTAAAACTTCAAGTCCTTATATACTTTTGATCTACAATGGCTAGTTCGAAAATTCTTAGAACACCAATATATTTTGATTTTTTATCTTTTCCTTAAATACTTAAATTAACTTCTGAAAAGAAATTTTTTTGTCTCCTTTATTTGATCTTATTTCTTTAAAATTCAAACTCCCATATGGGCTTCATAATTTCTTCCATAATTCCAAGTTTTGTATATTTGAAACGGTCTTCCTTCTAGTAACAGTTCACAATCCTTTCTTTATTGAATCCTTCAACCATGCCATAAGGAAAGAAATCTTTCCTTAATTTTGACCTCCTTAAAATATTCTTTGTCAATCTTCATAAATCAATTTGATTTCTGTCTTTCTTTATTCTTTTGGTCAAATATCATCTTATTCAAAAATATGTCTTATATCTTGAATAATGTTCTAAGTGACATATTCGAAAAATTAGCCTTTATATCTTGAAATAGATTGGTTTAATCCCTGTAAATTTTATCCTACTTTATGGAACATATTGAATATATTTCTCATATTTCCCAAATATATTCAATAGATGGAGCTAGGCTTTCTATCAAATTTTTAAGACAATACTTCTAGTAAAATTTTAATCACTATTCATTCCAATTAAGAAACTTTCATATTTCTAGTTCTTATCTCCAGACCTTTTAATTCATCATCTGACTAAACTTTTGATTGGTCTTCTAATTTAGGAATAGAATCTCCTTTTGAACCTGTGTTACTTAAGAATGACATGCATACTTAAATATGCATACACATACACAAACATATATTTCTCTATATAAATCCATTTTTATTATCATCAAAACACATGAAAAGAATGTAACACTATCAAAAGTAAGACTATCTGTAATAACAAGAAATACTAAGCTTAGAACCTACACAAATTCTTTCTTAGATCCTTAAACTAGTTAGTCTTAAGTTATTAGGCTGATTACAACTAATGAAGAGTGAAAACTTTTAAGGAAAAACATTTCTTGGGGGTTCATGCCTAAGATCACGGCCGTGGTCCTTAGCCATGTTCCTTACTAAATTTTAAATATGATGACCACAATCAAGATCACACATGTGATCTCTAACCGCAATCCTCTCTAAAATCTCCCTCCAAAGATCATGGCCAAGATCACGCCCATGATCTTAAACCGTAATCCTCTCGGCCTCTCAACTCTTTCTCCAAAACACACCTAAAGCAAAACTCATAACTAAGACGGTTAGAACCACAATTGTATTTCTAATCGTATTCCTTCTATTACACAAATCTCTTCCCCTTTCGATCCCCAAATCTCCAAACTCCAAATTCAATTGGATATCATAAGCCATACCAATATAAAATTAGTTCCTTTCACTTTCCAACAACTATTTACCAATTAACTATGAATTACATTATACTTACTTGAACTTTTTGTATGATCTTGCAAAATCCTGTATTATTGTGACTCCACAACCACCAACGATCAATCCTACACAATAATCTAATTAAAACTCATCAAGAAACATAATTTCTTGATTGTAACACTCATCTTTACCTTTTAATTCTTCTCCACAGTAAAGGCCCTCCTACCGCAATTGACAATGCACCACAATTCTACATCCCAAACGACATTAACTTTCTTATCTAATTATAAAAATCACAAAGAAACAAAGAGATAACGAGTCTTACCTTAAGGAATTGCGTAAGGTTATTCAGTCGATTGAGGAATAGCTCCTTCTATTTTGTTGCTAGCATGTAACTATGGCAAATAACAAATAAGAGCTTTTAAAGCTTAGTCAAAACTTGCAACCTTAAACCTTTGTAATTCCCATTATACCTTCGACTTAGATTATGACTTTACAATACTGTCTACCTTTTATTCAATGAGTCTTCTTTATTTTATTTTATAATTATTTGGAATTTCTTAGGTATTATATGTTATCTCCCTTACAAAAATTGACATCCAATTCCCACATAGCTTCTTACTCGGGTTGATTCACCCACTACACCTTAACATACAGTATTTTCCTTCTTCTCAACCCCTGGACCTTAGTATCCACTATCTTTATAAGTCTCTTTATTTTCAACAAACTTGATTATAACTCCAACTATTCTAGTGGTACAATCAGAACTTTACCCTAGGTTGCAATTTAAGCCCCCTCTTAGTCTTTGTTGGGTACATATTTCTTCAACATTAACACATGGAATAAATCATGTACCCCGGTTAAGCTAGGTGGCAAAGCTAACCTATACACAACCTTACTGATTTTCTATATTACCTCGAACAATCCAAAGTACCTCACAATACCTTTCTTAGGCGATAATTTTAATAGCACCTTATCTCCAACATTGAACTCTAATGAATATCATTTCGAGTTGACATAACTCTTCTGTTCACTTTGGGCAATCTACATATGTTACTTAATTACTCACACCTTATCTACAGCCTCTTATACTAACTTTAGTCCTAAGTGTTACCTCTCTCCCACTTCATCCTAGTGTAAAGGAAACCTACACTAGGATGATAACTCTGTGTTGTTACCTCTCACCTACTTTCTTCCATATAACATCTCATATGGAGCCATCTGTATTGTTGTCTAATAACTGTTATTGTAAGCAAATTCCACCAAAGGTAGGTGTTTGTCCTAATTCCCACTAAAGTTCAAGACATAAGCTCTTAGCATATCTTCTAACACTTGTATAGTCCTTTCGGATTACCCGTCTATTTGGGGGATGGAATGCTATACTAAACTGCAGTTTAGTTCTCAAAGTCTTCTACAAGTTTCTCCAAAATCTATTTACAAATTGAGTATCCCTATCATAAGCAATCGTTACTGGTACACCATGTAATCCTACTATCTCATGTTTGTACATCTTAGCCAGCCTTTCCAAGGTGTAGTCTAGATAAATGAGTATGAAATGAGCCATCTTTGTCAGCCTGTCAACCATTACCCATATAATATCACACTTTTCCTTATTCTTATGTAAATAAGTGGCAAAGTTTGATGCCACATGTTCCCATTTCCACTCTAGTATAAGAAGCGGCTACAACTCTCCTTCTAGCCTCTAGTATCCAGTCTTCGCCATCTGATATGTCATATGCTTAGAAACATACTTGGTAATCTCCTACTTCATATTATTCCTACAACAGTGCTATTTCAAGTCTTTGTACATTTTGTCATTACCAGAGTACACTTAGTAACTAGAATAATGGGCTTTTCTTAGGGTTTCCTTTTATAACCCTTCATCATTAGGTACCATAGCCTATTCCCATACCTAAGTATTCCTCCTTCATCAATATTAAATTCAACTACCCTGGCTTGTTATATACTTTACTCTTGATTTCCTGAATACTAACATCTTCAACCTATGCAACCTTTATTCTTTCTACTAACGTTGGTTGAATGTGTAACCCTACCAACTTAGCTTTAACTTCTTAAGTAATTAACTCTAATTCTAACTAGAGCATATCTTCCAACAACAATTTCTGGGAGGTAATAAGTGTTGCAATATTTCCTTTCATCCTATTGAGAACATTTATCACGACATTATCTTTTTTGAGGTGATAAAGAATACCAACATCATAGTCCCTAATTAGTTTCAACCACTGTTTCTGTTGCATGTTTAGCTCTCTTTATGTGAAAATGTAATTTAAAATTTTATGGTCCATGTACCCCTTACACCTCTTACCATACAAATAATGCCTCCATAACTTTAATGCCAAGACAACTGCTGCCGGCTTTAGATTGTGGGTTGGATAATTTCTTTCATAGGGCTTCAATTGATGGGAGGCATAGGCAATCACTCACCCTTTTTTCATTAAAACACACCCCAATCATTGGTCCAACACATCACTATATATTGTATACTCTTTTCAACTCTAGAGTAGTGCTAAAACTAGTGTTGATACAAACTTCTTTTTCGAACTAGCTTCACACTGATCATTCCAATCAAATCTAACCCCTTTTTATGTTAAATTGGTGAGTAATATAACTATCTTAGAGAAGTCTTCAACAAAGTGCATATAATAACTTGCTAACCCTAAGAAGCTTTAAATCTCAATCACTAACCGTGGAATCTTTGGTGATTCTAAGTAAAATTACAATTGGAAAACCTCAGTTTTAGCTTGTCACTATAAGCTACCAGCTTGAATCAACCATGTGAAGCAGCCAATTACACTGCTCCACCTTAGGAGTTAACAACTACTTCTCTTTCAATAAGGATATGATTACATTCACTCAACAATCGTGTCTACTGATCTTAGACAAATGAAGGAGGTGGTAATGTGTAACTTTTCTCACATCGCGATGGTGGTAGAGTGTAACTCCTTTCACAGCCAAGGACATGAATAGAAGCATCCTCCAAAAAGTGCATGCTTAACTTCTCAAGCTTGAGCATTTGAGCCTACAACTTCTCATTATGGCTCTTCATTTACTAACTGCACTTCACAATTTCCACATTCTTAGCCATTAGGTCGTGGCACATGGCTTCCAATTCCGTAAGCATTATAAATCACTAGTAATGTTGTTCCGGTTGCCCACGTCAACCAATTGGCCATCAACAGCATTAGAGACTCCATTAGAATAGTTGTCATAGAGGGTCTTGCCATTGCAATCGAAGTAATTTGAATGTAATGAATTCTCTTCCCACACGTGGCACTAAATGTTGTCTTAAGAATTCTGCCAATAGAGAAATGGATTTGATTAGCCTTAAGGAATGCTTGGATAAGTCTATAAAACATATCACTGTGAGTAAAATAGTCAAGGTTATCCAACAAGGCCACTCTTATGCCTATGTAAATAGGTATGGGAAGAAAATGCAACAATGCAATAGTAAGATGGCAATAAAATATATGTAAATGTCCCTTACCGATGGGACTACCTCAAATTTACAATAAAGAATGGTAAGATAAATGTGGAAAATGGATAAACATAGATCTCAATATAATAAGAAATAATATCTTCTCATTGATTGCAAATCACAAGATATCCAAAAATAGATTAAGACAACTAACTTTCTATTATGAGAGGTCATCCTCTATGTTAGTGAGCTTTAATCTTCAATCGAGCACTTCCAACAAGTCTACCAACTTGTTGAAAGTCAAACAAACTCCTCAATAAGGAAAGTCAAGCTCTAACTGCGAGATTGCCATGTTATGATAGCTCAAGTGATTGAGGGAGCTCAATTAAAGATCTAAACAAACTAGGTCAAACTTCCAATAGGCCAAACATAGGCCCAAGAGCTTGGTCCATGCCCCAAAACCAAGCAAGTTAGAATGGGCCTTAGAAACCCATCTACCAAAATAGCCTTATCAACAAGCTCCATGTAATTCAATAATGTTGCATTTATCGGCACAATAAGGATTATTCGAGGTGTAGTAAACTCTGTCTGGATTGAGGCCAATACATTAATTGAATTTTTTGCTTTTTCACATAATACTATAAGCTTTTAGCTCAAAATGCTTGTAATATTGTTGTCTTATTAGTACGCCCCATCCAGCTAATAAGACTTTAATTTTTCTTCTTTCTTTAGTTCTTTCTCCACCCTCTTAACCTTTTTACCATCTCACCAATCCTATCCATACCTCCATATCCCTTTTAAATTAGACGTTATCATGTCCCACGTACCCGAGCTTTACCATGTAAGAGTTGCGTCACTCCAGTTTGGGTTTCTAAAGAATCTCAAACAGAGGAGCTCGCAAGTGATTCGGATGAAAGGCCAAATATTGAATCAAATAGAAAGAAATAAAGCAAGAACGATATTCTAGCAAATTTCCCATCCATTTGAACTTGGGATGATTGCTTATTTTCTTTCTTAAAGGAGAAGGAAAAAAGATGACGCTTGTGTTAATTTGTTTATCTCCCATGAATCATGTTCAAAATTAACATCTTGTAAGCTTGTACATTGAAATTGTTGCAGCACCTGAATATCAGAATCAGCACCATAACCTGCTTTAGGCTGTAACTGGCAAGAGTCCATTATGCCTGAGTAATGGCTCTGGTGAGGGTTCACGCCCCCGAAATTCCACAAAAACCTGGATACAATAAGGAAAATTAGACCAATCTGACAGTAATTCAATATTGAATTATTGACATGAAAAACCTCAAAGAGAACGCCGTATTCAGTATATCCTTGGTCCTTACATCCAATGGAGCTTTTCCTCCTCCAAGCGCGAGAATGGTTTCTCTAAACCTTTTCCCAGTTTCTTCGACAGCCTGCAAGAAAAAATAATCATAATCCAATATAATCTGTTTTTCGATCAAAATTTAATATTGATATGCTTTTCAGGGAGTTGATGAGACGGAAAAAAATTGATGACCACTGCCTAGAGGAATCAGAATTTATTTACTGCCAGCTTGACAAAGCTCCCCACCTTGCTGTCATTAAGTCCAGCATCTTCAAATGCAGAGAAAGCATCTGCAGAAAGGACCTCTGCCCACTGCAAAAACATACGAATCCTTTCAGAACAGACAAAAAGATAAACAATGCCGATGCCTTTTGCTAGGAGAAACAACACCGTGCCCCATATAATACCCATTAAGAAATGAAATTATATTCAACAAAGGACAGCATGAGGAGAATGAAGGTAGTAGTAGTTTTACCTTGTAGCTGTAGTAACCTGCAGCATATCCACCTGGTATTACCAAGAGGAAATAGACATTAGATGCATGAGTTATGATTAAGAGAATAGCCAATGCATAAAAACTTCTAAGCTAAATAAATATGAAAGGAACACAAACCGGCAAATATGTGGTTGAAGCTACAAAGGAATCTGTCCTCAGGTAAAGGAGGGATCACTTGAGTTCTTTCACATACTCTACGATCCACATCATATACAGATTCCGATCCACCAAGTGTATATTTCGTGTGAAGCTCCAAATCTACACTTGCAAATCTTATCTGAATGACGAAAGCAATACGTCACTATGATTCCTAGAACTCGTAATGCGCTTTCTCAAGAGAATGTAGTTTGTCTTTAATAATCATGAAGAACCCAAGGGTTGCTTTGCAGCAAAACATTAGTAAATAGAATGAAACTGTGCAATGACAGTTAACTTGAAGAAAAATAACCAACGAAAAATGGTGGAATCACGAGCTTGGTCCATTTACTATTTGGCTTGTTCTCAGGATTGAAGCAGCTTCATTTGCTTTTAGACATCAAAACTATTACCCACTGGGGGGGAAAAAATGAAAATTAGCCTCATCTAATCGCAAGAAGATACCAAGTGGATACTAGATGTAGGAAAAAAAAGAAAGCAATTACTCTATGAAGCTAATTCTAATAGCTCCTTAGAATACTAACCTGCCGCAGGCTTAAGGATCCTGCACGGAAAGTCCTTGCGGCTAGAAGTTTCAAATACACTTCTTCAGGAAGATTCTCACCAGTTTCATAGTGTTTAGCTATGCCCATCAAAGTTTCCCTACATTACATGGAAGACGCTTGCAAATTAAAGATGCCATAAGTTACATAATAATAAAAGAAGGAAAGCTTATAGCTGAATCACGAAGATAAAAACTTTGTATAGCGACAGCAAGAGAGTTATGAATAAAGCTGCAATTGCTGCAAGTCGTCACTGTCAATTTTCAATTTTATCACTCCACATAGAAGAACATTCTAAAACCTCGAACATGGACATGTGCAACCAAGAGTAATCTTGTCTCACCCCATCCAAAGACTCATGTTGCAGTCAGAACCTGGAAAGATAACTGCATAACTCTAGACCAGCAACAGGTTAAAAAAAATAAAAATAAAAAAATGCAGGGGCTGCAAAATACATATATGTGTAATTACCATATATTATAACATCCATGGCTTTCAAAGTCAGAATGTTGGTTACAGAAATAAACAGTCATTGGCTTATTTAAATGCTCCCAAAAAGCCTCAAGATTATTCACAACTTGCATGCCCCTTTTTTTACACCCTTTAGTAACAAAAGTTTGCCTCCACATTCATGCTGTATAAGGGAAAGAACCTACCTATGGTAACACCAGTTCTCCATGAACTGAGAGGGCAATTCTACAGCATCCCACTCTATCCCTCGAATACCAGCAACAAGACCCTCATCTTGCTTGGTTAGCATATGCTGAAGTGCATGACCGAATTCATGAAAAACAGTTTCAACCTGGATGGGGAAGGGAGAGGAAAGAAAGAGAGGCATATGAATAAATGACACAAGGAATTCCGTCTGGATTAGTAAATGCTGAAGAAGGGAAGCAGTTTAACAAGCAATGTTTACTATGGCATATCTCAATGCCATCTTGAAGACATTAAATTAAAATCCGCTCATATATTACATAAAAACCAAAACACCCGTTGAAGTCACCCAGCAAAATCACACAATCGAGGTTTCATATAGCAAGGGAAACTTCAGAACAAATTAGTAGCACTTGAAGAGTATCCTATTGTCCAATCCAATTATTTTTTATACATTATATAGAATATACTCAACTCTTCAATCTAAAGGATATGTGGAATAACACTACAAGACACTACCAGATCAAATATAAAATATTCATCCAAAAAAATGCAAAATAAATCTATTATACAGGTGCTCAAACAAATACTTCCAGCAGCAACAATATGTCTGGAGAAAAGTGCAGTTCATCAGATTTTACTTCATAACCAACCACTTAAGGAAAGAATTGTGTATGCAATCACCTCTTAAACTATTCTCTGATAACCTCCAGGGTTAATTGATACCCAGCATCACATTATGCATGAAGAATAAGTTACGTGCAAGCAGTCTGGGAAAAAAACCTGAAAGTCTCACTTTTTCTTTTTTCTTTTTTTTAGGTAAGCCTCACATTTCTCATTGCTTAAGAAAAAATTCTAATTAACTAAATTATTAATAAAGAAAAAAAGTACAATAAACTCAAGTTTATTTCCCTGTTTCCCATCTCAAAAAGAGACCTTGACCTGAGAATGATGGTCGGTCCCTTTTTTGGGGTTTTGGGGGGGGGTGGGTAAATGAATGATGGTTGATTAGTAGTTGTGCTTTTGCGACATTCCAGCAATTGAATGGTCCAACTTACCACATAAATAGCCATAAATACAGCAAATAGATTTACCTCACGGAATGTCATAAGACTAGGATAGATTTACCTCATGGAATGTCATAAGACTGGGCTTGTCCCCTACTGGTGGTGTCTGATTGCATACCATATGAGCAACTGGTAATCTTGCATTAACACCATCTTTCGACAGCACACAACTTCGAGAAATAACTTCATCCATCCAAGCTCCTCCCCTCTTTTCAGATGGACGAGAATATGGATCAAAATAGAAGTAAGCTATGGGATTGCTTGATGAGTCTTTGACGCGGAAAAATCTGACATCCTTATTCCAAACCTGTTAAGGCATTAGACATGTGTGAACATATTAATCAGCAGCTCATGCCACAAGAAAAAACTGCTTTTACAACATCCAAAAAACATTACAGGTGCTAGGCCATCAGCCGCCTCAATCTCGATTCCAAAGAGTGTCTTCGCTAGATTAAATAGACCATCCATAACCTTTGGCAACGAGAAGAATGGGCGTAATTCTTCCTGTTAAACAATATGGGCATTTTATTACCACTCATATAACTTGAGGAATCATTTAGAAGCAAAACATGATAAATGGTTTAAAAGGAAAAGGGGAAATGCATCATATTATGTAAGATTGAGAGAATGTACCCCACCCACAACCACCCCACCCCACCCACCCCGCCCCCCCAAACCCCCCCAGCACAGCTGAAGACTAACTAAATCATTCTCTTCCCATAGTCCCAAAATGTGGAAATGCTTTTCAACAAATGTATAGTGTTTTAACAAGTAAACAACATATAATGTCAGATACTCTAATCAATATTAAAGAAGATAACGTAAACCATTAAAAACAAAAAGCAACACATCATTAAATTATATAACAAGCACTGTTACATAAAAACCATGCACAATAAAAAATCAAACCAGCTACAGATGTTCCATCTTCCTCAAAGAAGATATTGCGTAAAACATCAGAAACTTGGTTTTCCACCCACAGATCCTGTGTATAGGGAACTGGCACGTATTCTTGGTTTGTACAAGTACTCATCCAAACAGAAGATAGAGGATCAATAGAGGATATGAAGTGAATGCTACAGGTGGGATTTCAGTTAGGTAACAGGTATCAAGATTGATCAGAAGACTAGTCCTTGCTATAATTACTAGGGACAAACTTATTGTTAGAAGATTGGTAAAACATCTTCAATCATATGATGTTTGATAATTAATATCAACCAGAAACACTGAATTTCTCACTTATGGTTTGAAGAGTAACATTTTCCCATTAGCACCATCGCCAATGGAGTATACAAGAAGCTCCTTCATGTTGTAAAATCATTAATTCATAAGATCAATTGATGATTGAGAGTTTATCAAAATCAGTTTACTCTCTGAGGACCTGCCTTTCATAAGTCACAATTAAAAATCTAAATTTCCAGCACACTGGCCGAGTATTAAGATTTCACATCAACAAATGCGATAAAACTCATGCATTTCTAATCACTAATGCACTAGAACCAACCTAAAATGTTAAAACATATGTAAATGATTCTTTCAACTTTACAGAGCCAATTTTCTTTCCATTGGCATTGTAAAGTTAACCACCCACCTATTTCTTGCTGATGATTTACTAATCTTTTGTAAAGGAAATATTCTATTGAGCTTGGTCAACAGGTTTTGCTACACTTCCAAGCCATATCAGGTCTAAAAGCAAACCAAGGGAAGAGCCTTATATTTTTCAGCAATATCAGCCAGCAACTTAGGGATGAACCCAAAAGCTTAACGCACTTCCAGCAAGGTACTTTACCTCTGTGTTGTTTAGGAGTCCTGCTCCGATTGCAATTCATTACAAGAGAAAACCTTGCATGCATCAACTCTTAGACTTCCAAATTCCTATCCTACACTGGCTAACTTCATTTGATTAAATCCATGCTGTTATCTATGCAAGTCTATTGGGCCTCGATTTTTTGCCTTCCCAAATTGGTCATCAAAGAGAGAGATCAGAAATTGAGGAATTTCCTTTGGAGTGGGAGACCAAACATCAACACAAAGGCTAAAATGAAATGTGGCGTAGTATGCAATGCTTTTGACATAGAGGTCTTGGAATCCCTAGATTGGATGTTTGGAATAAAGCTACCCAACTAAAACACATATGTCATTGATGTAAGGGTGGTTGGAGGGGTATATGTGCAGAGTGGATTCACACCACATATCCTAAAGGTCAAAGTTTTTGGTTGATAAGGATATCTACAATTTGCTCTTGGTCTTGGAAGAAGCTTCTAAAGCTTAGACCTACGATTGGAGGAGCTTTCTCTTAGCATGTTGGAGATGGGTTGTCGATTTCACTGTGATCTAATTCAGAATTTTGGCTCCCAATAAGCATTCTAAACTAGGCATAGAGCCAAAGGGAAATAGCACAGTCCGGGCTACCAATCTTGCCTCTGTTCCATTATTGATGATAAGAATTGGCTTCTGCAACAGGGGCATTTTTGGGCAAATTTTGCTATCCCAAGCTTTATTCGGCCTTCTCCACTTCAAGGGATTACACCATTAAATGAGGCTATGAATTCTTAGTGCACCCCACCCAACACCAAAACCATATGTTCCCTGGTATTGTTTAGAACAAAAAAACTACTCCAAGATATGCCTTTTGCCTTTGGCTCACATGGCAAAGGAAATTGCAGACTTTAGACAAGCTAATTGTATAGAGAATTGCGACCCTTGCCATGTGCTGTCCATGCAACCAAATGTGGAGGATAACGGCCACTTATTTTTCCTTTGCCCATATTCCAAAATAAGTTAAGCATCATGTTTGCATTGCAGACTTTAGACAAGCTAATTGTATAGAGAATTGCGACCCTTGCCATGTGCTGTCCATGCAACCAAAATGTGGAGGATAACAGCCACTTATTTTTCCTTTGCCCATATTCCAAAATAAGTTAAGAATCATGTTTGCAATTTGCTGAACTATCCTACTCCTCTTAGGACATGGAATGTTTTTACCACGGGTCTTCTTATTTCAAGCCTCACTTCCGTATGAATGATTGGTGCTCTGCCTTAGCGGCATCTATATATTGTCTCTTGAGAACTCAGAACTCAGTTCACTTGGGGAAAGATTGTCCCCTTCCACCCTCTCTTGCCAACCAAATCCTCTCCTATGCCAAGCTGTGATAGACTTCTTAGTCTAGTTTACCTTTGTTTCCTCACAGCTTTGTTCTTGTATAGGATAGAATTACTGTGTAAACCATCCCATTCTCGATGGATGTACATTTCTCTATTAGTGAATTATTTATTCATCCAAAAAAGTATCATTCCATAATTACCAAAGAAAGAAAAACAGAAAAAACTCCTTACCCAAAAAAGAAAAAGAGAAAAAACTAAAAGAAAAAGGAGAGAAAAAAAAAAAGAAAAGAAAAGAAAAAACCCATCTAATTGTAGGAGTAGTCATTTCCTCATTTTAAGGCAAGTAATCCCTCCCCCAACCAAACAATACGCGCCCTCCCCCACCCCCACAATCCAATGAATAAAAAAAAATTATTCCCTGTTTCCAATTCCATATTAGCTTATATCTTCTTTTGTTTTTCCTCTTTCCATGATTTTGTGGTCAAGTTATTCGAAATTTAACAAAGCTCAACATATTCAACATGACCTGGTACATTTCAAATGCTTCATGCACACACATCAAAAGAAATACAGAGAGAGATCGACCTCATTGATATCATATTTCGATTCACGCAGCCTCTCACTCCAGAAATTTATATCCCAGTTGTTCAACTCGTCAGCCTCAGCAGCTCCTTGATTCTTGGAGAAATTTTTAAGGTTTTCCATATCTAAATACATAAAAATAACCAAGGATTAACAAAAACTATAAATACATGGAACACCTTTTGGCATGACAAGGTGATATGGAGAGCATCAGCCATCAAGCCTGCATGAACACATGCTCATGAGCTATGGATGAAGTTTACACAACATGCAACTGCCTCAAATCCATCAAATATATGTATATATAATGTAGCTCTTGTAGTATTTATTTTACTTTCTTTGGATGTCCTGGAGGTGGTTGTCACATGTTAGCCTACCTTGCACAGCTGCATTCCATGAAGCACTTCGAAGCTTCTCTAGGAGCTCCTCTGCTTTATCAACAGTAGCCATTTTCATTGCCATGCTAACCTGATATAAAAGAACTCAACCACTTTATGCATCACAATGGAAGAAATCAAATGAAGCCATTCATCAATCTAGTCTAGTAAATATGTTAAAATGTCAATTACACGCTTACTAATGAAAAAAAGCAAGAAGCTCCAAATCACAGCTGTCGGTAGCTTTACCTTAGGGTACTTGCTAAAGAGTGAAATAACAAATGAAACATAATTTGATCCTGCTTTCCCCAATTCATACCTCAGCATAATTTTTATAGCCCAGAAGACCAGCCTTTTCGAGCCGAAGCTTCAAAATTTGATCAATAATGGGTGTATTATTTATATCACCACTAGAGGCCCGAGTTACATAAGCACGGTAGATTTCCTCTCGCAAAGCTCGGTTTCGAGCATGTTGCATTACAGAAATAAAACTGGGAGCATCCAATGTTATTATCCATGGTCCGTTTTCTGGAGTTGCATCAGCATGACCCTTAATCAAGGTACAAGAGAATAATATGAACATAAAAAGCACGTCAATTAGCATGTAGCAGTAATATAATTGCATGTCATAGAATTAATGGAAAAAGACAAGCAATCAAGAGAACTGAAAGGGGAGAGATAGAAAGAGAAGCTACGTTTTATATACCATACCTTGGAAACTGCAGTTTGAGCAGCCAGCGCAAGAGCTGTTGCTGGCAACCCTTCAATTTCCTTTTTATCAGTGATCAATTTTTCAAATTTCTTTGTGGCATCCAAGACATTCTCATCAAACTTTTTAGACAGTTTTTCAAGTTTCTGCAATCAGATAGATGTATAATAAGCAACAGATGGAAAATCCAAAGTAGCTATAACAAGGATCAAATCCAGAATTTTGAAAGGTCTAAACACCAAGGTGCGGAATACTAAAAATTATTCAGACAACTAAAAGCAATTCTACACTTATTTTAGAATAGAAGAGGTGCATGCCATTCTAATTTATGCTGTGCATTTTTTGCATGCACTCTGTATCCTATATGTGATAAAATAGCTATTTACTCAACCCGTTTTCACCAAGCCATGTTCGATGCAGCCTAATAACATCTTTTCATTTTTCAGGCCACAGTGAGTCATAAGCAGGCCTACTGTGACCTAATCCTTCTTTTCCTGTGAGATAAGATCTGATCAGGCCTTATTGTGACCCTTTTTTTTTTTTTAATTTCTGGGGTGAAACCAATGTAGACTAATTTCTTATTTCTACAAACCAAATAATTTAATCGGTTCAACTATAAAAATGGAGCATCTTTTTTTTTTTTCTTTTTTCCTTTTTTCAAACCAGATCTCAACCTGAGACCAGCCATAAGAATATAAAATTCCAGAGTCCAAGTTCACGAAAATTACAAATACTCAACTTTTCTTTCCCTTTATTCCATTGAGGTTGCTACTAGATCACAATTTTTAATGTTTCAACTTAAATTAAAGCAATACATGCACTTTCCTTATTCTTTCTGAGTAAGCAAAGGTCTAAAGCATCCATTCCTCTGTCATTCCCTGTCCCATTGCAACAGCAATTCTAACCCCCACCCATTCTAATTCCCTAGTGGAACCACTATAGCATTGGATGATATGGAATAGCTGCAATTGCCTATGGCTACTGCCAAGCATCATAAAATAAACTTACATTCAACGAAGTGAGAGTATGAAAAGCAATATCTATGCTGCATGGTCATAATGGAAAAAGCCTGTACTGTGCCTTCTGACACAAGACCTCAAATACTTTCATATTGAACTAAATTAGCCATTCTAAGAAACTTACCTGTTCAACTTCGTTAAACTGCTCCCTTTTATCATCTTCCAGAGAAACACCATTAAGAATGGCTTCCTTTATCTGATCTGCAAAGTACAAGCACCTTGGTTACTACTTCTAAGAAAACAAGCTTATTGCTATGATGTACATGGCAAATGAACTAAACTTACCAGTGGCATGGTAAAGATGAAGCCGGATATAAAGCGGCATAAATGAAGTTATGATTCTAGACATTGAAGGGATCAGAAAAATTTACTCACTTTCAACAATACGTTTACGGGCATCAGATAAGGTTTGCCAATCAGAAGATTCACGGATAGCTTTGAATGCATTATAAATAGGTTTACTTTGCCCAAGTCTTAATTGAAACTTCACTTTTTCTTCCTGCGATATGATTAAAAGAAAACCATAAATATCACATGCCTTCAACTGAAACAGTGTCAAAAAAAGTATTAGAAACCACATCACATCAGCAGAAGAAATTAAATAATATTTGTGGAAGACAGTACTACTTTTTTTGAATAAGGTTGATTGATGTTATCACAAGAAACACTATTTTGTAGGCTCTCACATATGTGATAGATCAGATTCTAGACCAAGTACCAAATATGACATAGATATATCAAGCGTGTCCCATATCAATTAATCATATCACCACCCCTTACTTCATTAATTCTTCAAAGGAACCATAACTATCAATTATACAGCCAAAATATACTTCTCCACCAAACAGCAACACAATAGAAAAAATAGATACATACAAATACGTGCAAAATTTTTCATTAAAAGGGCAAAAGTATGTGTCCAAATTACCTGGACTTCCTCAATGGCAGAGCGAAGCTCAGGCGTATCTTTCACAGCCTTAAGGTGATTGACCATTCCCCAAACAACAGCCAAGTGATCTACAATCTTCTCCAATGGTTCCACCAGCTTCTCCCATGATGGTTCCACTGTCCTCTCCAACTCTTCCAAATCATTTTCCTATGTATATTTACAAACACAAATTGGTTACACCCTATGCACCATCAAACCCAGATAATAAATCAATTTCCTTCTTCACCTATTCAAAAAAGCTCTAGACAGGTCAGACAACATTGATACAAGTCCGATTCAATGATTACAAAGACGAAACCTGAATCTGAAATGACACAACTTCCACAAATATAAACCGGATATAAAGCAAAACAAATATTAGCAACATCTATCGGTATTATATATCTTTGACGCCACATGAATTCAATAGGTAGTGAAACACAACAGAAGAACTAAAGTAACCACCATAAAAAAAAAATAATAAAAAGGAGAAGGTGGGTGGGTGGGGGGTCGGGCTTTCAAGTATGTCCTTTCGAAAAAACTTGCACAAGTAAATTAATTCTTCATAATATTTAATCACCAAAACACGAAATCAACACGAAAATGGATTTCATTTTACCACTGTCACAGCAAATATTGGCCAAAGATAACCATTTCAACTAATTCCATCCATTGAGTAATATCACAAGCAGCTTTCATACATTCAACAAAAAGAAATAACAATAATAATAATAATAACAAAAACACCCAGATGAAAACCAAAGAAGAAACTTTAAAACCCATACGAGTTTCTTTAAAAGCACGCGAATCCCAGGACGGACATGGGTGGCTTCAACAGAATCAAACGGAGGAAAATCAAAATCCTGAAGAAGAGGGTTGTTCTCAATTTGATCACCAACACCCATGACAGGAACCGAAGGAGGGGGAGAAGAAGGAGAAGAAGGAGAAGAGAAGGTGGATAGAGAGAGAAGAGAAGTGGACCTGCGTTGGTGGTAAGTATGGAGGCAGAAAGAGAAAGAGGATGACCAGAGACGGCAAGGAAATGACTTGTTCTTTAATTTGTTTGAGTAATGGAAATGGGAGGAGGAGGAAGAGAAACAAAAACTAGTAGAAGGGTTGTGTTTAAGGAGAGGAGTGCGGGAGAGAGAGAGCGCGAGAGTGAAGCGGGTAGCCATTAGAATGTTGACTAAAAGGAGTGTGGCCGATACCAAGCCTGGCCTTCGCCTCGGCCATGGTGGCCTCTTTGGGTTTAGGAATTTTTGGCGTTGTCTCCTCATTTTGGTTTTGGATTGGATCGTTTGGGTTTGCTTGCTTTTGTCTTTGTGTGGAAAAATTGGGATGAGCTAGGGCTTAAGCTAATTGTTGTAATTGGAACATGTCAAGTCAAAGATACGTAATAGACAAAGAATTAGGATAACGGATAAATATTTGATTGGCTTAATATAGTGGTATTGTTTTAACGATTAGACCACATTGTTGCTTCCTCTTTTTTAACAAAAAGACTGAAGTGGGAATACGTGGATGCATCTAGTAGTTAAGGTTGTACGTATGAATCGATAGATATAAAATATTATGTGTTATATATAAGTGATATATAAATATTAATAAAATATTTATATGTATAATAATAGAATGGATAATTTCTAAAATAATTAGAATCTATAATTTGTACATATAATAAAAATATATATCAAAATCTTATAGGTACTTACATAGATGTACAATATGGCTTATATTACCCGGTGAATTATTTCTCAATGAAAGCATATCAGATATTAATTTTTAAGCTAACCGATACGATTATGGTCTGATTTATAACCCAAATTGAATCAAATCAAACTATGAACCAAATCAAATATAGAAAAACAAATTTTCTATTTGGTTCTACTCAATTCATAATTCAATTTATTTTTTATGTAAAAATGTATATTTGGTTCAACTATGATTTGAATCAAATTGAATCATGAATAGTATTTCGGTTGGTTTAATCAACCAAACCTTTAATTATACCCCATGAGAAAAAGAAATAAAGTTTTTTTTCTTTTTTCCATTTGGTGTAAATTGGTTAATGGTTCATTTGTCCACTTTTAGTGGAAAAGAGTTCGGTTTGGTTCGATCATGATCTAAATCGAACTTAATGCTAAAATATGGACCAACACGTTTAGTGAAGCTTTACTTTAAATTTGTACTCTATTAATCACAAATAATGCATCCTAAGCTAACCATAAGATAGAGAGGATCTTAATAGAGATGGAGAAAGCCATAACCCTCTAAAGGGGAAATGCAACCTAGTCATCAAGTATCAATGATTAAACTTGTTGTCACAAAAATGGAAGGTATGCTAACACTAAAAAAGAATGAGATAAATGATCTGAATCAATAGAGAATTTACGATGTTTATAGTAGTGACAGTAAAGGACCATCACCCCTTCAAACTCATGAACATACTAAGAAGACAATGGAAATAGTTGTCAACCAAATCTAATGCACACCCCAACTTCAAGTCCTAGAGATTATAATCCCTCCAACCTACAGGCTGAGGAAGTGTAAGACCATTCTGCTCTTCTTCTCCAATAGAGATGATACTCCCACTCTCGTGGACACTAAACACCCAATTGACTTTATGATAGAAATACAAGCAATGATAGTAGAACATGATAAGGTGATTTGCTACAACATAACAACAACTTAAAGTAGCATGGCACACCATATCATAGTCTTAAGACCCACTAGAATCCTTGCTAGAAACAATAGGGGACTTAACACCTTGAATAAGCAAGATGTGCTTTTGTAGGGTTTCGCAAAATACATGCTTGACATGTTTACACTATTAGAGACCGAGATGGACAAAACTGCAACTTATACTTTCTATTATGCTTTACACCTAAATGTTTACTCCTATGTGGAGTCAAGAGAAATGAGAAGAGGTACGTTGCTTCTTTAGAACATGAATGTTTTAGATGTCGAACATTTTGAAGAAAACGAATCAAGAAATACATGCTAAGGCTAAGGTTAGACATTCTAATCTATCTTGGTTCTTTACTACCACTTATGTATCACCAAACTTAGATGAAAGATTCTACCTTTTGGGAGAATTCACAATTTTTTGCTTAAGGTATAAGTGATGATGCATGGTGCATTTTGGACAACTTCAATGATGTTACAAATAGAAACAAATGTTGGGGTGGTATGACATTCCTCAAAATAGATCATTTAGGCATGCCTTATGTATAAATAGCTAAAACTTAATTGATTTGAGATACATAGGTCGCTGGTCTAATGAACAAGAACTACTCACCCTTGTTTAACAGTAATTAGATAAGGTGTAGTGCAACACAGTATGGAGAAATATTTATCTAGAAGTAAGGGTTTTTCATCTTTTAAAATAGCATAGTGATCACTATCCTCTTAATAGGAATCAACTCCTCAGACCAGTCACATGCAGTTGAGCTAAAAAACTATAAGGACTTAAACAAAGAATACTAGCTCAAAACCCCATTCAAGATAAGAATTCTTATTTCGATCTTCATCTTCACACTACTACCGACCCGAGTGCTAAACTCTCATAAGTGTCAACACAGGCAGTTATACCAAATAGCCAAGCAATTATACCTATTGCCGAGCTCATACCATGATCTAAGCAGCTCTTGAGCTATCCCACATCAGACTTTTATCCGAGCTAAGCTACCGAGACACCTAACCTAAAGAGGATCATAATGCCATTCAATACCCAAGCCTTGACCTGAACTAAACTAAGTCAACTCTAACAACTGACTCTCTCCCTTACCTCATCTAAGCAAGATCCTACAATTGCTAAGTGGCCTTACAAGACATTTCAACTTAACCAACCACACTACAAGCCCCCAATCACCTCATGACGCGTGTCTTTTGGAGTAATATTTTATAACAATCCTTACTTTACCGTATAGTATATCATTTGTCATTTTTACCCCTTTTGATAATGTTTTAGGAATCTTTTGTATATTATCTATTTTTATCTTTTCCTTATTTAGTGTAACCCTAGTTGAGGTCATATAAATACCTCACTTCCTTGTACACAGACAACAGATTACACTAATGAATTATTATAAGTTTTATTTTGTAAGTAATCTTAGTGTTTTCATTTACCCATTTTAACTCTTATCTATTCCTTTTAGTAAGAACTACTGGCGAGTAACCATATAGTTTAGATTAGTAAGTTATATCTAGCAAATTATAAGCCGAGTAGAATTAATTGGTATATCATATCCGATTGATAGCTACTCAAATTTGTTAGCCTTTTGTTTCCCTTTTTTGTTCCCATCTGTTGTAGTGCAACCTCTTTGTGTATAACCTCGGAGACACATCACCTCTTCTTTTAAAAATGACCCGATGGAAATGTTGTTAAATAAGGAAAGAACTTGTAGATTTCAATACATGTGATACATGGATAAACTTTGTCTTCCTCTTATTATGTCAATTTGGACAAGAATGACTCATATTATTCTAGACACAATCAAGAAATATCAAAGCATTTAAAGGAACGGAACGTAAGGTTCTTAGCATTATACATCATTAGAAAAGGAGAATGTTAAGGAAATTAGTAGGAATAGATAAAACTTTAGCTTTCTCCCCCTCCTAGTCCTTCATAGAACTAAAGGAAAGACTAAAAGAGGAATCAAATATTATTCAAAAAAGGAAGAATAACTATGGAAAGCCAAGGCAAGAACAAAACGAATCGGGGATGGAGAGAGAAGTACGTCCTACTATCATATGCTAATGCAAAATAGAAGAGCAAAAAACAAAATTCTTGTGCTTCATGTTGAATTGGGAACTTAGGTATATAACTAGGAAGGAATTAAAAACATTATCTTAAAACACTTTCAAGGACTATTACATAGAAAAAACATCTTGCTAATGGAGCAATTTGATAAAGGAATCATCGAGATATGGTTTTATAAAGAAACAAAAGAGAGAGAGCTTGACAAGGCCATACAATAGGAGGTGAATGAAAAAGCTATCTCTCAAATAGGCTCTTAGAAAACACCTAGGAAAGATGGATTCTATGCTTACTTTTATAAGAAATGTTGGAACTTCATAAGCAAAGATGTTGGAGATTTCATCATAAAGTGCTTTACATGTAAGAATTACCCTAGGAGATTTGATAATGTAGACCGTGATCAAGAACAAACAAGACCGGTTACTAAATGGTTTCAAGCTTACAAAAAGCTCAAAAAGGAAGTGCAAAGGAAATGTATGGAAAGGACTAATGCAAACGAAAAGTAAGTAAAAACCCACAAACAGCTCTATAGGATGTGACACACCGATAAAACTTCCAAGAACTAATAACACGATTCAATATGATGTATAAATCGGTCCAGTGAGATTACTCGCCACTTAACCTTACTCAAGGGTCATGATAAGAGTAATGTTGAAAGTAAATAGGTAATATTTACGCAAGGAAAGGAAAAATACTTAAATGTATTAATAATAATTTATCTGATGCAGCTACAATTATGAAGGTATTTATACCCATAAGTTAAGATAACTTACCTAAAAGGAAAAAAAAAAGTATATTTCCTAAGAAAATAATGTATAAGGTGCAAAAGGGTAAAAATGAATATTCAAGAAAAACAATCATTGATGTAACGAATTATATATATGATTCTGTACACATGGCAATACCGTATTGATGAAGCCATTAGAAAATGCGAACAAAAAGGTATAGGCAGCTTACTTGTCTGAACAGGGGTGACTGAGTCAATCCGAACTCTCTCTCTCTCTCTCGTTATCTTAGAAAGGGTGATGCCGAGTAAATAATTAGCCTAGCGTAAGTGAGAATGAGGATTAGCTATTCTCTCGGCCTTCCACTTCTTGGCACACTATCTGCAAGAAATAGGTAATTACACAACTCGACATGCAAAATGCATCGACAAGGAAATACTTAGCCTCAATAGAAGTCGGCTAAAACAAGAGAATCCGCTGTACTAAGCCTTCCAATCCTCGAGCTCGGCTACAAGACAAAGGTCCCATGGCTTGATTCCTATCATTCCCTCTAAGTTGATTTGGATTTGAGATCAAATCCACATGATCTTCGGTCAGCTTTCCGTCACAGTGATAGGGATTGAGGTCGGCAATGTTAAAGGTGTCAAATACCCTATAATCATCAGGTAGCTCCAACTTGTAGGCATTATCATTAATTTTTTAGATGATTCTGAAGGGTCCTTTAACTTTTGCAAATAATTTATTCCTCCTTTTGCTTAGAAATTGTTCTTTACTAAGGTATAGCCATACCGAATCTCCTTACAGGAATTGTTTAACCATTTTACCATTGGTCTTCTCTCGCATTCTTCTAGCTACTTAATTGATGTGTCAAGTGACTTTGTCATAGATGTGTTGAAGGAATTGTTCTCTAGCCCTCGCATCGGGGTCCTTTTACGTGGGTACAGGTTCAAGGATATAATTAAGGGGTAATTTATGATTGAAACCATAGACCACTTCAAAGGGAGTTTGCTTAGTGATGTCATGCACTATCTAATTATAAGTAAATTCGATCATTAGTAAGCAGATGTCCTAATCAACCAAGTTTTTGCCTATTGCAGCTCAGAGCAATGATCCTAAAGTATGATTGACCACCTCTATTTAGCTATTAGTTTGGGGGGTGATAGGAAGTGCTGAATAATAGTTTAGTCCCCATCCAACCCCATAAGGTCCTCCAAAAATGGCTCAAAAACTTTGCTTCCCTATCAGAGATTATACTGCTCGACACGCCATATAACCGCACAGTCTCTTGTAAGAAAATAGCAGTAATAGTTGGAGTATCATTAGTTTTAAAGCAAGGCATAAAGTGTGTCATCTTGCTGAACCAATCCATGACAACCATTACAGAATAGCTTATTCGGCAGTACGCCGCTGGGGTACAAAGTTAATACAGTGCTATATGCCTTGAATAAAGGGTAACTCCTCAAGTAACTATTATAGGAATAGATCGACATACTCGTCTAACAACTCTTTGATTTCTTAGGGTAGTTCACCCCACTCCTTCATTTCTAATAGTTGCCTAACTAATATGAAGATTAGCTAATCAACATTAATAGCCTCTTGAAGCTCAACTGTACTCATTACTAGAGCTTTTTTCGATCCGCAAGCAAGTTTTATCTATAATTTATTAACTTCTGTTGGCGGCATCGGGTTCAGTGTGACCGTCCCGCCATTTTTCTCTAATATGTATGTATTCTTATAGTTGATTGGAATTAGCTTCCAATTATATCTAAGTTGAGACAAAGCTTCCCGGAGCCAAGGCCTATAAATGCTTACTAAGACCGAACTAAAGCTAGAAGTACAAAAAGGAGGAAAATAAACACTCGGCATCAAGTCTGTCATCAGCCGAGGTGTCGAGATACTACAAGACTAAGTACTCGAGACCAAAGAACCACTTAGCACAGCATCAAGACACTTATGCCGACTAATTCTAGAATTAGGCAATTATGAGCTGACCTTTCTGGTGTCTCAGCCAAACACTGCAAAACTTCAAGGACTCCTTCTCAAACCTGTATATCCAACTACCAACCCCGTCCGGTTCAAATATTACTCCTTCCAGGACTTGCCGAGTAACTGCATGCTAACTTCCCTTTTAAAACATACAGTTTTATATTCTTATACATATTTTCCTTTATTTTATTTATGGGCCCAATTCTATAGAGTTTAAAATCTTATACATTTTTTATAGTTTTGCTACTAAAATTAAGGACTTGCTATAAATAGCAACATTTGTAAACATCAGAGACAAAAAATATATATGACAATATATTCGAAATTAAAAAAAAAAAGCATATCCTTACGATTGGAATCTTTTCCCTTTTTGAGCACGACCAATCTTAAGCTAGCATTTGCCGAATTATCGAGTATGGATTAACCTATTTAATCTCTCCCACGTTCTTATCAATCTTAACATTAAGATTGTGGAAAACTCCTTCAATTGAATCAGTTAGTGAGTTGCATCTAACCTTCATTTAAATCCTAAGCAATATTTAGTGTTTGTAAGTCGTATTAAACCCTATTTCGAGCTCAAATCCCTAATTGTGTTTATGTCTTGGTGCATGATATCCATTCACATTCACCATCGAAACCAACTATCTCACTTCCTATTCGTCAAACCTATTCGAACCATTTTACTTTTTTTCAAAATCCGCTACTGTTTCTTCAATCCTTATCCTATCAAATAGCCACGCCCTACCTAGCAACACGTGGGAAGTATACGTGGTCAATACATCTTAAAGAATCTAGTCAGAGTAATTCCTTATAGTGATCGATAGTAGTATTGACCGAGTGACATATAGGGCTCCATTTTCACTCAACTAGTGCAACTTGTAAGGTTTTGGATGTGTACTAGTCGGTAACTTCAATTTTAAAATAAGATCGGCCGATATTACATCGATGCAACTTCCACTATTCATAATGAGGGCACATACCTGATTATTCACCTTACAATTGGTATGAAATAGATTCTCTCTCTACTCCTCCTCTCGTGAGGGTTCAATATTCATTGTGCGTCGAACAACCATGATCAATTGGTTTTAGTCTTCGACAAACACATCTTCTTCAATCAATTTTTTCTCGGCATTTTCTTTCTCGGTAGGGATCTCCTCTTCTTTGGGTTCCTTACCTGTACTATCTATCTCTAGCTTCGCGATGTCTCCCTCAATGACCATTATCTGTCGATTTAGGCACTAGGCAGCCATGTGTCCAAACCCTTAACACTTGAAACGCTTAATCTAGCTTATCTTTGTACTTGATTCTTGCCCCTTCTTATAAGTTCAAGTCAACACTTTAGTGTTAGGTCAACCTTTTTGATCGGTTCGAATATCCATTTTTCAACTTGGTTAGGTTCGATACTTAACTGAGGTCAATGACTCACTTGTCAAGGTTGGTAACTCGCTTGTCTAGGTCAACTAGTCGGCATCCTTGCTGGTACTCAACTCCTTCTCTGCCTCTTTACTTATTGGGCTATTCTGATGGCCTCATCCATTGTGGTAAATCGTTAGAGTTCCACAATGTCTTGAATGTTACCTCTCAACCCAGTAATAAATCTCGAGACTGTTCAAGCTGGTAGATCCTCCACTTCGCAATGGATCATAAGCATTTGAAATGATTGAATATTCTCATCAACAGTCCAACTTCCTTGTCTCAACTCTTAAAATCGAGTGAAAGTATTTTAAAAATAAGTTTCCAGCATGAACTTGTTTCTAAGCATTCTCTTTATCTTAAGCTAAGTATTAATCTCTTGGTAATTATCTCGTCTCCTCATAGCCTGAAAATTCTTCTATAACATGGCGACATACCTGAAGAATTCAATAGCAGCAGTTCTCATATTCTCATAATCCCCGCATTGATAATGGTCGAAAACACACTCTACTTTCTCTTCCCATTCTAGATATTAATTAATATTCTCAGATCCATTGAAACTCGGAATCTAAAGCTTCACGTGGTCAAACACTCTAGGGGCTAAAGCTCGCTCTTCTTCAAAATACTCTTCCCCTTTCTCTTTATTCAGTTCTCTCAGGTCTGTCATTCATCTTACTTATCCACCTACTCCTTCACCTCGAATGGGTCGAGCTGGGTTTTAACCTTTAATAGATTGAGTAGCTTATAGGGTGTTGTGCGTGGTCTCAGTGGGTTAGCAATCCAATGCATGAACAGCTCGAGTCAGATTTACTAAGAGGTTAGCTACTTCATTAAGTCTCTCGTCAGTATTTCTTAAGATTCCTTAAGACTATCGTCTATAGTAAACAACTCCACTATTGTCATCTCTCATACCAACATTCACGCTAGGGTCTGTCATTTTCTTCACAGATTTAAAGTTCAAACAAACATATTAGGAAATTAATAACTAGCAAACATAGTACCTAAGATGAACACAGTAACTTGCTCTGTTTCACACTCACAAAATAGAGTATAATAGAACATCAAAGAGAACTAATTACAGTTCACACAAAACCTCCGCTTTGATACCAAAATAATGTAGACCATGACTAAGAACAAATAAGGCCGATCGCTCGATAGTTCCAAGTTTACAGAAAGCTTGAAAAGGAAGTGTTACCCCCCGAAGTGGCAAAGTCCTAATAGCCCCGCCGTGTAAACCATTCTAAGATAGAAATTAGCCTTACAATCGCTATCTTACACCTGATCTACACAAGGCGTCCACGACTACCCCGCTTTGAAGTAAACAATTTGTAATTTAAATAAATCATTTGCCTAAGACAGTGAGGAAATATATATATACACACTATAATTCAATTATTACATTATTCAAAAATGAAAAGTAATAAAATATGTGTTAATTCTTCAATGTTTTTCTTCACTCTTCAAGATTCAGCAATTACTAGCTTCAAAATAGTTGTTTGCCGCTTCTTAGCCAGCATCTGCACAACATTTATAGGGATGTGAGCAACCACAGCTCATTAAGTAAGGATGGGGGACTTAAAATTATACTATAAACACAATAAGGTTTTTAATCAACTTATTAGGTGCAATGCGTGTGCAAGCAAATGCCATCGTACGACATTGTCCGGCCTGTCGTGAGATTAAAGAAATTGCGCCCACTCTAATCCAAATTGAGGAGTTGCCATTAATGCAACAACTCACGACCAAACCCAGGCTTGTGCAATGGAGACCTCGCTCCTCCTGCGATTACCTTCAAACCACTGACTTCATCCTCACCGTGATCTCCTCACCGTGATCTCCTCTCCTGTCACTTAGTTCTATTAAGGATGAAGAAGGGACCAATTGCAATCCTGCGCTATCCCTGAAAGGGTCAGTATTTGGCCGGAGAGTCCTAAGTTCCCCTAACAGGTTGCCATGCATGTCCGATTATGATTACTGGTCGTATATTTGATTAAGTCCAGTTTAGGGTGATCAGTCATTTCATACAAATCATACAATACATGCCAGAGAAACAAACAGAATCATAGCATCACCCATAATCAAGCACATGCATACATCCAACTATCTAACAAACACAACCAAGAATAATCTTAAGCCTCCAAAATACAACATCGTATTAATCCCAACTTACCTCTACTCCTCACTCACTCACTCGAGGTCTGACTTGTTCAGGCCATCGCCGATCATCTCTATAACACAAACGTAGTTTCAGTTTTCATATAATGATTATAGGTTCATTTTCTCCTATAACACTTATTGTTATGTTTTATTTAGGGTTTAATATACCTAATTATCTAGGTCTTAAGTCTTTTACAATTATTCTAAGTTTAGGGTTAGGTTCGGGTTCGGTTTTCGCATCAATTTTTTTAAATTAGGGTCTAATTCGATTTCTAAGTCCTAAATATGCTCGAATCCTAATGTGAAATTAATCACATTAAGCTCGAGTATTCAAATATCCTATTGGGTCTTAATTTAGTACTCTAAATTATTCAATACACGCTAGTCCTAATTGGGGTATCGGATTTATCCCCGATGTGAGAAAATCTTACATTTTTATACAATTACCCAAAATTAAATCTTAATTCAGATTTCGTACTATTCTGATTTTTATTCTAATATTATTTAAATAACTCTAATGTTTTAGATTTATAAATTTTCAATTCCACATATTAGTAATTTCTTACAATAACTACCTAATTTCCTAAATTAACCATACTTAATACTTCAAAGGCTAGGATTAAGTTTCCACATCAAAGGTTAACATTCCTAAACATCTAATTACTATCTAAATTAGTAATCGGTATCTTAATCACCTAATTAATGCAAAATTACCCAATTTTTCCATTATTTTAGGGCTAAAAATTAACTTAAAAATTTCAAAAATTAATTTTAAAAAAATGGCTTCATAGCACTGTTCTATATCACATAAACATTCTACAGAAAAAAATTTGAGCTTCAAACTATATTCCTAAGCCTATTTATTTTTCGTTCTAATCATGTTCGGTTTTGCTCAATTTGTTAAGAACCCTATATTTTTAAACGTGATTAAACTAAATCACTATTTTTCCCTAAATATACATACAATAAAACCTTAGAATAACAAGTTTCATAATTTTCTAAGAATATTTACTATTTTTAACAAAATTACATAAAATCGGACTGGAAATCAGACTCACCGGTTTGGGTGGCTCCGGCCACCATTGGCCGCCGTGGCCTTATCGGTCGGTCTGGGCACTACAACCACCATGTGGTGGTGGTGACCGTCCACTCCCAGTTGCTCGTCTGGTGTGGATTCCCTTTAAACGCCCTAATTGCACAGTTTTCTTTTCTTTTTTTGTTTTCTGGATTTTTTCTTAAATTTTTTAGTCTCTCAATTTTTCTCTGATTCCTCACTGCCCAAATGAGTTCTGGAAATTTTTCCCCTATTTATAAATGATTTTGGCAATTAATATGCATTAATTAGATATGACTTTACCCAATTTTCTTGATTTTTGGTTTTCGTGTTGCCTAATTCTAATTGGTTAATTTTTATTTTGTAGATCCTGACCTGCTACGGCCAAATTTGGATCATTCTATCCTCTTCTGATTTTTTCTGATTTTTTTATGATTAATTTATAATTTTCTTTAATTATTTACTTAGTTTTTGGGCAATTTAGGTAATTTCGCGTATTTTTATCTATACGTAAATACATGTGGAGTGCATGTGAACATTTCTAATTATTAGTTTAATCATTCAAAATTTTTAGTATGCATATAATCTATCTCTAATAATTTATTAGTTATTAAATTATACTTTTTGCCTTTTCAGTAATTAGTACTTATTATGCTTAAAATTTAAAAATTTTATAGTCTCCTATTTCATTACTTATTTTCTTAAATTCAAGTTTACAAAGTCATTTTTACTAATATTTCTAACTTTACTTTATAATTTAGGTTCGATCGAGTTTTTTAACTGATCAAAACTTCGAATGGTTAATTGTGGGGCTCATAGGAATGAAGGAGAAATGTGTGGAAAGGACTAATGTGAATGAAAAGTATGCAAAAACTAATGAACAGCTCCAGAGGATATAACACACCAATAGAACTTCCAAGAACTCACGATACAATTTAATATGACACATAAATCGATCCAATAAAATTACTCGTCTCCTAGCCTTACTCAAGAGTTAATGTTTATGCAAGTAAAGAAAAATATTCAAGTGTATTAATGATAATATGTCTGATGCAACTCCAATTACAAGAATATTTATATCCATAAGACAAAAAGAGTATTTCTTAAGAAAATAATGTGCAAGGTACAAAAGGGTAAAAATAAATATTAAAAAAAAATAATCATTAGTGTAACGAATTCTACACATGATTATGTACACGTGACGAGGCCATTGGAAGATGCAAACAAAAAGGTACGAGCAGCTTGCTTGTTTGAACAAAAGTGATTGAGTCAATCTGGACTCTCTCTCTCGTTATCTCGACAAAGGTGATGCTGAGTAAGTAATTAGCTAGCATGAGTGAAAAAGAGAATTGGCTGTTCTCTCGTCTGTTCTCTTGGCTTTCTGCTTCTCGGCATACTATTTGTGAGAAATAGGCAATCACACAACTTAACATGTAGAACATGTCAATTCCCATCATTTGATGTACTTCAAGGAGCCAACAAATGAACATGAACTCCAAAGTTGCTAATTGCCAAGTGTTAGGCTATGCTAAAGACATGTTTATAAGCTTTTTAATATGTAAAGACCTATTAGAGAGCTCATCCGTATCTAAAGTCCCATTGGAGAGCTCACCCAATCATAGAGGCCTGTTAGAGAACTCATATGAAGACCTATCTAAGAGTTCGTCAAGTGAAGACTTCTTTAAGAAGCTCATACAAAGATTTGCTACATGTTGGAGAGCTCTACAGGATAGGTCTTTAAGAATAGGAGGTCATCAAAGTCCTAAAAACTCATCAACACAGCTCAAGAGGTCATCACCCAAACAACTTATCTGCCTACTTAGTTATAACTTGCTATTAAGATTTCTTACTTATGTTCTATTTACTGGATACCCTTACATTTTATCTTATATTTACAAAACTATCATTAAGACATCCTTTACTTTATTTAATTTACAAAAATGCCATTATGTATAAATAGTTTATGCTTATAAGGTTTTAATAACACTTAACACTTATCGGTTTCAATGAAAAATCCTTTGAATATTTCCTTATGAAAACTCTCATATCCTACTCTTATCATTCTCTTTAGCATAGATTGTGGTGACCAACCCTAATTTATTTTTTGTAAGTAACATCAAAGTAGAGATTAGTCTTATAGTATGCATTTGGTATGTTATGTCCTTATAGGTAGCCTATGAATTTGCTAAACCCTATTTAATCTTCTTTTTTTCAATATCTTAAGAGACTCATTTAATCTACTACAATAAAACCTTATGATAACCAAATTGCAAGGTACAACAAGATTAATCAAACTGAAGTATGATTAATACAAAAGCAAATGGGAGCAAGTAGTTAAAATCTTTTTAACCAATTAGCCTATGCACAACCCTTTATAAAATCATTACAAAGATATTAGTTAATCATTTATGACCTTTCTTGGAGCCGATCATTCATCCTACCTAATCAAGTTTTATTTAAGGCAAGAAAGTAGCTAATAACACCATCCTTATCAATGGAATATTAAAAAGTTATCGAAAAATATAAAGAAAGTAAGAGCAGATGATATTAAAGTCGACTTAGAGAAGACTTTTGATACTATAGAATTGAACTTCATCCATTCGGTGCTTATTAGCTTGAATTTTCCTAGAAATTGGATCAAATTAATTTATCAATGTCTTACCACTACTAAAATTGAAGTTATAGTAAATAGATATCTTCTAGATTTCTTCCTCTCAAGTAGATTATATGATGGGGAGATCCTATATCCCTTTACTTATTCATTCTAAGTATGGAATTCTTCAGAAGAATGATAGAAAAGGAAGTAGAATTTGGGAAATGGTAAGGGTTTGAAGTCAAGGGAAGCTCCTTATGTGTGTCGTACATCATGTTTGCCGATGACATAGTTTTAGTAGCTAAGGCTGATCAAAAGAATGTTGAAAATAAAAAGGAAGTGATAAATAGCTTTTCTCACTTATTAAGACTAAGAATCAACTATCAGAAGTTGTTGTTCTTAAAGAATACAACTTGTAGCACAAAAGAAGCTATCACACAAATCCTGCAAATTAGAAAAAGTAATTCTTTTGGAAGATATCTTGGCTATTGTCTCCATAACGGTACTTAGCCAAATGCTTCTCAACTTAATATTATTTCTAAAAAGGCTCTAAAGAAGTTTTCGAGTTAAAAAGTAAGATAACTAACCATGATTGGTAGAACGGTTTTCATTAGAGCTATCTTAAAGTCTCTACACACACATTACATGCAAGCATCTAAGATAATTAAAAAAAAAAATCATACATAGGTTTTCTCAAATGATTCAAAATTACTTATGAAATGGCATTAATAATACTCTTAAAATAAATTGGGAGAACATCATTACCCCAAAAGAGATGGGAGGCTTAGGCTTCATTGATTTAGAAAAGAGAAACATAACTTGTGTCATAAAAAGATTATGGAAAAAACTAATTTGGGCTAAGTTAATAAAGGTGAAGAATAGGAAAATCAGACAAAGAGGAGAACTGTGAAATTTGGCTCATTCCTCTTATCAAGTTAAAGAGCTTTGTGATAGCAATGAATGGGTCAAAGACAATGTTGTAGTAGTCATACAGGATAGGTAAAGCAACAAGTTTTGGTGGGAAAAATGGGGAGGAAACTTCTCCATAAGGTAATTGATTTAGGATCCCATTCATGACCAAAAATTATTTGTATCGGAACACTGGGTAAGTGATTATAGATTGGATGAAAATAAGAGTCAAAGACAATGTTATAGTAGTCATACGAGATGGGTAGAGCAGCAAGTTTTGGTGGGAAAAATGGGGGGTGGGGGGAACTTCTCCATAAGGTAATTGATTTAGGATCCCATTCATGAGCAAAAATTATTTGTGTCGAAACACTGGGTAAGTGATTGTGGATTGGATGAAAATAAGATTAGTTTTCAACTTAAGAGCAGTACTTTTAAAAAGCAAGCCTTTTCAAATAATATTATGAATAATGTAGGATTAATTGTTTTACAAGAAAGGAAAGATCAACATGGCATATCTAATAATGCTAGATCATATGTCTCTTTAGCTTATATTTATAAGCAACTAACATGTACTGATGATTATGAAAATGGCAAATGGAAATAGACTTAGTCTTCCATGTTTCCTCCTAAAATTAAAATGTTTCTTTAAAGAATTCAACATGAAAGCGTACCAACTACTGTAAACCTTAGAGTCAGGAAAATCTAGAAGGATGTTGTTTATCCTAGATGCGAAGAACAAGAAGAATATCTTCTAAAGGTTCTTCAACTATGTAGAAAAATTCAACATGTTCATAAACTCTAACAAACAAGACATATTAATAGTTAAGGAGTTGATGGGGATATCTTAGCTTAGATTAAAAAAAATTACTTCATCAAGAAAAGAGATACTTTAAGCTTGAGAGCCCCTTAGCAATTTCTTCTTTGGTTTCATTTTATGGTACTTATGGTCTATTGGAAATAAGATGCTTATCTAGCAAACAATAATTATAAGCAAGCAACTAGAAGTCTTGCTCATCAATATTAGGTAGCCTAAAGGAGAGATAAGAAGCTCTATCAAGTTAAAGGTAAAGAATTCATTTGGATTTGTAATCAAGAACCCTAGATTATATTAAACACAAATGGCTTTGTTAATATAATAACCAACTAAGCATCTATAGAGGGGGTAGTACAAAATCATAAAGGAAAATGGATATTTGGTTATGCAAGAAAGTTAGGGAAACTCAATATAGTTGCATCAAAATTATGAGCTATCTAGGGAATCGATTATTGCATAAAAAAAAACTTTAAATGTTAAAATTGTAATTGATTCAAGGATTGCCACAAAACTACTCACTCCTAACACAAATGCAAATTAAAATATGATCATGTCCTTAATGCATGCAGTAAAAAAGAAAAAAATCTTGCAATTACATAAATGGAGAACTAAGGCAATACCAAGAGAATCCAACGTAGCTAACTAGCTAGTAGGTCACATGCAAATGGAAGCAAACATTTCTCTATTTTTTGAAAATCCTCTTAGAGAGATTTTATCTTTCTTGTAAAATGACTTATTAGACCATGGTTGTAATCGCAATATGAAGATTGTGATTAAATAATTCTCAATAAAGTAGCTTTTGATGGATGATGGTGGCTAAATGCCACTTTGCATGTACATATCTCTGTTGTCATTGATCTAATGAAAGTTTAACTTTATCGGCAAAATTTAATGTCATAGTTTACTACCACATGGTATAAATGTCATTTTTCACCCACTACAAGACAATTTTATAATCTATAAGTTGATTTACCTTAATCTTGTAGTACAATAAAAGGTATCATGCATTTTATTACTATAGTCACATGTGTTATGTGAACTTATAGTAAGATTTTTGTGTTCTAAGGTATAATGCATCTCATAAGTTTGTGCGAGATACGATATACCTACACTCTAAATAATTTTAATATATATTAAATTTAATAGATGTAATAAATATTTAAAAACTTAATTGTAATACCCAACTAAAAAATAGTTAATAATCAACTCAATAAATGACTAATTACCTTTTCAATAACTTACATAAAAAATTTCTAGCAAATGATGATTTGATATTTATTATCTTAACCTTATAAACTACGCTAATTCCTTTCCCACAATACATGTAGGACTTTACTCTCTTGGTGCATCACAAACCCTTTAAAATATGCAACACAACTATTGCATCATGGGTCCAAACCTTCTCCATCTTTTCAACATGCAATTTAATTCATTCCCATCACCTCCTAAGATCAACATGAATTTGAAATATAAGACCAATGTGAAACTAAAAGTTTTGAGACCAATGTGTTTGGTCAATATAAGGCTACCAATTTCTACCTTAGTTCATTTACCAAATGGCTCATAGAAGGTCAATTTTGATATGATTGTAACACTTCAACTCAAAAGAAATCAATAATCAAGTCAATGGATATGGTCAAAAGGCCATTAGTGATCCATTGGATTAATTATTAACTACTTTTGAGTTGTGGTACTAAATTAACGTCATTAAATGATCAATAAATGCATAAAAAGAAAATAGTACTGATCTTCATGCCAATTTAATTAGACACTAATGAAACGAATCCTTATAATTAAAGCTTGTATCTAATAAATTGGATCTTTATTTTATTTTTTTGAGATGTTAAGCTTATATTTTAAGACTAATAACTATGAGAATATAATATGTAATGCTCCAAAAATATTAGGATAGGTTGAAGTTATAAATAAATAATTCAATTATACCATTTAACATCTAAAGTTGCATGGTAAAGGTTTTAAGATGATTCCAAAAAATTTTAGGATAAATTGCAGTTAGAAAACTCAACAATCAATATCTATAAGTTATGCGTTTTTATGATCCCATCCTCTATTTTGATGGAACTAGTCTAGCTATTTATCCTACCATTGATATAACATCTATTAGATCTGAACAATTAAAAACATAACCAATTCAATGATTTAGATTTAATAGATATTATATTAACGATAAAATGGAGAGCTAGACTAATCTTATAAAAAAATATGGATGGGACCATAGAAAAATCAATATAAACTAGGTTATGACAATGTTCAATCGATAGGGTTTAACTTGGATATAGCATTTCATGTACCACATCACATATTACATAGCTATATGTTACTAAAATTTAGAATTAGAGTTTAGTATAAAATTTTCTTAAGCTACCTTGGAAGCAAACCTAGGCACGAATATCCGATCGGAACCTATTGAATTGTAAGTTTCCCTATGAGCAAATTAAGATCAACCTAAGGCCACAGCTTCATGTCAAATCTATATAAGCAATAGATTAGCCACTTTCAGCTCACAAGTCTAAAACCTGTGAACCAATAAAGTTTTTTGCTTTTAATTTTACTAATAAAGAAATTAAGGTATCTCCTGCATCTCGGTTTTACATATTCATCATCTCAATGAAAACACTTATGTATAATAGTTAAAAATATATAATTGATTAGCTTGATTAAAACATATAATTACTTTTAATAGTATAGGTGTTGACAAATCATGTTGATTAACTCGTCAATAAAAGCCCCATACACAAAGGTAATAGGCTACCCTTTAAGTTTATTGATATAAATCAAAAGGTACAAACATAAGTTGAAATGTAAAACATTACCTCTTACATACAGCATGCCAGTTAGGAATAAAAATAAATAAGAAAATACTACTTCCTTTACAAAAAGATGCATAGTTAACATGGAATATAAATAAGATAGTATTATTACCCTTACATAAAGTGTTGATGGAGGTGCTTTTAGACAATCCCACCTTATGTGCTTTTGAGAGTTTACCTATCTGTACTTCTACCTAATATAGTGAAATTACTAAAATAGTCATCTTTAGAGCTTGATGTCCCGTATGCTTTCTATTCGCACCTCTCCGCTTTATTCCACCCTTCAATGCAAGCAAGCACTTCAACTAATATAGTTGAAGGAGAGATTCCGTGATTGCCCAGAATAAGCCCTAATGTGCTAACAACTTTCTCTACGACAATTGTTGATGCTAGAGTAGCCAAAACTCATCGAGTTATGCAACAGAGGATCAAGAATGTTTTCGTATGCCTCTTCCATCAATCCAAGATGTCAAAGTCACGAGCATCTATGTTGTCACTATACTCGGAAGTAACAATTAAATAGTTAACAAGTTTTAATAGGACAAAGTCTTTACCCTCTCTTTAAGGCTTTTTAATCTTTAAGTCATCAAAAATATATAAAATGGGTCCACCAAATAAGCTAAATAACAGCTAGGTGTAAACCCCAAAGTTAAGCCAATTGACCGTAGGATTGAACTTAGAACATAAGTTTTGGACAATCGGTTAAGGAATCCGATTAAATCCTAAATTATAAACTATTGAGAGAAATATTAGTAAAAATAACCCCGTAAACTTGAATTTAAGAAAATAAGTAATAAAATAGGAGACTATAAAATTTCCAAATTTTAAGCATAATAATTGCTAATTACCAAAAAGGCAAAAAGTGTAATATAATAACTAATAAATTATTAGAGGTAAATTATATATATACTTAAAATTATAAAATAACCTAAATAATATTTAGGAATATTTATTTGTACTATATATGAATTTACATGTAGATTTATAAATACGCGTAATTACTTAAAATATGCGAAATGTGCTAAAATTATAATAAATAATTAAAGAAAATTATAAATTAATTATGGAAAAATCAGAAAAAATCATAAGAGGATAAGATGAATCAAGATCAGGTCGTGGCATGTCAGGATAAGCAAAAGAAAAATCAACCAATAAAATTTGGATAACATAAAAGCAAAAAATCAAGGAAAATGGGCAAAGTCTTGTCAAATTAATGCATAATAATTACAAAAATTGTCTATAAATAGCAAGAAAAATTTAGAAGCTCATTTGGCCAGATAAAAATCAAAGAAAATTAGAGAGAGGCAAAAATTAAGAGAAAAATTCGGTTTAGAAAAAAATTAGAAAAAACTGCGCAATTAGGGCGTTTAACGGGAACCCCCACCAGACGAGCAGCTGGGAGTGGACGGCCACTACCACCACACGGCGGTGGCAGTGCCCAGGCCGGACGACAAGGCCACGGCGGCCGACGATTGCCAGAGCTACCCAGATCGGTGAGTCCGATTTCTATCTCGATTTTGTGTCATTTTATAAAAATAATAAATATCATTATAAAATTATGAATTTTGTTATTATGAGATATTTTTGTATGTAGTTTGCATAAAAAATATTATTTTGATAAAAACATGCCCCATAATATATGGTCCCTAAGAAATCATGCAAAACCGAGCATGTTTCGGTTTAGAAATAAATAACCTTAGGAGTGTAATTTCAAGCCCAAAATTTTTTTGTAGATTACTTAGATGATATAGAACAATGCTATGAAACCCGTTTTCAAAAATTAATTTTTGAAATTTTTAGATAATCTTTAGGCATTAAAATGAGGCATAAAATGGGTAATTTAAGGTTAATTAAGTAATTAAATTATTAATTACTAACTTAGTGAATAAGTAGATGTTTAGGGATGTTGAAATCTGATGGAGAATGATACTTATAGCATTTAGGGTGTTAGATGTAATTATTAGGTTAATTATGTAGTAAATAAGTAATCTGGAAAAATGGTACATTTTAAGTTAATTTTGTAAATTAGGGTAATTAGGAGTAAAATCTTATTTAGGATGAATTTAGACATTTTGAAATGATAATTAATGTTTAGAGATGATAATTAGAGTGATATAAATATTAGAAGTGTAATATATACATAAAAGGTAATAATACGTAATAAGTAATTATTAGAAATATAAGAAATAGGAAATATTATAATAAAAATTCATATTGTGATAATAATAAAAATGTACAATAAATCTGATAGGAAATTTGAATTTATGTAATTAATGAAAAATGTAAAAATTTCTCACATTAGGAGTGAATTCGGTACACTAATAAGGATATAAGTGTACCGGTGAAATAAAATACTGACTAGGGGTAATGATGGTATTTAGGAGATCGGGAAATAATGTGATTAATTTCACATTATGGGTTGAAACGAATTTCTAGGGTTAGAATATAAAACGCTACTTAGAAAATAGAACTAGAACCTAATTTAGAAATTGATGCAGAAACCGAACCCGAAACTAATCCTAAACCTAAAATAATTGTAAAAGACTTAAGACCTAGATAATTAGGTATCTTAAACCCTAAATAAAACATAACGATAAGCGTTATAGGATAAAACAAACCTATAATAGTTATATGAAAAACTGAAACCACATTTGTGTTATAGGAATGATCGGCGATGGCCTAAGCAAATTGGACCTTGAGTGAGTGAGTGAAGAGTCAAGGTAAGTTGGGATTAATACGATGCTGTATTTGGGAAGCTTGAGATTATGCTTGGTTGTGCTTGTTAGATAGTTGGATGGGTGCATGTACTTGATTATGGGTGATACTATGATTCTGTTTGTTGCTCTAGCATGTATTGTATGAATTGTATGAAATGATTAATCACCCTAAACTGGACTTAATCAAATATATGATCAGTAATCATAATCGGACATGCATGGCAACCCATTAGGGGAATTTAGACTCTTCGGCCAAATACCGATCCCTTCGAAAGAGATAGCGCAGGATTGTAAAATGGTCTCTTCTTCATCCTTAGTCGAACTAAGTGACAGGAGAGGAGGTCGCGGCGAGGGTGAAGTCAGTGGTTCGAAGGTAGTCGCGGGAGGAGCAAGGTCTCCATTGCACAAGCCTGGATTTGGTCGTGAGTTGCTTTGCATTAATGATAACTCCTCAACCCGGATTAGAGCGGGCGAAATTTCTCTAATCTCACGACGGGTCGGACAACGTAGTGCGATGGCATTTGTTTGCACATGCATTGCACCTAATAAGTGATTGAGAACCTTGTTATGTATATGGTATAGCTTTAAGTCCTCCGTCCTAACTTACTGAGCTGTAGTTGCTCACATCCCTATAGACGTCGTGCAGGCGCTGGCTAAGAAGCGGCAACAACTACTTTGAAGCTAGCAACTACTGGATCCTGGGGAATGAGGAAAAACATTGAAGAATTAACACATATGTTATTACTTTTTATTTCTGAATTATATATAACTTTTCTCACTTTCTTAGGTAAATGAATTATTTAAACTACAAACTGTTTACTTCAAAGCGGGTTAGTCATGGACGCCTTGTGTAGATCAGGTCTAAGATAGCGATTATAAAGCCAACTTCTATTTTAGGATGGTTTACATGATGGGGATGTTACGACTCTACCGTTTCGGGGCGTAACACTAGTGACTCATCAGAACTTGATTATCATATACCAATCCAAATTGAGAAAATAAACCATCAATATGTCGGTCACATCTTAAATTATAGCTAAGTTTTAATTGTACAAGTATCTTGTGTGTTAGACATTTTATCAATATTTTCATAGTATAAGTTCAATTTGCTGGAGTGCATATTTACTTTGGGATGAGGGTCCAAAATCATTTCAACAGAAAAAAATATTAGGAATTTTTCACTATAATAAATCAACCACTTTTTAGTCATGTCTATTACATACATTTATAATAATGAGACCGCATCCCAGTTCATATAATGTTGCAAGAATGTTTCAAGCTTTCAAAACAAATAAATACGCACTTAGACAGTGTATGGACGAAAACGTTTTGTCTAATCATGAAAAGGTTTTAATATTCGCAAAAGCCTTGAGCATGGATCCCAATCATTTGTGTATAATGGTATCTCCGGCATACAGAGTATAACAAAATTACACGATACATGTTTTTGTAATCAATGGTGCTTTATAGATATGTGCAATTCCACCCATGTTAGACTCCCCCTTTAAAATTTCCATGGTAGTAGTCCATTATTTTAAAAAAAATTTCCACCATGCTTTACTAACAAATGGATGATCCAAAAAATATAATGAATTACCATCTTAATATGTAACACTTAAAAATCTAATGTGGAGATACCGTCCTTAACAAACCAATTCAATGTGCAATAAATGTAGAAAAAGGTTCCATTCAGTGTGGGCTAACAAAGGGCTTGTAGTTCGGAAATAGAAGCGGTGTTTGTCTTTTCATTGAATGAGGAAATCTTTGTATGGTCAATTCATATACATCCATAATAATGCTTATAATTTTGAAAATATTTCCTAAAATATTTTGCTCATTGAATTTTCTAAGTGTTCGCAATGTTATATCAAGAGGCCACTTTTTGTCTATTTAGTAGTAAGTAATAAATTCTCATGTATGGGTTTTCATTCAATTTATCTATCTAAATATTGGCATAGACGGAAACATGTATAATATGTATTAAGTAAGTTAAACTTATCAGTTTGTACAATTTGATCAAAACGAATTGTCTAGTTGTATCTTATCCATACTTTATTTCAACTTCCAGGCAAATCACATGTAAATTATAGAAAATTAGATAAGATTAGTGTATAAAAAAACACAAACTTAAAATACAAACACTTGCTCTTTCATTAATTATTACACCTTTGCAAATGCAAAATATTATGAGGAAGAGCTTGACACGTTATTTGCACTCTAACGGGCCTTTCAAGAAAACATGAAAAATCAATACTTTTTGCTCAAATAACAATTAAGATAAATGCACCATCTTATATTTATTTCATATATGCTCAAAACTCATTTTTAAAATCGAATATATAGGCCCTTAAATCTTAAAAAAAAAAAATTGTACATTTACACCTTATATCACTATTTGCTCAGGAATAAAATAATAAAAAGAAATAACATTTTGAAAAGAATAAATCAAAGGGCAAAGTGGTATGAGTCCAACTTATTTTTGTCATTGATTTGGAGAGCTAAATCTAAATGCTTATTTTCAAAGGATTATGCGGACATAAATAAACGTAAATGGTTATATCTACAATTTACCCCAAGAATTATGTATGTTTGAGCACGATGGTGTCCTTGAAGCAAAATATTTTTTGTGACTCATCACATTCGAAGGGAGTATTTCTCTCTATGAGGTAGATGCCTTGTCACAAATAGCATTTTGTTCCCGCATTGTTTCTTTTTTTTTTTTTTTTTTTTGGGGGGGGGGGGGGGGGGGGGGGGGGGGGGGGGGGGGGGTGGGGGGTTTGGGTTGGGCCGCCCAATTTTCCCGCATTGTTTGAATAATACATTTAGTTCAGATAATGAAAGCTCCAAAAAGCAAAAATTAAATACTATGTAAATTGCTTATTTCATGTAAACCATAATAGAAACTCGTTATTAAAATTTTATTTCCATTTAATATTTAAACTAAATGCTTTCTTTTTTTTTTTTTAATTTGCCAAGGTTTTATAACCTAGTGATATAAATACCGATCTCTTAATAAAATTAACTAAATTCGATTATCCCATTTCTCAACAATTATAATAATAGTTGGTAAAAAAATAAAATAAACACTTTATTTAGCTTAAATTAGTGAGTTTTAAGGGATTTGGTTTTGTCCTTGGCTCACTTTTTAGCTATTAGTGCTTCTTTTTTTTTTTTCCGTCTAGGGTTAAGAATCCCTTTTATTTTTCTCATATACTCAATTTTTTAACGTATGGAAATCAATGTATTTTTGGTTTTTATTTATTTATTTTTTTCATTATTGTTTTGTTGATTAATATGTGTGACCGAGTAGGTTTTAGGTTCATAATTCAACCTAGCTTATTTTAGTTGATGGATTGCATATTTATGCAATTTAAATAAGTTTGTGTTAACAATGAAATTAATTCTCTTCTTCGAATGATCAACGAAGTTAAGCTGTGTGAACCTCAAACAGCATGCGAGAACAAAGTTTAGTAGTTTAGCACAATTGTTTACAACATAAACTTCCACTAGGATGAAACTACTAATTTATTTTCGTGCAATGTACTGTTCAAAGAAATTTCAAGCTGTTTCGTAATGAATACATGAAGTTATTTAGATACAAAAGTTAATGAAAGATCTCGCAAAGCACCCTAACATGACAAAATGAAACATGTTAGAATTGATCAACATTTCATTAAGTATGAAACGTTGAAATCCGGTGCAGAGGAATCAAGCTGTCCTGTGTTCCTACTCGTCAACAAGCAGCCAATTTTCTAACCAAATCACTACTTAGATCCAGGTTTGATTCGATTTTGAGCAAATTAGAAGTGATAGACATCTATTCATTAGCTTGAGATGATGGGTGTAGGAGATGTTAGGGTTTAATTTGTAAGATTTTCTATCAAATTGGGCCTTACTAGCTGTTAGTATTTTATTCTGATGTATCTAGCCATTTCTTTTGGAGGATATCTAACTCTTTCTTTAAGTAGCGTTTGATCGTACAATTTTTATGATATTGAACTGAACAAAAAATTTTATTTGATGTTTAATTTGTAACTTTACCTTAAATATCACAAAAAATTTTCTTTGATGTTTAATTTGTAACTTTACCTTATGACTGGACAAAAATAGGATTGATAAAATATACAAAACTTCAAGATTATGCCATAATACAAAAACGAAATTTATTGGATAAAAACAAAAATTATTTTGTACTCTTAAAAATATCACTCCATGTTATAATATTGGGTTCATTAGTATTATATTTATTACATATTATAAATAATTATTTATTTTATGATATAAATAATTAAATTTTTTAATGTAAATTTTGTGTCCAACATGGTATAATAAACTTATACTGTACAATCATCTTTATACTTATTATATCCAATTCTTTTTATCTAATTTAGTCCTTACAACTAAACATTACCTCAATTATTTTGTATCTCTTTGCATATTTACCTAAATCATCCATAAATACATAGTACGAATTTTTTTCTATAACTCCTATAAAAAATAAGTGATAATGTCATGATTTATACCTTAACTTTATTACTTTTTGCAGTTATATTTTTAAAGTTTCAACTTATCTAATTAATCCAATTAAAAATTTAATTATTACAATCTATACCCCAATTAACTCAAATTTATACCATTGGTCCAATTGATATGATTTGCTAAAAGAATAGCTGCTCATGGCCTTAGAGGGTTTATGTAACCCTCTTACGATTGTAGACAACCACAGACGGCTAGTAGTAAGTTATACAATCTATATTTTTAAAGTGAGCCATAATTCACAATCTTGTAAGAGGTAGAGGTTAGACAAACCCACTAAAGCTGTAGGTAATAATCTCATTAGCTAATCGTACCGAATGGACTAATGATACGAATTAGAGTTAATTGAAGTGTAGACTGTAACAATTAAATCTTCAATTGGTGTATAATTAAACAAATTAAAACTTCAGGTATATAATTGTAAAAAAAAAAAAATTTAAGTGTAAACCGTGATATTAACCCAAGAAATAACAATCATTATAAAAAATGACAAAATTAAATCTTCAATTATGTATATAATTAGATAAATTGAAACTTCAGGCATATAATTGTAAAAAAATGATAAAATTAAGGTGTAAACCATGATATTAACTCAAGAAATAACAATTATTTTCATTAGATGAAAACCATTTGATTGTAGTATTCTATCTTCTAATTTTACTAGTATAGCACCCTAGATCAAAAGTGGTAAATAACTATAACTAAACTAATAAATGCTAATGGACTTTTTTCAATTATTTGATTTAAAAGTTTATAATTAGTATTAACATGATATTTATTACTTTAGCCCTACAAACCAATACATATACTCTCTCCATGTAGGTCTCCAAACACAAAGTATCACAATCTACTCTTTAAACATACAATATCCTTATTGTAAGACTTTACAATTAAGCTCAGTTTTTTCTTCTTTTTAGTATGCAATTTGGTTCGTTTTTGTCACTCTCAACCTATAGGTCATCCTAGAATACACTAGAAACTGCACTCTAATGACGCTTCTCCTCGAACCTCCAACAAACACTAAAGAGTCTTTCTCAACTACTTAACCCAAAAGTTTCTAATTAATATTAACATAGCATTTACTACCTTAACCTTATAGACCAATACATATCATCTCCCACGATCCATGTGATATTACAATCACGTAGGTATCATAACTAGTGAGAAAAACTGAAAGCAGTCCCTCACAAGAGATGCCCACAAGCTCTAACACCATGGGAGAAACGGAAGCTTACCTTAGAATTTAAGATGTAGAGATATGGATTCGATCTGTATATCCAAGCACCATACATAAGACAAAGGAAGCTATATGGAATTTCAACACCATTGGTGCTTACTCAACGACAAAATCTATGCTATGCAATTGAGAATATGTACAAGTGAAACCATCACATAGGATAAGGTGATAACTGAAAAACAGGCGATACTTGTGTTCCCCAAGAATGCAATGGAACGTGAAAGTCTCTTTTTTCCCTTTCAATTGACTGTAGCCATTGCAAGAGATATTTCGCATGCATACCAATATATGCAAATGCAAAGAATTGGAACCACCCTTCATAGACTATGTTATATGCTACATTCTTACAACCGGCTCACCAAAAGCGTTCATCCTTGCATCTGCCTATGGACTTAATATTTCAAATGAAGCACCTAGAAGGAGAAACACATAACTTATTTACTTGTTCTCAGGTTTGTATGTGGGAGCTAACCTCTGTTGAACTATGATTGTTTACAGAAATATCGAAATTCAAATTCAACCATTAGCAGCATGACATCTTATAAGTTCAAGATACTTGTGCGTAGCTCTTGTTATGTTTTACCTCTGTGTCCTGACTATTATAGACACATTACTGTGTGCCAAGTATGAGAAAAGAGTGCAGGAAAGCAATATCTCCAATTGTTTCTGTTTAATTTACATAATTTCGTTCCCCATTTGTCATAAAAGACATAATAGGGTTCTCTTCTCTTAAATTAGAGTAATATTGTTTCATTGAAACTTATACACATACCGCAATCTCGGTACTCATATGCCACAGTAGTCCCTTAGTTCTTGTACTTCATGGTTTGTTTATCAAATCCTATTGTAGGGAATTGCTTGGCATACTCCTCGACATTGTGCCGAAGTTTTGCAATCTCAGATTGGACGTGAGCAGACTGCATGGTGGACACAAAGTCCTTCAATTTTGTTCCTATTTGACAGAAATCAAAAGTGAGAATGACAAACAACTCTAATATTACAAGCATGTTGTTGACACAAACAGTTTAACGAAAAATTCAACCACCTTTAGTTTCACCCTTGATCTTCACAGCAATCTTCACAGCAGCATCGAAGCACTCAGCTACTTTAACGAAATCCTCTTCGACGAATCCTCTGGAAGTAAGAGCCGGGGTACCTGAAGGAAACAATACTTTTGTAACTTCAGCCCATAAAGCACTGAACGTGATTATTATACATTAGTGGACTCTACCCATCCTGATGCCACCAGGAACCATGGCGGAGACATCTCCAGGGACAGTATTTTTGTTCGCAGCAATATGAACTGCTTCCAACACCTTCTCAACTCTGGAACCATCAATTCCCTGTAGAAAGGGAATCATAACACAAATATAATTAGCTAAAACTGAAAGCTTATCAGTATATTGTAAATGAATACTTAAAAATTTCTTCAATATAGAAATGACTTTTGTGGAGGTGATACACAGCATATAAGTCCATGATTACCTTGTTCTTTAAGTTAACCAAAACCAAATGGTTCTCGGTTCCTCCAGAAACAAGTTCATAGCCCATACTAGCCAAAGTCTGCAAATAAGAGGGAAGTATATAACAAATCGATGGTAATGTGGGAGAAGTAGCATCCATTTTATTTTAATTTAAAGAACATTTCAACCTCTATGACATTGTCAGATATTGTCATCCTATACCTGTGCAAATTTTGCGCAGTTGCTGAGAACTTGTTCTTGGTATGCTCTGTACTCCGGTGTTGTTGCCTACATTTATTAGATCAGGAATAAATAATAATCTGATTTTTTTAAGTCCACTTTTTTCCACTCTCACATTCTATATGGCGGCTAAACAAATCACAATGAAGCAGGATGACATCTGGATTCCAGTTGATTCAAATGCAAAGCTTAAACAATTGTAACACCTCTACTATTTGAAAAGCTCCCATTAGGGCCAATTCGTGAAAAAAGTTCCAATGCACATATAAATACATCTTCTATGTAGAGTTTGATACATAAACGTACATACATATGTACATTTCAAGAAAAATCAGAGAACATAACTAGCCAGGAAAATCTTAAAACATGCATCTTAATGCATTTTTTCTTTCCAAAGTTCACCTGCATCTTTTCCCTGTTATTTGCCCTTAAGTTCCCCAAAAGTCCCAAAAAGTGCATTCCACAATACAAACTTGATGCACTCATTATTCTTAAAAGTCATTTGCTAGTGCATTTAGCAAGAAAGAGTACCTGCTTCAATGCAACTGCTAATCCAGCAATTGTGTGGTTGTGTGGTCCACCTTGAAGACCGGGAAAGACAGCCTGATTGATCTTGTCCTCATAGTCATACAACACCTTCCCAATATTCAGAAAGATATCAATTTTTCATGGAGAGAGATAGAGACCTTTTCTTAGTATACCAGAAAGCAGGAGGAATAAAAGAGATCTTAAAGGAAACAATGAAGGAAGACATAGGAAAGGTAAGCAAAATGATCCTAGCACAGTCAAATTTTCATTCAGCAAGTACCTCTTTCCCTTGTTTGTCGACCTGTTTTACACCCTTGCGGTAGAAAATCATGGCTCCACGTGGTCCACGAAGTGACTTGTGTGTGGTGGTTGTTACTACATCAGCATAGTCAAAAGGTGAAGGAATGACACCAGCAGCAACCAAGCCACTAATGTGTGCCATATCTGCCAACATGACAGCTTTTTGCTTGTCACAAACCTGTCAGAGCATAGTAATTTTAGGCAAACGTAAATTGAAAGGCAGATGAGTTTGGAAGCAGAAAACATTTGTATAATTAAACTAACATAGAATTGAAACAGAGAAGGAAAACTTACCTTGCGAATGCGATCATAATCGTACAGACGTGCATATGCACTAGCACCAGCAACAATCAGTTTTGGCCTGAAAAGTGTGGCACTCTTCTCCAACTGCAATTACAATGATAGGTTGAGAATTTATTCTAGCATATTCTCATTGAAATTTCTAGAAAGTTGATTACTTTTTGTGGAAGGCTAACCGATTGCACCAAATGGATATTTTTCACCTCGTCTTTAGGAAATCTCTATTGTATGAGTTTGTATATGAAATAAAAAATGGAGTCCTTTTACCACTATTGTCTACAAAATGAATATGTGGTTTGGCATGATAAAAATTTTAACATCCTTTGAGATTTCTCATGGAGGCTTCAGCAAAAATGAAAATGGAAAAATCTTTCAACCATGCAAGTGAGTTGGAAAAAAATTTCAGCTCATCTTTTAACATAATTAACTTTGCGTTGCGTAGTAGCATCATATGAGACTTCACTATAAGGATATGAAAGTACCTGGTCATAATCGATGTAGCCAGTAGCCTCATTCAATCTGTAAGGCATGGTCTCAAAAAATACGGAGACAGCAGAAATTTTCTTGGTATCAGTCTGCATATGAGGAAAAAGAAACAGTAAAACCTTGTTCAAGGAAAGGGGACAAAAAATCTGCTTTGTAGAAGGGATTCTACTCTCTTTCCATTTCTTTCCTCCTCCATCATCACGAAAGCGTTCAAGAAGTTTTTTTTTTTTTTTTTGGGGGGGGGGGGGGGTTGATATTCAAGGATCAAGATGCCAAATAAGCTCTGACTTAGTGTCTAGATAATGCACAACAGCAACATTACAGTCATTAGAGAATGATGGACTCAGCCTGTCGAAGGCATTATCTTGTATTGGGGTGAGGATTGATGATAACATGCTGGCACTGGTTGCCCTTCCCATCAATAGAATGATACTACCAGCAAGTTCAATTCTAGCATCAAAGCTTCTGATGATTGTTAGAATTAAGCACCTGATAACCATGAGAAAGGTGCCCACCATGAGGAAGATCCAGTGCCATGATCCTATCATGAGGTTTAAGGAGCGCAGTGTAGACTTGGAAATTGGCTGGTGACCCAGAAAGGGGCTGCACATTAACTGCACCATAAAGACCAAACTTCAGAAAACATATGCATCCTATAAACAGCTAGATTTACAGAAAAAGTTGATCCTTATCCTGCCTATGATAAAATGGTTCCAATTTCTACAATCAAGCAATGAGCTATCTAGAGAAAACATCTCTAGTCTCAAGTATGAGAACGATGTTTCCAACTAAGATGTAATTTTCCACATAACATGGTAAGACCTCCAAGGAAAATTTGCAGCAAAATTGCATAGTCTACCTCCCCATTTGGTAGGATCCAACCGAAATGCCTCCAGAGCTCGCTTTTGGCACAAGGATTCCGCCATGTCAATGTACCTGAAGAATTGCAATCAGATCGATTAGTATAATGAAGAAACATTTGGAAATGATCAATAGCCAAAAAGCTCCATATTGAAGAGAGAAAGATGCCATACTCATTTCCTCCATAGTATCTGGCACCAGGATATCCTTCACTGTATTTGTTGGTCATGACTGATCCAACAGCTTGCATTACAGAGATGGAGGTGAAGTTCTCTGAAGGAATGAGCTCCATTCCCTTCAATATACACAATATGCTTCCCATAAAGTTACAAATCTCAAAATACTAATCATACAAAACAGCTTGAAAACATCCGATACACTAATCATTTATTTGCAGCCTTTGCCTTACCAAAGAGGGCATCTAAATCTATGATTAACTGTTATCCAATTAAGCCTCTCATTGATGAAAACGAAAAGCAGGGGAAACTGAGTTTAATCTAGTTAGATGATGAAGTGATTATGTATAGGCAAGTTTTGCAACATAGTTAAATCATTCCAAAAACAAACAAGATCCAATTTAGACAAGTGAACATTCTTACCTTCCATTGTCTAGCTTTCTCAAGCTCAATTATTTCTGCAATTTCAGGATCCACAACGTTAAGTGGAGCATTCAATTGTTTCGGCCACTACATGAACATAGACAAGCAAACATTAGTTTAAGTTCAAATGAAGAGAAAAAATGTAAATGAATATGTCAATCCTAATTCTCTGCACTCGGCAATTCGAATTAAAGTGACATGCTATCACAGTGCTAGCTGGAATTAAACCTGTGCAAGGATGTTATAGGTGGTACGTTTATCCAGAGATAGCCACATCTCTATAGAAACACAAAGGACAAGTGTTGTGCTCTAACAGGGTATAAACCAGCCCTACTAACAAAAATTCCCATTACTGCAGGCACTAATAACAGTCAAAACCACGATTCACATCTAGTATAATGAAAAAGGAAAAGATATAGTGTGAACTTGGGAGGGTTACTTTTCATTTTATCAGAAACAGGAAGAAGAAGGTGAAGAAAGTGAGAATGAGCTTACTGTGACACCAGGCTTCTCGTCAACAGCGGGCAAAGATGACTACAAAAGACAATTGAAACTATGTAAACAACTCGTATAGAAAAGCACTGATATAGCTATACCTCTATATATATATATATATATATATATATGTATGTATGTATGTATGTATGTATGAATGTAGGTATATATATATATATATTAAGCATGTATATATATAAGACACGAAACATCATGTGCATGTGTAGGTAGGTAAGTACCAGGTAGTAGATGGAGGGAGAGCCATTGAAGAGAGGTCTAATGGGTTTGTCAATGGAAGACGAGAGACGTCTAAGCGCCATTGCCATGGCCATGTTTTCTCTTTCCTCTCTGTCTCTTCCAATTCGTGTTGTTGGGTGTGCATGTGGCTGCTATAACGTTGATCTCGTTCTAGTTATGGCTGAGCAACTGGTGGTCCAGGTGCAACCAAAAAAAATAAAATCAAATAAATTAAACTAAAATATATAAATGGAGGGAAAAAAAAAAAAAAGAAGACAAGACAGATTTGCTTAGTTTTGTCTTTGTCATAGTTGCTTCGTTTTGACGTCATATATATTTAAAAAAATGAAAAAAAATGTATAAATACTAATAATAGATATTTTAAAAAATTATTATTTATATATTTACTTGTATCATATTTATATACGATATGTTAGTATAATTAAAATTTTTCTTCTGTTGTAAAGAAAAAAAAGATTTATTGATATTATAATTTATATATAAATATTAATAAATTTTATTTAATATATTTTATCTTTAAAAAAAATATGATAAGTACATAATAATAAGATATATAGTTTCCGAAAGATTTATAGATATAATATATATTAATATGTTATTAATATTAACAGATCGTGTATCCATGACGTGTTATAAAGATGCAAAAAAATATATTTAGTGTTCAGCTAATGTTGAGAAGAGAAAGTGGTGCTGTTTAAGATCGGCGTTGACAAGCCACGGTTTCTGTCGATGGAACCCTGTTGCACCGGAAATACTTTGTGAATTGCAAATAGTTATTCATTATCGTCTAACTGATTTTTAGAAAATCCTTTTATCTTTTTTTTTTTCTTTCACTAGAATATTAGTAAAATATTTTTATTGTTCGAAAATATAAATATAAAAGACTTCTGACACACATATACATATATATATATATATATACACGTATGTATTACTCGAAAAGAAAAAGAAGGAAAAATTATACAAACTAATGAGACTGGGTGAGCGTAATCGCCTCCTTTTTCTTTTCCCTTCATTTCCTCACCATGAGATGTAGCTGGGAGCAAATAGGACCATACAAGCCCTATCCAGAGTGCCCAATTCATAACCACAAGGAGACTAATAAGAGGATAAATGGAGATAGAGATTAGGGTTTGCGAGAAAGATTTTGGCCACCGAAGCTTTAGATTGTTTCTCTACCAATTGGATTGTCACTTTCTGAGATGATGATGTCTTGCTTTGAATGTCATTTTGCATTACACACCACGGGCCTCTCACTTCGTGTCCCGCATAAATAAATTGGGTTAAAACTTCTCACAATATGCCTTTGGTTGATATATTTTCGGCCTTATTAATTTTGATCTATTTAAATCTTTATAGTTGATAAGAATAAAATATTAAGACGATAAAAATATATATTTTTAAAAATACCAACCAAAATAATAATTTTCAATAAATAAAATATATTCTTTTAAAAGTATGTAAATTTTTATTTTTCAATCCTAATACTCTAATCATATTCTTTATCATAATTATGAAATAGAAATAAATAAGATACATATAAAAAGGTTTTTAAAATAACTATAGTAAAAAAAAAAAACAATTTAACCAGGCTCATAGTTTCTTCAAATACTTATGGTTAGATATGAACTATATTAAAAGAAAAAAATTAGCCATCTTTTTGTCTTATAAAGGAATTGCAATTTTTTATCTTAAAAAATAACAATTCCATTGAATAGCTATTCTTTCAAGCAAACATAGGAATACCTTTGCAAGAAAGAAATTATTATTACATTATACCTAATAAAATCAACCAAATATGTATGAAAACTTTCTTTTTTAAACTCGTTAACTAAAGTAATGTCTTATGCTTGTTAACGAGATCTTTACAATAATCTTTTTTCTTTCAATTTTCATATTTATTTTCAATCTTCATAGGTTCAAGCCAGTATTAAAGATTATATGATAAGTTTCAGATAACAATTTTTCATAAGCTACTCCTACAATGTATGATACAAGTGTATGAAGTCTTCATATCATGTATCTATCCTTAGATATAGGTTTTATGATACAATGTTTAGTGTAAAAATTATTTTAAAAAATTAATAAATTAAAGAAAAAATAACCCTATAATTTTTTGGCTAAAAAATATTTTACTAAATGAAAAAAAAAGGGTTCAAACTTATAAGATAGAATTTTAAACAAAGTCGTTCCTCTCTTATATCCCTAAAGTATCAATGGTGTATGCTTTATTTTCTTCTCTATTCTTTTTCTTTATTTGCTAAATGTTAACCTTAGTCTAGTAATGTCTTTAAAATAAAAAAGGATATTTATAATTGCACATTTAAAATATTAACTAAGTATGAAAAGAAACCATTGGACATTAAAAAAAAAAAACAATAACTCGAATTTGCTATTTAAAAAATGCATGAAGTTGAAATTAAAAAAGAAAAAATTTTAGGTTTCATGAAGTACCATATGCCCTATTAGTTTTGTAAAGCTCATGTTAAGTAGTTACATGATGCTATTAGATAGGTTCTTGTCAATAGGTTATTATAGACATGGGCACCCAAGCCTTGTTTGACCTATCTAAAAAGTTTATTAATCTCCCATAGCCCAATTTAGCCTTTGCACGTATATAGTAAGCTCCTAACAACCAAGCTACTCTTAGTAAGACGCAAGTTAGGCATTTAGAAGTTCCATTGACCTCATCAAAGACCACGATGAACCATCAACTACAAACCCAACTAAACAAGAGTAAGGACCTGAAAGCTCTTGGAGGCCTAAGTTAGCTAGGCTTAGCCTAAACATTAAGGTAAGGAGTATGTAGGAGTAGCTCGGTAAATAAGGAAAGCCAAGTTATCAAGATGCAAATCACACCAAATCTATAATGGATATTAGGAAATGAATCCCTTTTCTAAAATGACTCAACCTCATCCCTTATAAATGGCCCCTAGTGAAAAATCTTACTTCTACACCTTCATACATATACCTTTCCATTTTCTCTACCTTCACCCTTTTACTAAGTTGGACATCGAAATGGTTACATCTAAGCATCCTCCAACAACTTAATAACTCTATTTTCTCCTTTTATAAGTGAATCTACCTCTAGACAATGATCTCAATACAACACTTCCAGTTCCAAAAACTTTGGAACTAGTACCTAAAAGATAAACTATGGATCAAGCTTCATATTTTACTTACTTTTTACTAAGCAATAGAAATCAATTTCCCTATCATGTGGAAATTGAACTTCAATTGACTCTCATTTGTATAAAGTCAAGACAAAATCTTGTAAAGAGTTAAACAGAGCTACTTCGATTTGAATTATTCCTTATTAATTATAATTCTATTCCTATTTTATTTATTCCTATCAACAAAAAAATCCAGTAAAATTATGTGCTAATATGTCTAAAAATAGGCCATATCTTATTTTTAATTGTTTCACATCTCAAAAGATAACTCTTTTGGTAATTATTTGGTTTTTATGGTTTGTAAAAATTAAGGAAAATTACGTGAATACCCCTTAAAAATTTAAAAAATTACACGATCACCAAACTTTTTCAAAAGTTAGCACTTATACCCTAATACTTATTTAATAATAAATTATATTTAAAAGTTAACTAGCATTATTAAATACTAAACCAAATAGATTTTTTAAAAAAAATAAAATAAAATTGAAGAAAGTCTAAAAAAGTTGAAAAGTAAAAAAACAACTATTAAGACTTAAGTAATCTTTTATAGACCATCTTAAGGCTAGGAGTGGCAAAAAATTTCAATAGGTACTTTTCTTTTTCTTTTTTATTAATTGCCAATTTTTCTTTCCATAATTTATTTATTTCTTATTTTTAGCAATTTTAATTAAATTTGTTTATTAGTTTAAATATGTATAATTAAATACCAAGCTAAAGCTAAGTCAATGGTACGTTAACCGAAATGTATATTTAGGTTGTTACATCAACATTTCAAGGGATGTAAGTGCTAACCTTTGAAAAAACAAAAGGGAATCCATGTTGTCTTTTGTGGATTCGAGCTTGTAGAGTAACTAGATTGTTGAGGCTTCAAGAGAATGTAATGAGTCTATAAGACAAAGGATTTTAAGCTTAAGGAATCCTTAAGGTTGAGTTCAAGGGACCTACAAAATAAAGGGGGTGAGTACGATAGTTAGGCTGTCACGATACAATGTGGTTAGTCCAACAGTCGCCATATATTATACAAAAGACGGTAAATTGATTTCTTTTTTCAATCAACAACCCTTCATATGATATATAAGGCTATTACTACAACTAATAACCTAAAATTAAGTAGGTATAAGTAATATTATTGCATAGTTACGATAACAAGACTATTAAATCGTAAACAACATGTATATAAATATCTACAAATAATAAGTCTACAATACACTGAATTGTAAACCGATACTATAGAATGAAACAAAAAAATTTTAGTTTAGAAAATAACTATCGATTTAGATGAAAGTAAAGAAATGAAATATCAAGCAACATATTATTGAGATATAATTTCAATTTATTAAATCAAATAAAAACTAATATTAAACTAATTTGTTTGATTTAATAAAGTTATATTATCTATGTTTTTAGGAATTAAATGCAATCTAAATATGCACTTTTCCTTTCCAAAAGGGTTGCCATTCTTATTGCGGCATAACTTTGCATTATTTGATTATCAAATGCAATAGAAGTGGCATCATATGAATGCCGGCCTTTTGTTGAAAGAGCGCCGGTTCTTTGATCCATTCTTCATAAGGCGAGGCTTCCCGTAAAATAGCACTTACATGATGATTGCTTCGTTCTTGATTCATAAATAGATCACCTTGTGAAAGCAAACTACAAGGATATAAGTTAATTAACTTAGTGAGATATTTTCTCAACCATACAACAAATAAGTTATATAAAAATTTAATTCAATTAAATGAATGCATAAACAATCAATATACCATACAAATACATGCAGATGACTAGATACGGTATGCAACTCAGATTTAATGCTCTCCGAAGTCAAGATTGGAGATACATTGGTACCAATCGGATCCGGGTATCATACTAGAACTTATATAACAACGAAACTCTGTGTTTCGTATTAAAAAATATAATAATATATTAATTTTTAGTTTTAATCAAAACTCAGTTTTACGTATGATTGTAAATAAGTTCACACAGCCTTACTCACTCCTAAATGGAGGCCTCTAGATTTAACCCTTAGTTAGGCGGTTGGCATCTCTAATGCTTAGTGTTTCCATAGGCTAGGGTAAGTTCATATCACAGGTATGTACAATACGAAAACACTATAATCACAAATAATTAACTCACGTATGGCCTCCTACTACCTCCGTGTAATGTAATGGCCAAAATTAATTATGCAGTGCATGATTATACATATTTTGATTTAGTTGATTCAAGTCAGATAATGTTAAATCATTTTATTCAGTGATCAACAAAATCATGAGTAGATCGATTCTTATCAAATTTACTATGCAGCAAATATTTCATTATCATACTTTAAAGTAAATTCACTAATATCAAGTAGTTTAATACACAAGTATAACTCAATCCCATACAACATTCAATAATTAATAACAATTAATATTCACTATTTACATACACAAGCAAGTACAGAATTATTAGGAATACTCACTTAGACATCCTTAGAGTCAAGGATCTTAATAATTGGTTGGTAAGTTGGTGTTGATATCATGATCATCTGACATTAAAAAATATGAAAAGTAGTAAGTTTAGGAATTAAATAATTAAACTAGTACTGTATTTTGTACCATTTACTTAAATTTGTAATTGGTTTGTGTGAAATTAGCGATTCGAGCTTTTTAACTAATCGCATATAATTTTTTCGATTTAATTTAGATTTTTATAAACTTATAATCCATTTCAATTGTTTTTTAACGTATTTTTTCATAGCGAGGTTCATTTTGAATGTTGTAACCCACAATTTTGATTATGATGTAAAAATATTACGAAATTCATTATTTTAACTGAAATAATTATAAAATATTATTTTAAGTTTCTCTTAGTATAATTATGATTTAATAATTATTTAAATCGTATATTTTGTAATTTTCCTATTTTACCATAATTTCTAATTTTTTAGGTTTAAGACTTATTAATTCAAATTTTTTTACTTTATTACTTTTATAATTAATTAATTATTTTATTATTATATTTAATTATGAAAATTAATTAATTTATACCAAGTGGTGACATAGCAACATATGGGAGAGCCATGTCTCACTTTATACTTTTTCCTATATTTTCTTATTTTTTTGTATTTAACGTTATATATATTAATATTTGTTACTATATTTTACTAAATTTTCTAAATTAATTATTTATTATAATTTCCCTAAAGTTACGATAAATATATATATACATATTTATTAAATTAATATTATAGTATACTACATATGCACTATTCAAATATACTCATATTTCTACATATGCGATACTTTAATATACATATATTTATACATATAATATACTTATGTACTAAAATATTCTAATCTTAAATATATATTATATACTATATATATAAGTATAAATATACATGTAATTGTACTTTATATACCTATGTACATATACGGTTATATTACATGTATATATATACTAAAATACCTAATATAGATAATATTATACATAATTACATCTATATTTCCATCACATCCAACACATGCATATATATACACATAGAATTTTATAAAGTATTAAGTATATATACATATATCTACTATACATGTATACATATATATACATCATATAATAAAAATAATAGGAATATTTATATATATATATATATATAATCACGCATACATAATGGTATATGTAAATAAATAAAGAAAATACTTAGTATATACATATGTATATAAATAAAGGAATTACATAATACATACTCATATATATTACATGCGTATACATACATATATTATATAATAAAATACTAGATATAATTATATATATACTAAGCTTACATATGTACATAAATACATGGTAAGAAAATACATACTTTATGTATTATTATTTGTACATACATACATATATCGTATAATATTATATTAGATATAATATATATATCCACGCCTACATACATATATATATGCATAAATAAAGAAAATACCAAATACATACATATGTACATAAATAAAGAAATACAGAGTACATATATATCATATACGTATACATACATGTACAAATACATAAGTTCTAGTACACATTATTTGTAAAGTTTACTAAAATATGTACACAAAACATATAAATATACTCTAATAATTGTACACCTATATGAACATAAATACTTAAATACATGTATGCACAAAAATATAATTAAATAATTATTACAAAATATACATACTATATATACTAAAACATACTTGTATAGTATTTAAGGGTAGATTTCTTAGCTTCTCCTTCTTCCTTTTCTTAATGCAATTTCTATAAAATAAAATAAAAAAAAAGGATTAAGTAGAAGATAATCAGGGTTTGAAATTAGAAGGAAGTAAGTGAACTTTATGTATGTGTTCTTTTGCTTTTTCTTTTCAAACGGTTTCTTTTTTCTTTTCTTTTGGGAATGGCTTGGCTTTTATGGACACAAAACAAAGGAAAAAGAAAAGAAATCAACACAAGATATAGTATTAATTAGGATATGACAAGTTTAATCATTCCTTTTATTTTGTTTCTTATTGTTAAACACCCGGAATCAACAATTTAAGCACACAGGTAGCTAGAAATTATCAAGAAGCCAATGTGGAAGTAAGGGAAAAATAGGAAAAAAAAAAGGGAAAAGAAAAAGAAAGAAATAAAGGAGAAAAAAGAAAATAAAAATAAAAATATGTAATTTTTCCAAAAAAAATTATATAATTAATATTTATAAATTAATTTTAAGATTTTATAAAAATTTATTAATTTAATTACTACTCGTTACTTTTATAATATTTACGAGTTATTTCAACGTATTCGTTAAGATTTATACGTAATTACATGTATTAATCGATCATTACAATTGACTACGGTTCTATTACTATTAAGTTATATTTATTCATTTTATAAGCTTAAAGTTATAATTTTAAGATTTTTGTCGAGTTTGCGTTCGATTTCGAATATTTGTGTGTACATCAAATTTAGGGTTTTTATACGCGATTTAGGTTTCGATCAAGTTTTTAAGGTTTTTATTATCGATACTATATTCGGTTTTATAATTTAATAAAAATTTTATTTTATCTAATCTTATCGACCCATGATATCACTTATAATACTCAGATCTAGATTAAGGTTTATACTATTGACTATGTAGGTTTCACATAGGTAGTTAGGAGATTATCTAACGAGATTACTTTAATACTTAAGTCTGTTTGCAAAAGTGGAGAAGATATGAGAGTAAGAGATTATTCTAATAAAGACTATACTAGATTATGTTAGAGTGTGTTACCTTTAAGAGAGGAAGGATTGGTGTATTTATAATTAGGGGTTCTAAACTTCAATCACTTCATATATCGCAATAAGACATGTTCTCCCAGGTTTTAGGTACTCAAGGTTAGTAAGATCCTTAATGTAACTTGGGTATGATTGATTTAAACCTTGTGTTTAATACTTTGTGGACATTACATGGTTTGACCATATAGGCCTTCGTAAGGGGGAATTATATCCATTATGTCACATTTAATGCATTGTTGGTGCCCGTATAGATGAACATGAGGGTTTCATCACATATAATGTAAATGTTGTCAAGCTAAGTTGAGAGGTTTGTAGCTTATGGAATGTAAAGGTTATACTTACTCTTCTTGGAACCATTTTAGGGGAAGCAACTTGAGAGAGGTTGGCCTTAGCATCAAATAGCTATGCCTAAGACTGCAAGGTTACCTTAAGGGTTAGGGAGTTTAGCTTGTAAGTCAAGACATTGGTCGAGACTTGAGGGCCTATGTCTAAAATTGACCATCAATACATGTAATTTTCAAAGTTTTTTAGGAGTAGGGCTTATGGGATTTACCTTAAAAATTATTGAATTTAGAATGATTTATGAGTAGAACCATGCTTGTTTTCCATCCTCTTATTTTATTTTTAGTAGTACTTAGGATGCACTTAATGTGTTATTAGTTAATACTTAAGATGCATATTTGGTACAGTCGAAATACACATATATAAATACACTGATGAAAACTATTAAGTAGATCAAATCTACAAACGATAAAATGTATATTTGCAGTCATACCAATAATGAAAATAGTAGCAAAGCTTAATTTGAAATATGCTTTCTAACCACTAAATTGATGAGGTAAACAAGAAATTTGTATACAACAATTTTTGTTAACAATAGATGAAAGCCAAAATTGAAAAAAAAAAAAAAAAACTAAAGTCCTTAAACATAACACCTTGGTCATCTCCTTTACTCGTCAAACTAGTGTAAATATATCTTGATGAAGTCTTGAAGCAATATATGTAATTAATAATAATATAATACATACAAAATTGCTAGTAGATAATTTAAAGTTTTGATTTATTGATATTAATTAACAAACATCTAGTATATCTATTATAGAGGGCTAAAGTGATTTATGAGTTTTAAGTCCATTACTGATTTGAGTTTGTGGGTTAAAGTGATATGACTTAAAAAGTTAGGTTTATAAATTTGGAATGACTTACTGAAACATGGCATGACATACTTGAAGTAGAAACCATTAAACAAATCCATTCCCTATCAACCTTTTTTTAAGGAAGCTTGTGTACATAAATAGATTCTTTATGAGCTTAGACTCAACATAAGTTCATGGAAGGATCTATTAATAAGAGTATGAATGTCAATTGTCGATTTCCACCATCATTTGTTGAACGTTATCAATGGTCTAACCCTATAAATACTCAATAGCTCTTCCTCATTTAAGGATTTAGTTATTCGAAGAAACGGTGTCAGTCGTTCTATCGCACACAAGATCAATAGAGTTGAAAGTGAAGAACAAAATACCTTTTATCTAGAATAGTGGGATCGATATTTTATAACTTTGTCACTTATTACACGTGCATTTGAAGCTTTTGAGATTGTTTACTCCTCATTATTGTCTCTTCCTCTCCAAGTCATCTTTTGTGTGTCATTCCACATTACTCCAGTAAAACCATGTATAATGCGATGTAATTACTGCAATCAGATTCTCACATTTGCATCTATCAAGTACATGTAAAAAAAGAAGAAGAAGTAATGAAAACAAATTCAATTATTTGCATTACCATTTTATCCTTGTTTGTCCTTCTTTCTCAATTGCTTTTTGCTATTTTTTCATACAATTCATTTTAGTGGATTTATAACCAACGTTATAAGACACCAATAAATTGAACGAAAAAAAAAGCAGAAAAAACATTAGCTTCTATTCTGATGCAATTGCAAATAATGACTAAGATAAAGAATATACTTATTGGATCACCAAACTCTTTTATTAATATTACTATCTCTCTGGCTTATATTGCCTAATCCATTTCTCCATCCTCATTTTCATGGTATGTAAATCCAAATGCATTGACTGTGGGAAAGATTGAAATATTTATCAAAATGCAAAAAGAGAAACCTTAGATAAACAAAAAAAAAAAAAAAGAATGTAATTAAAGGATAGCAAGAAAAGGAATTAAATGAAAGAAATCTGCATGTAGATTGAATATTATAGTCTAGAAATTTCCAACGAGTTGGAAGTTCCTTGGGCAAGCTCAGTATGGAATTATGAAAATTTAAGAATGGTACGGTTGATAGGACAAATCTACTGTACTTTTTATTTCTTTTGCAGGACGGATCCGATTCTTTATCTAATTATTGATAAAATATTTATTAAATTTAAATAATTAAAAATATAATTAAATTATTGATCTAAATCTAATAAATATTTTATTAAAGATAAAATGGCGGACTGAACTGGTCGGTAAAAAAATAATGGGCGCAGAATAATATCCTTTTAATAAGTTATAAGTGTGACAGAAGGAAGCTAACACGATTTTGAAAAGCGCAACGGGAAGAAAAAGAAAAAATTTTCACGTGTGCGCTAGAAGGAGGGCTTGAACCTCCGACCTTGTGGTTAACAGCCACACGCTCTAACCAACTGAGCTATTCCAGCTAGTTGATTTTTCAATATGATAAATAAATAAATACTTAATTTATTATAGATAAAGACATGACAAGTGAAAACATATCATAAAAGGGATGAGTGATTAAAAAAATTAAAAAAAAAACAAATTTCATTTGAGTTAATTAGGGATGAGTGAGTATATGATGGCTGATGAATGGAATCTTACCGTATCATATCGTATAAGTATAAGTTTCAAATTTTTATATTCGAAACCTATCACATAGTATATTAAAACCATCGTGTCTTCCTGTATCTTGTATATTTTATAGGAAATATGATATCTTATAGAACTTCATATTTTTTTTCTTTATCTTTCTTCTAAATTTTGTATTGGATGCATAATTAATATAAAAATTATGACTGTACTATTACTAGATTGTTAGTAATAATTTATATAAATTGTAATACAATTTCAATCAAGTGATATAAAACTTTATTATGCAAAATAAAAAATATTTCTATAGATAGAAAAAATTTCAAACCTTAGCTAGGTTATGCTTTAATTTCTTTTATCTTTTCTTTTAAATTATCAACATAAATTTTTTGTTAAATCATAAAATTATTATACTTAGAATTTAAAAGCCATATGCAAATATTTCAAATACTTAGAATTTAAGAATTGATATATTTTTTAGACTTTACTAGAGTAGAGTTATTTTTTTTTAGCCAAATTACTAGAGTAAAGTTAGTAAAAGAGGAAATGTGGAAAAAAAAAAAAAGATAATAAATGAAGGGAGATGTAGTTAAAAAAAAAAAGAAAAAAGAAAAAGAAGAGAGAGGGATTAAATAATAGACATAAACAATATATAGTTTTAGAGTTTAATTATGAGTCAAGTTTTTACAATTACTTTTGTTATTGGTTTCTTTAACATATAAAAAAGAACAATAGTATTGATTTTTTTATTTATTAATATTATTTAATTATTATTAGGATATAGATATAAAATATCATATAAACTATATTCTATATACTTTAAAATATAGATTTTAGGATATGATGCGATATCCTAATTTTATGCTTACATCCTATTTTTTAAAGTAAATTTTAGAAAATTATTATATTTAAATTTACGTGTATCTTTCATTACTTAACTTAAATTTACTTAGTGCCATCCATTAGACACCATATATGATATGGTTAATTGCTGACCATTAAACCATCCGAATCAAATTCAATCATAGACTGGTTAGATTCAAGAGGGAGTTGCTGATCGAACAATTTCATACTGGTTGCACTTTCAGAGGGAACTTCCGTTTGACCATTCTTGTACTTGGTAGCTTTAGGTTAGATGTAACCGAGTTACATAAACTCAATTATTTTTTGCAAAACTTATCGCATCAAAAAAATTAAAATTTAACCTCGGCTCTATGGACTTTTTCGAATAGTTTTGATTTAAATTCGACTTAAATGTAATTAAATTGAGTAAATGTCTTGTTTAACAAGTATTTTGCTAATAGATGTCATGTATGATTGATTTATACCTGAATTAAAATAAGTCTTTTTTTTTAATTTTTAATCTTTTCTTTTTTATTTTCGTATCAAACGAAACTAGAATAAAATTAAAAATTTCATATTCCTTATTCAGTAAAAGCATGCATGGCTTTATTTATTTTCTTTTGCCAAAATATTTATTGTTTATTCACTGTGAAGCCTAACTGAAGTGGCGCTTCTGCTTCACGTACAAAATCGAACCAGTCTAGTCTCTGAAAGTTGAAAAGCAAGTCCAAGCCCTAAACTCCTCTCTTCTTCCTCATCCAATAACAAGCAGCCGTTGTTTCTCTCCAGCCATGAAGCTCGTCCGGCAAGTTTCTCTCTCAGTTAAATTACTTGCATTTTCATCAGTCGATCTATTGTGATTTCTCATCTCAATTTCGTGTTCTAGGTTTTTGATGAAATTGAACAACGAGACTGTTTCGATCGAGCTCAAGAACGGAACCGTTGTTCATGGAACCATTACAGGTTCTTATATTTCTTCTTTCTTCTCTTTTTTTCCTCTACTATTCCAGTGTAGTATCTAGGGTTTAGGGTTAGGGTTTTGTGAAACCCTGCATTATGGGAAACGGAGTTTTGCTAATTTTATTACATGTGTCGAGCTTCTGAGTTATTTTTTAAGGAGTAGGCTGAGAGACATTTGGTGAGCATTGTGTGCCACCTTTTCTTGTGATAACTTTAGATACGGTTCCCAGTGGTCTTCTTAGAGATATGGACAAAAGCACATTGAGTTGTTTATGGAACGCAGTACCAGTTTGGTACAAACATGAAACATAGAAAATGAAATCTATGAGCATAGATTGAATTATGACCAAAGGTATAACATAGACCTGAGACGAAAAAGTAGCCCTCGTAGTATAACCTTTTGTAAATTTATTTGCTGTCGGTTGATGATAAATATGGTTTCTTTTTGATTTCTGTAAAATATCGACTGGCAGATAGGTCATAGATGGGATGCTAGCTGCATGCGATAGTTGAGGAACTTCATTTTTAACTGTATGAAGCAGTGCAATCTTGCAAACCTTATCTCTTAAACCGTTAGAATGCAGCGAAGCGTTTTGTCATTTAGATTTTACAAGATTAGTCTCATGGAGGAAAATCCTTAGAGAGGCTGCAGTCATACAAGAAGTATTTGGATTTTCCCCGTGTCTTTTACCTGCTGCTAATGGTCAATTATTGGCTTGCATCATGGAGTTTGGTTCTGAGCATGGTTTAAAACTTCCCCCACCTTCCCAGATCTCATAGCCTGGTATTGTTTTTTTCTTCTTTATGTTGTGAATGGTTGGTAGTTATTCTGCTGTATTGTTATACATATAGGCACCTTGTTTCTCTCTTGCATTGTCTTAAGTTTTTACTCTGTAAGGAGTCTCTGGATTTCATTTTGCTTATTCTTTTTCTTGGAACAGGATATATTATTATAGTTAAGCTCTGTAATGACCCAAAAAGAAAAAGGAAATGCTTTTGTTAAGCCCTGAATTCTGAAATAGGTTTGACTATAATGTTGTCTCTAAGCTGGACTGAGCTTAGAAAAAAAAAAAAAAAAAACAGTTTCATTTGTCTCATAGCACTTTTAGGCAGGAATATGCGTGTGTCATGTCTATGATGCACTTGTGCTGACCATTCTCATCTATTTTTCTGTATCCTGTTGGAGTAACACATTGATTATCTACGAAAGTTGAACGGTTTAGCAAGGAGCAAACATAGAAGCATACTAAGGGCCTGTTTGAATTGTTTTATTTTTTTGTCAGTATCTTATCTATATCTTATTTGTATTGGATTTATATTTTTTTGAATTTTAGTATTTGGAAAACTGTTTTATCCGTATCTTATCTGTTTTTGTTTTATAATTATGATAAAAATGGTGATTAAAGTGTCAGAATTGTGAAAATGAAAATTCGCATATTTTTAAGTGAAAAGTTTTGAAAAAATGTATTGATATTTTTGAAAAAAAATATATTTTTATTTTTTGGTGTCTTATTCTTGCTAAATACAAAGATTTGAGTAAAAAAGAATAAAGCATCAATAAGACAGAAAACAGATCAACTGAATAGAGCCTAAGCTTATTTTCCCTCTCATTATGTCGTGATGCATCCATCTTTTCCCAAATATATTTCATATATACCTGTTCTCAATCTGACAGAGATTTTTACACAACTGCTTGTTGGAAATACTTGTAACTGATCATCATATCTTGAAACATCCTGAATGAAGGATGACCTAAGGAAAGTGCTGACATAAATTTGCAAATGCTCTGTCACCTGAGAACACGAATTGAGTTGGTGTCTAGAATTAACAAAGCATTACGTCCAATAAGGACAACAAACTTTTTTGGTAAGATGTGTGGTAATATGAAAAACAATTTAGCTAGATGCCAAATCATAGGAGATGAATATTAAAGCTATTGTAGCAATTTAAGTATTCTCTACTTCCCCCCCATAAAAAGCTATAGGTGTTGGTTCAATTTGAGCTCTCTAGTGCAGTAATTGTGAAATCCTGTTAGTGTTTTAAGGCAGTACAAATACTTTTCTTTTTCCCCTCGCTCTTTTTCCCTCCCTTGCTTATTCCCAAACTCAAGTGCTGGATACTGTATAGAATGATGTCCTTTTCTTTGTAACGAAATATAGATAGTCCACAGTAACTTAGATATTAGCAAGCTCATAAGGAAGTCCTTTTCTTTGCACCCAAATAGCAGAATCTATTTTCCTCACATCAGTACAAATTGAAATTACTTAACAGAAAGGTAGAATCTCTTGATTCCCAAGCTCAGGTCCTGCTTCACTCTTAAAATGTTTTTCATTGCTGCTGTCATTTCTGGATTCATGGCCCACATGCATATTGTGTAGTTTGATCTCAATATATCTTGATACACCCTAAGAATAGAAATTTCCATTAGAAAGTTTTGATATTGTAAGCTAGGGGAAGCTCATATTTTTGACTTATGGGAAATAGAAGTCAGTAAGTATAGAGTCATCTAGTTGTAAGGTTGGTGACCATTGACCATTTTTAGCTCATACTAGTGACCTTTCTTGTTTGGGTAGAGATGTCAAATCCAGCATTTTAATATACTCAACAATAAGAAAGATTAAAAAAAAAAAATTAAAGTTACTAGCTTTGTCTCTTTTTCAGGGTTTTTAAAGCTCCTAGGGTTTTCTCTTGAGAGCCCATTTTGTTAAGGGTTTCTGAGTTTTTATCTAGATAATCTTGTATAGCAGGATCTCTTGCTTTTACAGGGAAGGTACGTGCTTTCTAATTTTTTCTTTAATGAGAATCCCAAAAAATCTCAATAGCCTAAAGCATTTTCATCATTGCTTGCTATTAAAATATCGAACCAAATCTATCTAGCACTGGGTTGAAGAAATGTCTATTTGCCTGGATAATTTACTCGATAGTATGGTTTGGGAGTACATATTTTGTGACAGCAGTATGTGGGAAAAGGCTTTGATGTTGATATATTGAGAAGTTTCAATGTGTTCTTTAATAGGATAGATTGGTGGAATATGTACTTGGTTGATAGCTTGGTAGCTCTCCCACTGCACGATGACATAAAGAAGAATTTTTGTGGTTATGCTAGTCAATTTATGCACTTCATAATTGTATTCCTGAGACATTCCAATGAATTCTACCTGTTGTTGCTGGACCCGTTGGCATCTCTTTTACAATGCCATTTTATAAGTAGTAACTGGAGAGGCTGTCAAGAGTTAATAAAAAAAACAAAGGGTAGGGTGTTTTAGGTTTGGCCATAGGTTGAAATGTCTGCATCATATCTATACGCATATATTTTATCTTATATCTGGTGCAGCCTCTTTTTTTTTTTTTTTAATTTATTTCATTTTTTTGGGATTCAATTTCATTTGTTGTAGATTTATCATTTAATTATGTTCCTTTTTTTTTTTTTTTTTTTTACTTGCAGGTGTTGATATTAGCATGAACACTCACTTGAAGACCGTCAAACTTACATTGAAAGGGAAAAATCCTGTCACTCTTGATCACTTGAGTGTGAGGGGCAACAACATCCGATATTACATTCTTCCTGACAGTTTGAATTTGGAAACATTGCTGGTAGAAGAGACTCCCAAGATCAAGCCTAAGAAGCCAACTGCTGGTAAAGAAAACTTACTTTGAAATCATGTGCTTTGGCTTTGTTCTTGTCTTAATTTTACTGATTTCTTCTTAATATTATCCCAACTGATTGATTGCTTCATTTTTGCCTCTTGTAATAACAGGAAAACCTCTGGGACGTGGTAGAGGACGGGGTCGTGGTCGGGGCCGTGGACGAGGTCGTTAAGAAGTATGTTTTGTCAAATTCATATCTTTCGGGCCTGTCTTTATGTGAAGAGTTATGTTGTAGGAAATGTGGGGGTAATTATCAGGTTTAAAAGACTTCAGTTTTTATTACTCCTGTTTTGCTAGGCTCTAGCTCATAGAGTCCTCCCTGGCGTGGTACTTGTTAGTGCAATATGGATTAAGATCATTCGATTGCTTGTAATATTTACACTTAATAGAAAGAGCTTAGCATATATTTCTTGCTGTGGCTAGTTGAAGACAAGACTTTCTTCATGGAACCTCTTTGTTCACAAGGGAGTCATAAATTTGCTTTCCGCGACTTTTCCTTTGGTTTCTGGATAAAATTACATTTTCCCAAATAAGAATGATCTCAATCAGCCAGTAGTTTTTATTCTATGTTCTCTCAATACATCCTGACAGAAATACGTACAATCTCTAGAAAGGTGACAACATGCCAGGAGACTTGGCACAATGTTCATTAAGTTTTTGATGTTTATAAGATTTTCGTTAACTACTACTTCGCGGAATGCAACGATAACACTTTGTAGATTCTAGTCCTTCACACTCTTACCTAACCGGAGAGATGAGAATCATTGAAACGGCTGCATCAGGTTGTACCTGGTTTTACCTTGTCTATGTCATTTTCTTATTGTGATGTGAAGAAAAATGGGCAACATAATTCTCCTCACCGCCCTTTGACATAGATTAAGATAATGAACTTTTTTTTTTTTGTTCTCTGATGTATTTTGGTTATTAGTAGAAGCTCATCGCCGGTCTCTACATGGATATCAGCCCATTTTTCATTTTCGTTATTGGGAGGACCAATGGATTCTTCTGCAAGATCAATTTTCGATGAATCTGTCAGCATAGGTGAAAAAGAACTACACGACGGATGGCGTTTGTTCGTAAACATGGATATCAGTATAGTTTTTGCCATTAGCAAGGGACCATTGCAGTTCATGTTCCTCGACATGTGTTTTAAGATGACTGCAAGGGGATGTCTGAGGAGCTTAAGATTTTCATCTCTGGCAGGAAACGAGCGTGAAGTGGGACAAAAGGATTTTAGGAGGGAGAGGCGAAGTAAAGAAGGGCAAGCATGGACAACTTGAAACTACAAACAAGTGAATGACATAGGAAAAAAATTATCGTAACTTGTGAAGCGCCACTGAGCACTTCACGTAAATGTCTTTGGCGTTTTAGCCTTTGTGAAATGGTAAAAGAAAGGTTTCACATAGGGAGCCTGCAAAATTTTTGCAAAGATTCCGTGAAAAGTGATCCTCCGTATTTCCCCTAGAGTTGTTTAAGTGAGTTAAATGGCCAATATGTCTTGACTTGTTTTGATCCATAGGTTAAATGGATTAATCAATTATGATTCGCTTAAGAGGTAGATTAGAATTTTATGTATGACTAGCCTCATCAATGTTTTATTGGTACAATTGGTTAAGTGAGTTAACTTATTAACCGTAACATTTAATTCATTTATATAATTTGGCAGGTCAAAGCAAGTTGATTTGCTGTTAATGAAGAAATTTAATATTATAAACTAAACTTATAAAAAATAAGTGTCATTTTTTTCCTCCATTCATAATCTTACAAAATAATTGTATTTATATATAAGAGAAAAATTGGCTATTCCTATTTCAAGTAATTTTACCCATTCCATTATGTTAACCCCAATATATATAGATTTGTATAAGGATCGGTTCTAAATTATTATGAGAATCATCAGGCTTAAAAGGCTTTAGCAATTGGCCACTTGAGAATCAGCGAGTTACGCTCGAGATTTAAAAGAAAAAAGAAGATAGAAAACCCATTTTCGTAAGTAATTATTTGATAATTTTGATATATTATATATATATATATATAAGGAATTTCCTCGATAAATCAAATGCAATTGGTAAATGTAAGATTAAGGCTATAAATCTAATGGTGATATGAACATTTTCATCATCTCTTCGATAAACTTAATAATGCATAGTTTAAGCATGTATAAACTATATACATATGTAATTATGATCTTTCTTGTATCATATTAAGAATTGGTTTCACTAATTTTGTTATCATTTTTAAGTTTTCTGAATTATATTAATCGTAAATTGAGTTGAATAAACTAAATGATTACAAAAATGCAAAGTATTAAATTAGCTTCATGGCTTGCATTGAATGGGATAGTAGCCTTGATTCATGGGTTTTGTTGTTTGCAATTTTGAATATAATTTTTCTTATAGTTTATATTTTTATTGGTAAAAATTGTGAAAAGTTTGTGTATTATTCTTACTTTTTCTTTTTGCCTCAACTATTTGTTAATTAATTTCAAATGGAACTCCTTTGATGTACTAGTACAATGTGAAAGTTACATAATCTAGAAAAAAAAAAAATATATACAATCATGGGAGAGGATGGGAAATTATTTGTAGGAACATGGAAAAAAATACAAAGAAGGAATTAATTACAAAATTAGAAAAAAACACATGAAATGGTTCAAAAGTTGGGACATTGATTGTCGAATTGCCGAGTGGGTTGAATCGTCTCAAGCTTGTATCCATATGGGTTGGTCATGGTTTAGTTTGGAGTTGACTTGTGAACCGGTGGTTCAGAATCGATTCGGTTGAACAACTAGATCTATATACATATATACGTACATACATATATACATATATATATATATACGTATATCTACAAGGCTTAACTACCGCTACTCGATTTGTTAGTCTCATTTGTTAGGATTCTTGAAATTTGAATCCTTAATAGTGTCTACTTACATCAAAACTGATTTTTGTAGTCATGCTTTTTCTTTTAATTAGTTATGTAAAAGATTGTGTGTTTTTAGAGAGTAAAGACCTTTTCTAACTTTTTTTTTTTCTTACACTTATAGGTAAAATGAAACCGGTACATTATTTAGTGCGGGGAAAAACATGAACTTGTCCTTATTGAGAAAATAAGAAAAATTTCAATTTGATGGAATACATGATGTACCAATACCAAATAGAAATAATTATAAACTTTGCTAAAAGATACTCTTACTAATATGTTTTATGAAAATCAATTACATTAGTACTTAGTGACCCATATTTTTTGTGCTTACATATGTAGTTATGCCTAAAGCCAAAACTACAAACGAAGGGAACAAACTAGAGCTCTGTTTTTTTCCTTCTTCTTTTCTTCCCTCCAAACACAAATATACTATTCCTTGCACCACTACCCCCTGCACCACTACCCCCTACACCACTACCCCTACACCACTGCCTAAATTTGAGTAAGGGTTGGTTCTTGAACCATAAATTGGCACAACCTATGGGAGGTTGGGTCGAACTGTTGCACCACTACCCCCTGCACCATTACCCCCTACACCACTACCCCTACACCACTGCCTAAATTTGAGTAAGGGTTGGTTCTTGAACCATAAATTGGCACAACCTATGGGAGGTTGGGTCGAATTGTTAGGCTCTAAGAGTCTAGACAGTTTAAGAGGGTAAAATCATTTGAACTAGCGAGTTACGAACCATCGAGCCGGTTTGCTATTATACCAGCAGGTTAGTTTGGCCGGTTTACCCCTTTAAAAAGAAAGAGAAAAGGAAGGCTACTAAGTTGGAAAAAATAATTAGATAATATTAAGTAGGTTATTGTATGTTAAAACTACTTTATTTGTAATGGTAAATGATAATTTTTTAAAAATAATATCATCAAACTAATGAATTAATCATAAGTTAATTATGTGTTAAGGATAGATGAGAAATTTAATTTTAGTTAATGTAAGTTCTTTTTGTAAAATGTTAAGAACTTGAATATAAGGAAAAAATAAAATTTAAGGAAAAAAATAGAAAAGTTTGAATCACATTAAATTGGAAATTAATAAAAAATTAAAAATTATTAATAAATTGGTATACTAAAACAAAAGAAAAAGGAGACTATATTATTAAAAATTGTTTATGTATTAAAAAACAAGAAATTAATAAAAAATTAAATATATTATAAATTGTTAATGCATTAATAAAAAATTAAATATAAAAAAAAGTGACTAACTTGAGATTTTTCTTCTTTTGTTACCTATGTCCATTTTATTATTATTATTAATACATATTATGTCGGAATTGTTGAAAGGTGACCGAATTACTTGTAAAATAGGGAAATTAGTTGAAAAGGGGTGTTGAAGGTTACTTTGATATAACTACTTTAATACTTATATTAGGACAAGATTAGAGGAAGGGAAATAATATGTATAAAGTACGTGTACAAATGTGTAGAACTCTAGATCTATTGTTACTAGGAGGCCTCATCCGCTAGTTGCTTTTGAGAAGGGGATCAATAGTTCTGGATTTGGCGGAAGTGGTTGGCGCTAAGCCTAGTCGATGTGGACTAGAAGGCCCAAGTTCTCAGAAGCTTTGGAGGTGGCATTGTGGACCTCGAGTGAAGTTAGCCTGGAACTTACTTGGCTCATATCTTAGCGAGATCGATATAAGATTGGAGGCATACGTTTAAAGTAGCCTATTAACTAGAAAATACGAGCGAATTATTTTATTCCTCGAAAGACACCGCGGCGTACTATTTTGGAGACAGACATGACAAAGGCCGTAACTGAATTTTACATTGTAAACTGAAACCAATAAAAATTCACTTCATAGGTGTTTTAGTAAATTCAATTCGTTGACGTTTTTGACAGGACACCTTTTCCCATGATTTTTATATACGTGTTAGGAGAAAAAAAAAAAAAAAAACCAGTAGTCATAAGCTTGAGTTCTTATGCTTTTTTTTACCTTACACGGTCTTTTTATATTAATTCAGTTGGACAATTTGAGTTTTCTCATGCTTCTTCACTTGTATATATGTATAATTGTTTTTTCTCAATTTAATTAAATCAAAACTCTTTTAGGTTTCCCACGTTTTCATTTTTTTTTTAACCCAATATATTTCTAAAGGTCAGTAACACTTCTACGCCAAAGTTGAGATTGTGTCATTATTATTAATAATAATAATAATAATAATAATAATAATAATAATAATAATAATAATAATAATAATAATGCAGGCTAACAAAATGATAAAGTAAGAAAAACACAAATATTGTAATTGAAGGAAAAAAGAAACACAGCTGTGCAGGTAGAAGACTCAAATTATGTAAAAAAAAAGATGGTGTATAGAGTGAGAAAAAGTGCAAGAAAAACTCAAAAGTATTTTTCATTAATTAAACAAATAAATGGAATTCTTATAACAATTTTTAACTTCATAGGCCTTTTCCTTTTTCCATTCACAAGAAATAGAAATAACTGAACCCAACAGCTTAAGTAGATCTGCAACATCTCATGACCGACATTAACACTTTTTCCCCCCTCATTTTTTTTTTTTTTTTATTGTCCAAATGCCCGCTAAAAGAATATTACTATCAGATCTGCAATTTGCATCTATCAAAAAAAAAAAAAGAAGAAGAAGAAGAAGAAGAGTAAAACTGATTTCTTAGTTAGATAAAATTGATCAAGAGCAAAATAATATATACAATCTGGGAACCATAAATCCCAGTTTTAAGCCTCTTAAAACTTGAAAAAAACCTCACGAAAATTACAAAATCAACTCGAGCTTGAGCTTGAGCTTGACCTCAACCCCATTTGGAGTTCTGATGATGTTGAGAAGAAACCCGTGCACAAAATCTATAAGCTTGGAATTCACACACACCATCATCAAAGTTCTGGGAATAGCTCACTGCATCATAGTGAAACGACACCGGTTTTTTCGAGCTATAAATGCATTTGCTATCCCTTACTATCCTTTTGATTAGATTCCTCCATTTTCGGCTTCTGGTGTTGCTCTTGCAATGGTGTGGATGAAGCCGGGAGTATTCCAGTTCTTCATGGATTGGAAAACAAGATGGTGACATGCAACTCACCAAGTATGATGAAGACGGGCGATATGGTGATGGATCATTTTCCATTTGGGGGTGTATACACAACCTTGGTTTTCCTAGAAGTTTATTGGGTTATAAGAAGTAGGAAAAAAAAAGAGAGGGGGTGGGTTGGGGGTTGGATTAGCTTTTGGTGTGTGTATAATTTGTTGTATGGTTGCAATCATGGAGAAACGCTAGCTTTCTCTGCTTTAGTCTAGTTTTATGGTAAGAGGCCTCTCCAGGGCCTACAGGAGTTTTGTCTTCTTGAATAAATACATACATACATACATATATATATTTTTCTGGTGGAAAACCATTATGATAATTTTGAATATATTCGGAACTGAAAAATTACCCCTTTTTTTTTTTTTTTGGTTGTATAAGATTGCCTTTATTGAATAATAATTTCTTTTTGAATAAATATTAAGTTATCATTTTGAAGGGAATAATAATAATACGTGGGCTATAGTACTTGGGGCAACTTTTAGACCCAGAAGGTTTTTTACATGCATTACCCCATCTCTCTATATTTAGTGTTACATGTGCTGTGTTTATTATTCCGTTGGACTAGTGAAGCTTATTTGTCTTTTAGGAACAATGTTGAAATTTAGGCCAATTGGCAAGTAACGATTTAACATTTAATAGTCGAAAATGGATTCTCTAAAAGTAATATTTAGTAAAATGCTAACATATTAGTGTTATTACCCTATTAAACTGTGTGGAACTTATATGGAAATAATGTATATGTTTTAAGACACAAAAAATTGCTTAGTTTCGTTATCTAATTATTATATTTACTTTCTCTCGCTCTACTTCTATAGATAGATAAAAAGCTTTATCACGAAATTCTCTATTTTTTTTTTTTTTTAGTATCTATACGCATTTGAAAAGACAGAAAACAAAAATCATTGACTTTTACTGTTTGTTATTGTTAAATTCAAAACAATTTGTCTATATATTTCCATCATGCATCATTATACAACGGAGAATTTTTAAGTTTGTCTAAATAAGAAACTTGCATGATGCTAATTGATATCGATTTTCATCATAAATTTTTTTTTTTTTTTTTAAAAAAACCTTATCTATATATTTTCATTTGTCTAGTTCCAACCCATTCAAGAACAACAAAAAGACAAGTCTATAATAATGTACTAAATATTACATGGAACAGCATTAAATCCTTAGATAGGGGAGGATTTTAAAAGAAGATATAAACTACCTTTTAGGTAGTGGTGTAATGATTATGGTGGGAACAGTAGCTGTGAGACGATGACGGAAACGATTTTCACTATACTGAAAATCAATGCTACCTGAAAGTTGAAAAGACACACCAACCCTATACAGGTGGTCAAAACACAAGTACCTTAGATAGTATGTTTGGGCGAATGTGTGTTGTTAGGCGAAAGTGGAAGTGCCTAGATGGGAAGAAGCATAAAGTTGCACTATTCAAGTGCAAGGTAGATAACTTAATCCATAACTAAATACATAATATTACATATTACATAGGACAGTTGCACTATTATCTCTATAAATTATTAACTATGAGAATAGGGATGGACGTAAAACGATATTGTTGAGGGACCATATTTAATTTTTAGGTTCAATCTTTTTCTAAAATCAAGGTGATGGAGGTCCGTTTCAATCCTATTTGGATTCATCCTAAATGAGAAGATAAATTCTCAAATTTTAATAAAGTATTTGAGTCAATATCTCCCTCCCTATCCATAGGCCAATACTCTTAAGGGCCAAATAATTTCAAATCCCTTAGAAATTAATTGTCATCTCAAGTCAGCTTTTCTTGTCACCAAGTGTTGGAAAAGTGCAAAGGTACTTTTGAATTATGAAACCAAGAGGACAAATGTTATGTGGTTTTTTCTTATGGAGATGGCGAAGGTAGCTCCATGTCCATGTTGGAGCTAACATGCAGACGTACGTACTTGTCTTTTGCTAGACATCACTTTTCATAAATTAAATCGAAGGACTATACATCTAACTTTTTAAAGTCGTTATACCTAAGTCACACGGCGAATAACATTAATCATTGCCCTTAACGAAATGTTCAAGCAACATCAATGTTAGACACCAATCACCATCTTTTCTTTCAATAGAGGGAGATATTAGATTTCTTAATACAAATCATTACTTTTTATTCCCAGAGTCCCTTTGGCTTTTTTCTTTTTTCTTTTTTCTTTTTTTTTTTTAAATTAATTTAAATGACTTTACTTTGATGTTGCTTGGTTTTGATAGGCAATATGGAATAAAACCCCAATTTGCAAATTTATCAAAGTAATGTAATATTACTGGAAATCAAATGTTTTGTTATAATTTAAAGAATCATATTTAAATTTATGTTATATTCCCCAGCATAGAAAAAAATTTTGCTTACTAACTATCCAACGATTAATATATAATGGGATGATTCGATTTTTACCTTTTATAGACTATGGTAACATATGATTAACGGGAAAAAAATAGATGTAAATGGTCGGATAGGGTAGCTTTTATCACCAATCAACAAGCATATAATATGGAGCGTTTGATATATTTGGTAAGAGAGGAATATCCATGACAGTGCTGGTTGGGTTGGTGGCCAACGGCTCATCAATCAAGGGATCAGCTCCAGCGATAAATTAAATATCACTTTTGGGTTATTAACTGTCCTTTAATGTTGATGCAGCCCAGGCTCCCCCCACCAAAACCAAAACATGTGATAAAATATTTGGTTAAACCCGTTTTGGTATATTGAAATAAAACTGACGAAGAAAATGTAATAGAATCAAAATTGGAATAAAAGATTAATTCTCATGTTTGGAATCGTAAATATAACCATTGATTCTATTCTTGTAGGATGTTTAATTGTAGCATATTGAGAATTGATTTGAGTGTGTGTTTAGATAAATGATGCTTATTAACGAGGAAGAAATGCAATTATGATTTAACCTTCTCAAAGTAGAAAGGAATTCTTGTTTAAAGTGAGAATTAGTGATTTTATGGAATCATGTATCTAAAATTGTTTCCACACATTTCAAAATCATGGTTTCATTTATGGTCTATTTTTATGATATGAATAGTAATATCTTAAAAGAATAAATTATGTCCTTTTTTGTTATTTTTTAATAGTTGTTGTGTATATCGTTAAAAAAGGAAAAAATTGACAGAGTATGAAAAAGTTTAGACCTTCTATATAAGCAAGGAATTTAAATTATTACCCCTTCTCAATAACTATTACTTTCGTGTCTATATTTAGAAAGGTTTGTTTAACGCAACCTGCTTATTAATCGTGTCTACAAATATAATCTGAGGCTTTTTATTTTTGTTTGAAATCAGTTTTGTTTAATAGATATGGTTTCCCAATGGGATTGCATCCGTTTATATATTGAAAAAATGTAATCAAAACTAACATAGTTATGAAGTTTATTATTAGAAATCATAACGGAAGAGAAATAGAAAAAAAATTGTAATAAAAAAATAAGTTACTTTTTAAATCATATCAAATTACAATTCAATAAAAAGGTGAAACTAAAGTAAAATATAACTAAATATACCAAGATAAATAATACATTTGCTGCATCACAATATTGCATTAAATTGAGCCATGACCCAATTGAAAGTTATTACCGGTATCCAAATTCATGTTAACTCTTCAGAATAGATGGTCAAAGAGCTAAATAGAAAAAAATTATTAGATATGAGAAAGATCACTATTAAAGACTTAATGAAAATAGTTTGTCACCCTCTTCAATTTCTTATGGTGCTTCATATTATCAAAGTCTAATGGGTATTCCAACGAATCATTAGATACAAAACAAATATGCAAATTCTTTAAATCCATTTGATGTTTGCCTTCGAAGCAGTAAAGTTTTGTTAACATTTAAGAAAATAGGATCCTATAAACATAGTAAAAGAAGAGGCAAATAAACTTTTCGAAAGATAAATAAATATTAAAAACGTAAACTATATCAAAATCCAAATTGTATATCGTTGATGGGTTATTTTGGATGTGGGACTCCATGCCTAAGTTGATCCTCTTAGAGTATGGGTTAAACTCATAAAGCCTATAATGATTTCTCTCAAGTCTAGGTCGAGCTCCTTGAAGCTCAACTAACCTTATCATGTTCCAAGCAAAACCACTAATATTTAGGACAACCTTATTAGAGTCCAAACCAAGCTCTTAAGAGCTCTCTTGTCTCTATCCATCCCCTTTAAGCCTTGGTCCTTAAACCTACGGTGCGTAGGCATGCCATAGGGATCCCCTTTACGCTAGTTGGAGGTAAGGCCTTTTTCTCAATAGGAGCTTTCTTGCTTCCCTTTGTAATAGCCAATTGGTTAACTGCCTTTAGCTTGAAAATGTCAATTTTTCTTAAGCTTGTAAGGAAGTAAGATAAATTAGACAAAGTAAGGAATTAAAGTAAATGTATGACACTATATCGAGCATGAGCCATCAAGGGACCTCTTTCCTAATGCTACTGGACAAATAACTCCTTGATAGCCATCCACTTTAACACGGTGAAAGACAAAGGGTATACCTTCTTCCCTTTCCACTTCTTTAGGGATGTTAGCTGTACTAAGATGCTTGCGAACCTCTTCTTCGACTTTATAAGCCCTCATTTTGCACTACATTTTCAAGGCTCATAGCAGCCAAAGAGTCATCATGCTAAAGTTCTTTAATGGGAGAAGTCTTGATAGGCTGGACTTAGTTCATTTAGAAGACTAAGTTCACCTTGGACCTTACTACAAAAAATTTTTCCTTTTAGTCATTCATTAATGAGTACAACCCATCGAACAACATTTTCCTAGCTTGGTTTGTCAGGTAATACCATCCCTTGGTTAACCTATTGGTCCTTATTTGATAGAAAAACCTCAATAGTAGTGGAGTTGCCTTTGCCTTGACTTCCTTACACACTTGCTTGAATGTGACTAGAATGCGGTACGCATTAAAAGCAAGTTGGCATGGATTTATCTAGTGATAGTTGAGGAATGCCTTCTGGAATTCAATGAAAGTAATTCGAACCCCTAATTTGAAGTGCTTATAATAAAAATAGAATAAATTCCCTATTGTCAACTACACTATATCATTTCTTTATGGCTTCTTTGTATGCTTACCCTCCATCAGATTAAAATGCCTTACTATGGATTCAATCTGTTTATTTGTCAACAAGCTTTCACTCCATTTTGTGTCAAGCCAACTACTAGATCCCTCCTCATCAATGTAATTAACTTTCTTTCTTCACCTCCATCGTTTGGGTAAACATCTTTGTTTGGCATCTACGGCTCGATTTCCTTACTCGTCTCTTATGCTAATGCCATTGAGCAAGGGGAATGCCCTAAAGGACTTGCCATCATTGTCACCATGGGGGAGTAACCTTCTGGTGTTGTTATCTCCTCACAACATCATCAGTAAAGGTGTGAGATGATGAAGATGATATTGCTTGTTCCTCACCTCGTTCTATGATCACACAAAAATGTTCGAAACTTGATGAAAATTAAGGGAAGAAGTTCTGAAATGGAGATTGCAAGAAGAAAAGGATAATCAAAAGAAAGAGAAGGAAATTTAGAGTTTGAAGGGTACAAAAGAGTGGTAGTATCCAACAATTCTCTCATTTATAACCTTATGTAAGATTTGAAGCAATGGTTATTAAAAGGCCAATCGATATTACAAGTTTTGACTAGATCTTGCCACGTGCCTTGCAAAAGGAATGGATGACCGAGATCTTTTGAGCAAAATTGTTAATGTCCAGGCTTGCTCAATAGCTCATTAACCCATGTCCACAACATTTAATGCACTTAAACTAACACATGCGAATACAAATCAAATTAAAGCTTCTCGAGGAACATGTACTATTGTAGCACCTCTGATCCAATGCCTAACAATAAGTTCAAAGCACCTCACTAGGCCAATTCTAGAATCAAAGCTTTGTAGCTCAATCTCGGGGGACATAAGCTTGAAGCAGCTCGGACATCCTACTACCTGATATACCCTTCAAAATAATTTCTAGATTCCAATTATGTTATTGTGAGTAGGTTTGATGTGCTTAACTTTGATTATTTGCTTAAATGAGATAATTTTTAGTAATTTGAGGTTAAATCAATATCTTTGGAAAATGCGTATAGGAAGTTGAATTGGTAGTTATGGTTAGTTAACTTGAATATACATGGTTTTGTGGTTTTATAGTAATTTTTGTAAAATTAATTTGGCTCATTTATTATTTATTACATAATTATTTGTGCTAACTCGGCTAAAACCCCACGTGATCTCCACTTCATAGAAATCACAGCTTAAGTCCAATTTAGCTTGGATGACTTACGTGCTCAGTTACCTTAGTTAGCTAGAAGCTCTAGTTTACTAACTCCAAAGGTTAAGCCAATGCCACATCAGATCAGCCTGCCCAGAGACCTTATCTCAATTAGTAGCTTGTTTTAGGACTTTGGAGATTCTGCTTAGAGTTTACTTCCTTATTGACCTATCACCATCGATAATAGAGGGTAAGTGTTATAGGTTGTTTTGGACGTAGGCTTCTAAGCTCATGAGAACCTCTTAAGAGTATGAGTTGAGCCCATAAAGCTCGAACTGATCTCTTTGGAGCCTAAGCTAAGCTCTCTAAAGCTCCATCGACCCTATCATGTTCCGAACTAAGCTGTTAATGTTCAACATGACCTTGTTATAGCCTAGATCGAGCTCCTGATAGCTTGATTGACCTCATTAGAGGATATCTCCCAAACTTTTGTCTCTATTCAACCCCTTAGACCTTAGGTCCTTAAGCCAATGATTCACAACCTTAGCCTACAAGTTTAAAGGAAAGTAAGCGAGGACAGCTCGATCTGATATGGAAAGTCCATACAAGCACATTCTTGTTCTAAGATCTTTTCCACAAAATCCGAAGTCAAAAAGAGGATCTTGGGATCGTGATCCACCTTTTGTAAATAACTCGTTTGCCATATCTATAAATATCGGGTAAAGATTATGGTTAAAGGATCCTCACCTCTTGCTCTTATACACTTTCATACACTTGCTCTCTCTAAACCCAATACCGACTTAAGCACTAGAGTGACTATATAAGAACTACCTCTCATGTCCCATTCTTAGTTTACGTTTATTTTTTGCTGCAGGCTATTCTTAGTGTCAATCACCCCTACCAAAAAACTTATATAAACGTATATTATTAAAAAGAGAGATAAATGAAACTTGCATAAAAAAAGATCATCTTTATATAAGATAAGACCCTAGGATTATATAAGCAAAACCTACATTATATCATAAGAATATACTTTTTCAACGCACTTAGATCTCCAATTTGAAAGAGCATTTTTTGAAGCACAAATAAAGAAAAAAAAAAAAAGCCATGCGAGATTAAATATCTAACTATCAGTTATACAATATATGAAGTTAGTGCGCACGCATTTCTTTTGGCAATAAAAAAGTTAGGAATAGGAAAAAAAGACGAGATATAAAAAGTAACAATAAAGATAAGATTAACAATGGAGGAGAAATCGACAAGAGAAGTAAAAAAATAGAAATTGTATACTTGAGCTAAGAGAAAGCCAGAAATTAATGTTCTAGATTTAGAGTTTCTTATGAACCAGGGAATTGGATAATAGTCAATACGATTTGTTTATTTATTTATTTCTTTTGGAGCTTAGAACATTCTAGGTAGAAATATATTAATGTTTTATATTTATTATTATTCAATTATTTTTCTAAGTGGATAAAAATCATTTGAGAATTTGTATTATATATACCTTAAAATACAGCTTTTGGATGGCTACAATCTGGTATAGAGACATTAACTTCGTATTTTGTCATGTAAAAGCAAGTTTTCAAAATTTATACTCGATATCTATTTTATGATTTTCAATATTATCCAAAACCTATATGATCGTGTAGGATATTATTGTGTACAATATAATCACTCGATTACCTCTTGATGTAATAATACAAATATAAAGGATTTAAGTAACCAAACTTAAATATGTAATGTAAAACTAAGTTGAACAGTCATATAGATGCTCACTTCAAGATGTAGTGAACTTCATATAAATAAAAAGAGAATCAGAAACATATAGTTTCCAAAGCGGCCTTCAATCTTGAAGAATTTCAATGATGACATACACATACACCTAGCTTGCTCAGCACTTCTCCTCATACCAAGTAAGCTTTATTTGGATCTCCTTTTATCTTATTCTTAGGGCTCGAGGAATTTCAACGGTGACATACGCCTAGCTAGCATAGCACTTTCAAGTTAATCAACATCATTACTATTTGTGGTTCTTGTAGTTACGGTTTTTAAGTTTATAGCAACAGTTCGAGGGTAATTTATATATTTTCAGAAATTTTGGATGATGAAGTCTTACTTTAAAATATAAATGTTTATTTCTGTTTTAACCAATAGTTAAAGGGTATATTTGCAATTATACCATTATTTTATCATTCTTGGATTAGTGAGATTTTGACTTAACAGTATATATATGCATTCATATATATATATATATGTGTGTGTCTTATTAATATAATGACGTTAACATGTTTGACATTGGATTTAGATTATCTCAATTTATTTTTCTCTCAATTTTTTCAATCTATAAATCAATTGTCAAGATTATTTAGAGTTTTTGAATATCTTATAATGTTATCTTAAAGTCATTATCTTCTTTATGATCTTAGCCATTGAATACATTTAAATAGAATCTTAAGATGATAAATTAAGGAAAATTTAGAAAAAAATAGATTGAAATGATTCGTTTCCGTTTGATATCATGTCATTCTTGTAATAGAGTGCAAGCTATGGAGATAAAAAGGCAAATCATACGGTGGACAGCAGATGTTGGAAAACAAAACTAGTTTTGACCTGAAAGCAATATTGATGAACATTGGTGCATGTGATTTTGGTACAACCACATCCTGGATTTCCACACTCCGTTAAAACCTGTGGGGACTCGAACATCTTTTGTTTTCGGTGGCCTTTTGTCAGGACGCACATTGTATATACAATAATCAACTGATCTCTGGGATTTGGTGTCCCCTACAGCCAGCAATTCCTGCCCATCACCATGTTCTCCTCATCTTTGGATTCCATATTTGATCTTCATGTCGATACAGAAAATTTTTGTAGGTTTTCATACTTACTTTATGAAGCTCAAGATAGAAGTTTCATATGAAAGCAACGAAAAACCATGAAATTTCCTTCTTACGTATGATTTGAATTTTATCCGGATGGATGCATTCACTGTAATAAAAGTTAAATATTGGGTTATGTACGTTAGTGGCGCAACTTATGATGTATACAAATGGATTCGCATCCTGGGTTCACTTGCAATAAGTTGCATAGCGATGACTTAATATAAAGTCATAGTTATATTGCTGGTACAAACATCAGAAACGGAACTGTGTTTTTATATTTAGTTGTCGTTATGCAACCTATCCCAATAATTTCTCTAAAGTCATATGTTGTCACATAAACAAGTCTTGTTTGAAAATATAATAGAGATGATTTGAGTGACTTCAATTCTATTGATGACAAATTATTTTAAGAATACACAAAAACAAAGGAGTATTTTTATGAATACTAGAGGAAACCCCAAATAAAAAAACTAAATAAAAAACGGATATAACCCTACTAAGAAAGTAAAACATCGGACAAATCTCCAAATCTTAAAATACATAGAATTTAATCAATTTCAAATAACTGTCGCTTAGCTATGGATGGCCAATTATTGGCTATGAGAAGGTGCCAATCAATTGGCATATCTCCCGATTGACTACTTCTATGTTGGCTTCCCCTTCTTACAGAGAACCAACTACCAAGATCTTGCTTAGCTGATTGCTACTTGCAAGCCCATTGTAACCATTTCTCGAGCATGGATTGCTTTTACTACTTTGATAATTTGTCAGCTTTGTAGGTAACATCCTATGAATTCTCATTCTTCTAGACCTTATAGACATTTGCTTTGCTAGAGTCATTCTTTAATTGCCTTCACATCATATTACCATAACTTATGCAAGAGCATCTAATTAGAATCATCACACTCTGATATCCGTACCAAATAAACCTCATCATTTTACATACCCATAAAAGGTGGTGTTTAGCATTTGTTAGTCATGTGAACTTTATATGCCTCTCTGTCCCTGAACGTATACCTATAATCAAATTTTCTTTAGAAAAACTTTATTGATGATATTGGGTAAGTATCTATAGGATCTTAAAACGATATCCTAAACTAAACATAGGCGAACATATAGATTAACAATAAAAAATTAAGATAAAGTTTGACCAAAGAGACTTAAGAGGTCCGACTATCTTATCTATATGGTTAGACTAACATTAAGCAGGTGGTCAACCACCTTATTCTTGCAAGGAGATCCACCACATCAAGCCCTAATCAACAATCTCTTCGTTAGATCAACCTTTACCTTGTTTTTTTGACCTATACTCCATCTTAAATCTTTAGCAAAAAAATAAAAAAGAATCCATTTAAAAATGTTTTAGCTTAGTTTTTTTTTTTTTTTTTATATTAGACCATATTTAACACACCGTAAACACCATACTTATCCTAAAAAGTTAAAATAATTTAAGAATAAGTATTCTAACAATTAATTGAAATGTTTCTCAAACTATGAATTTCGAGTATAATAGGAAGAAAGAATTACACGAGTGAATATAGGCAAAAACAAGTCCATGTGAGTGGTTATTCTGCTTAATTTAACTAATTATCTATATTAGGTTTAGAATACAAAAGCTTAATTATATGCAACTCTTATTGCTTAATGTATTGGTTGTATGGGTGTTAAGAGATTTCGAATAGGTGGGTCATGATATGTCGCTTATCATTTTATTGGATTATACAATCGAATGAAGTTGTTTGCAATTAGGCATTAGAGTTGCTTGCAATTAAGCATTAGAGTCGATACCTAATCTTGATTAATAGGTCATTAGTATGATGGAATTATGGCTGATGCAATGAGGAAATCCTAGAACAGAACTTGCTAATGTGTTATCATAGTGGTATGGGATATCATGATAGACGGAATCTATAATACCCAAGAAAATTCAAAAAAATGATTTTAAAGTGAGTGGCATTGTCATAATTTCTTCTATGGGCTTAAACCTCATTTACCCTAAAACATACCTATACGATTCCTTTATCTAAAACCTTAATGCTTTAAACCTTACTAAAACCCTCTTAGTTTACTTATTTTCGTTCCGTTTTTGTCACCCCCTTCTTCCTAATTGAAACAAGTTCTTAAAGTTTCAAATACTCAAGAGAAACCAATTCTTAAACTCCTACAAGGTAAAGTAACATTCTAGTTGCCTTTTTAAAGTTTTTTCTAGTAAAAAACTTCATTTTGAGAGAGTGGTAGGTTTGATGCTATTATTTGTTGGGTTTTGCTCCTTAATTGGATTACAAGAAGTTTCACTCTTTCCAAGTAAGTATTCTTCATTCTACTTCTCACTCTCTAGCTTAAAGTTAGCTTTCTTGAAGTTATTGGTAGGTTTGATGATTAAATGGGGTGTTTGAATGGAAATTCATGGTTTGATGGATTAAGAAGAAGTTTAGGTGATAAGTAATTGAGGGTTTTAGATAAGGGGAAAAAGTGCACAAAAAGTGACATGACCAAACGACTTGATCATGTTGTTGGTCATATCGAATGGTGAATTCTAAGTGCGTTTTTTTTCTTATGATTTTTCGAACCAAATCTTACTCAAACCTTTTCCTAACCTTTATATTTAGTACCAACGAACTTTCTTTTGTAAAAACTTCAACTTTTGTAAAAATTGTTGAATTTTGACATAACTAAGTGACATGGTTATGTTTGTTGGTCATATCAAATGGTGAATTCTAAGTGTGTTTTTTTTCTTATGATTTTTCGAACCAAATCTTACTCAAACCTTTTCCTAACCTTTATATTTAGTACCAACGAACTTTCTTTTGTAAAAACTTCAACTTTTGTAAAAATAGTTGAATTTTGACATAACTAAGTGACATGATTATGTCGCTGATCATGTTGAGATGTGAACTTCATGTAAAACCGTTTCTTATTGTTTCTCTTAACCAAACTTAATCAAACCATTTTTTAACCTTAATATTGAGTTCCATTTAGTTTTCTTTTATAAAAGTTTCAATCTTTATCTAGAATTTTCAAGTTTTTCAAGTTTAATTTAGCATTTTGACTAGTTTTAAGTGCTTTTCACTCTCGAATGTCATTTTAGCCAATTTTAGCGAACTTTACTTTACTTTACTTTACCACTCTAATATAAGAAATAGTATTTTTCAACCTGTACTTTATCTAAATTTTCTTTACTACTTCAAGCTTTCGATTCTTCTTTCAAATGTTTTATCTAACTTATTCTTAATTAAAGTTTCAAACTTTACCCTCAACTTTAGTTGTAGTACCCTTAGGAATTATGATGAAGTTTAGAAGGTTGTAAACAAAGTCAAGTTGGGAGTTTTTAATTAGAAGTTTTATGTTGAAGGATTTATGATGGATTAAGGAAAGCTTGTTATTCTACTTGTTAAGTTCTTGATTTAGGTTTATTGCTGAGTACGATTTGGACCTTAAGATTAGATTTGGACTTGTGAAGACGGTTTGGACTTTGAGTTTGGACGTGGGTTTTGAAATTGTTTCTGGTTTGGCTTTTAGGTATGTGTTGTTGGTTGTTTGCTTGTACTTGTTAGGACGTAGTAAGAAAATTGGAATAAATTATATTCGACTTAATTGAACTTGATTACTGATTGTGCTTGACTTACTTGTCCTAGGGGCCCGCAATATTAGATCCTTAAGCGACAACTATTGATCATATGTGAGGTTTTCCTAGTGAACTCGTATATGGGATGACATAGGTAGAATACTAGATTTCAAAGACTTTAAAATCTATACTTTGGATTTTGAGCGTAAAGGACTTAAAAGAAAACTTTACCTATGTATGTGGACGAAGATCATGGTGTGGTAGGGTCATGAATATCTTTTTGTTGGTTGTTGGCTTAAATTCAAGACAACTAATCGACTGTTTGCTTATACTTGATGTAACTTGCATTATATACATGTATATGACTTGGTTTGGCATCCGTGTGTGCTTGTACATCACATACTAGACTTTTGCTCTCTTTTTTTTTTTTTTTTTGTAGTTACATGTATTTTTGATAAGATAGTTACTTTTGATGAGTTGGGTTTTTTTTGCTATCTTCAAGTGGGTAAGGAGAGATAAATAGTTGTATTGTATCAAGGATGTAATCGATTTGCAGAGATTGAGTAATAATGTTGAGTAGGATTACTAATATGAATTATGGTTGTAAAATTGGAGATTTGCTAATAGTTATAATTGTGGTTGCAGTAACTCACCTATGAGTTATCTTTAAATTGTTGTAATTGAAGAATTATTTTAAAATAGGTGATTTTGGATATTGCAGTTAGTTTTATAATCTCAACATATCATTAGAAAAATATGAACATGTGATGGGTTATGATGCCTTTAGGTTATGAGATATTATAGAAACTGTGCATTTGACTACCTATAGCTGATACAAGAGGTGATTCCACATGAGATGATATTATTTTCCATATCTGGACTTTTAAGGACCTTCCATATATTTGACTCTCATTAGCCTAAGATTTTTTGTACTTGTTACCCTCATTTTAATGGATGAATAACTAGGCATGTACTTTTATAGTTGTTTGCTATGTTGCATTTGGATAATATTTATGAATGCATGCAATCTAGCATTCGGATGTCCTTTTAGGTACAGTTGTTACTTACCGAGTTTCATAACTCACCCATTATGCTTGGGACTCATTTGTATAGAACATTTTAGGTACCAAAATGCTTGGGTAGGCGGATTTGCAGATGATAAGATTCTGGAGCTATGCATATTCTTAGTTATGCAGACGATAAGATTCTGGAGCTTTGTATATTCTTTTTAGACGATGAGGACATGAGGCAAATTCTCATGCTCTTTAGGTCTTGTGTATGGCATATTGTTCACGAATTGTGTATATGAAACCACTAGATGGATAATACACGTTATATATAATGTACATGTAGTGTATAAAAATTATTAAGATATTGATATGTATAATGTGTGTAAATTCACACTTGGTAATTGATTAAAAAACTATTCCTTTAATTACTATTTGTATTAATATTTTATTGATATACTTTATTCTTTTTTTTTTTTTCAGATAAAAAGTTAGCAATAAAGTGTTAAAAAGGATGATGCAGGACAAACAGTAAAAGTTTTCATCATGTACCTTTTGTTTTTTTCATATTAATGACTCCAAAAAAATCTTCATACGAGGAGCTTTCATCCGAGTGTTATAGTTGAAATTATAATTTCATATTTCATTTCGAGAACATATATTTTCAGTCGAAACACTTATTTAGGAGCTGCAGCACTTTATTCGGTCAATAAAATGTATAGCTCGTGGAAAGAAAATGCTATCTTCCTTTCCTTTTTACTATTTTAATGAAGCATTACAAAGGAATATGTAAAATGATTTACGTAATGTATTAATATTATTCAATTTTTTTTTTGAAATTAGATTTATATCGAAAAGAAAATGTACATAACTCCTAAAAATTAATTTATTATGTTTGGATTAGACGAACGGAATTTGAAGGGAGGAACTACTTTTCTCTTATTTAGAAAAAGCATGGAAAATGGATGGGATTAATTTGGGAGGAAAGATTTTCTCTTGGGACTACAAATTTATTTCTTATTAATTAACTAGGTATAGTCTTTTATAGGGAAATGGGGTATCCATTCTAGTAGTTAATATTTAAGAGTTGGATCAGCAACATTGGGAAAAAAAAAAAAACAAAATACCTTCTTGATATTAATACGATAGAAACTATTATTTATTTTTCCATATATTGAAAATTTACTAGTAGTTTTCCATGTTAGTCCCACTGAACTTTTTTCCCGAGGCCAGCATATTTCTCACCATAGTATGGCCCAATATTATATAAAATTCCAGTTTCAGTTGACCTGAGTCAGTAATGAGATTTGGGCCAAAATTTTGGATAGAGCCCGAAGATGTTGATTATTTTAACTGGGAACACTGTAGTGCAGTGCTGTGACGCATGATTTATTTTATACGGTTTAATCTTTTCGATCTGATTTCGTAATAAAACAATTTATTTCAAATCCGGTTTAATCCTTGATTGAACTTGATTTGTTTTTTTAACCTTTGATTATCTCACATATTCAAATCAACTATTACTATAGCACTAAAAAAATGTACTTTTATAGAACTTCTCTAGGATTTCTCACTATTTAGCATTTAAAAATTCCAATTATGTCGTAATAATATATAAAGATTACAGATGTGGATTATGTCGGCTTCCGTTGTAGGAGATGTTGAGAGATGACCGTAACAAGTAATAGCTAATAAAGGAGTGATTACAATCATCTCTTTAAATTATCGGTCAAGTATACATAATTATCAAAATGTGATTTTACATTCTATATTTTTTAAAAATATACAAATAACTCCATAAGCTTATTAGAACACCAATGTGTCACTAAAAGAATCTTAAATAACAATAATTTTATTTAGACATCTACTTATTTTGCTGAATGGAATAAATTTATAATATAATGGCTCTTACTGATAAATATTTTATGCTATAACAAGATTTTCTTTTTGTTAATTTTAGTTAGGGTATTTTACAGGAAAAATGGGGGTACAACAAGATTTTCTTTTTGTTGATTTTAATTTTAAGGTGTGTATTTTATAGGAAAAAATAAGTTTCAACACTTAATTTGTTAGCACTTGTAATTCGTATTCTTTATGAATGATAATATGGATATTGATATGAATGTGATGAAAATGAAAATGAAAATGAAATTTGATTTTGATTAATTCGAGAGAACCACTCTTTAAAGGATACAAGACTATTTTTTCTAAATTGAAACTTGTCTATATATTCTTATTGACATTACCTTATTTATAGAAATACATCTCAATTTACTAGTTTTTCTTTTACAAATAACTAATTTTCTTTCCTAAGACAACTACTAAAATTATTATTATAGCTATTAAAACTATTGTTATGGTCTAATAAAAGGCATTGATTTTTATAAAATTTTATAATTATCTATTAATTATTTACATTTATACCAATACTATATATTTAGTTCATAACAGAATTGCTATTCTTAAATTTGAGTATTAAATGATTATAATATTTTTTATAATAGAGATTCTTTATGTTTATAATTATTATAGATCTTAATTATAACTAAATAAGGTAATAGCTCCTTATAAGAAATAATGGTTGTAATTGAATTCCTATCATTATAAGTGATAGCTAATAAAATAAAGCAATAATAAAATTATCGATCAAGTACAAATAATAGGATAATGCTACCGTTCACATTTCAATTTTGTCATATTTTGTAATTGTACATCTAAAATTTTAATTTATTTAATTATATACCTAATTGAAGATTTACTTGTCAATATGTACACCTCAGTTAGCTTCAATTCATATTGTTAGTCTAGTTAGCATGACTAATCACTAGAATAGTCGTGCATGACCTTAATGGGAGTCGCATGGGCCCCTTGGGGCTATGAGCAACCACATTCATCTATTAAAGTTTCATAACTCATATTTTTAAAGTAAGTTGCAATCCACTATTTTGTAGTGGGTGGTCGATGGCCATTCGTGAGGAGTCATACAACCTTTTATACGGTCTTGGATAACCATCCCATTTGTTGAACTTGCTAATTAGATTAACATTATAAATTAGAGTTAACCGAGATGTAGATAGTGATAACTAAATGTTTAATTAGATGTATAATTAGACAAGTTGAAACTTTAAGTGTATAATTATAAAAAGTAGTATGATATAAATTGTGGCATTGAGCTTGCAAATAATTATCAAAATGTGATTTTATGTTCTATAATTTTTTAAAATATATAAATAACTCCATAACATTATTAGAATACCAAATGTATCGCTATAAGAATCTCAAATAACAATAATTTTATTTAGATAGCCGATTATTTTGTTGAATGAAATAAAGCTATAATATAATAATCATTATTGAGAAATAAAATAGGGCTAAAACAAGATTTTCTATTTGTTGATTTTAATTTAATGAAGGTATTTATGGAAAAAAAAAAGAGTTTAAAAAATGAATTGCTATTTTTAGGTTTGAATAATGAATGATTATAATATTTTTTATTACAGGTAATTTTTTATGATAATTATTATTATAGGCCTCATATACAATTAAATGCAATAATATGTCTTTATAAGAAATAAAGGTTGTAATGGAATTCCTATCATAGATCGACTCGCGTACGAAGGCTGAGATAGAGATCCGTAGTTAAACCACATGGTAATGGAATTGCCGCTTGAATATAGATTGCGCACTAGCTATGCTATTGGTGTTGTTCGACAGCACAAGCAGCATATAGCGACACATGTCAATCCAACAACATGCGACACCTAAATTAGATTTACAGGCCAAGCTTTCGTATTAGTTGTTGCCTCCACATTAGCACAAGTCATCGTAGGAAACAAAAGCAAAACGATGTATGTGACCTTGACGTTGCTATCGGACCCTCCCTTTCTCTATTATTATATCCTACAATCCTTTACTCACTCGTGGTATATGATAGTTTTGAGAAAGAAAAGAAAAGAAAAGAAAAGAAGCTAGTTTTATCACAATTTATGTTCCTTTTCTTCTTTATACACGACCTTACAATAGATATCTGAAAAAATGAAAAAAAAAAAAACACTAAAAGCATGGATCCAATATATAGAAACCTCGTTCTTTTCCTTTTTATCTCATGACTTTACAAAAATGGATTTAATAGTCGGGAAGAGAGATATACCGATTTATTTGATCGGGTTTGTACATGTCCAATTTTTTACTTATGTAGGTCCTTTTATATCAATTGATTTCATGATTTGATGGATATAACTTTTTTTTTTTCATTGAATGAAATTTATTTTATTAAAATAATAAAAAATCCTTTCCTTAATATTAATATACTAAAATTGCTTTCTAGGACGGCTTTGGCTTTTTTTTTTTTTTTTTCCTCCTATAATTTTGCCGGCCCTGCAAAACACGTACAATGATCCTCAATAAGATAACTTTAGGGTTTTGTGTATATAGACTAACTATAAACATATATGGCTTTAGCGTCTTCGGATGTGTCGGGACAAAATTCTAATTTTGTATAAAAAAAGCTGACGTTATTAAACGGCTGCCTGTTAGGACCCATTTCGTTGCCTGTGTCGCCAAAGCCGCGTCTTGTTTTGTTAAGCCTTTCGTTTAAGCAACATCTTGGCCACCTTTTTACAGTTTCAAAAATCGGACCACCAGGGTAAAAAATTAAAATCCTGATGGAATTAGTGCCATTTTATTTTAATACCATTCATAAGCTAATTAAAATCAATCTTGAGCAATGTGTTTGTGAGAATAAGTAGGCGCGTAACATAATCTGGTATAAATTATAATAATTCTTAAAAACCATTAAAAGTTACACGTTTTCAATAAATACTAATGTAAATTTTAATATAGCAATCACCACGTCTAAATGTCTAAATTTATGATTAATTTCGACAATCCAACTCTCACCTGAAACAGTTAAAAAAAAAAAAAAAAGGCAAATAACACCAAGTCAAACAGCAGTGAAGGCTGGGTCTGCACATTCACAATTTTATAGTTTGGTTTTACTTGGTCCTGCAAACAACAAAGCTGCACTGCACTTGTCGTTAATGAAGAAAAATTTATTACGTAATCATGTCCTCCATAAGCTGGACTTTATCTCCTACGACGATTCCACTGAATTGAATTCTTAAGTTCCCGTTGAATCGAGACAACCGTATAGTTGAACCACTCCTGGATATATCCGTATCCATATTATCCATCTAATACTTCTTTCATATTGTTTTCCTATTCTTTCTGCCCTGCATCAATGGCTACCCACAGGTCAAGTTCATGTCTACTTCTTATGAGAGCAATCGTCTTCTTCCTCTTGCATTGTGTTGGTGCAGGAGGACTTTCATTCAGCTTCCCCAGCTTCAAGCCGAGTTCCGGGAACCTGACTTTCGAAGGGGATTCGTTCGTTTCCCAGGATGTCATCCAACTGACCAAGAATCAGAGGAACGATAATCTGTCAAGCAGCAAAGGCCGGGCATCGTACGACAAGCCGGTGCCTCTTTGGGATGCAAAGACAGGACGATTGGCTGATTTCACGACACGCTTCTCCTTCGTCATCAATGCCCTGAATGCTACCGACAATGGAGATGGAATATCCTTCTTCATTGTACCGTTTGATTCTGTCATCCCTGAGAACTCAACTGGTGGCTTTCTTGCATTGTTTAGCCCTGATACTTCTTTTAACAATGCTTCTAGAAATCAACTCGTGGCGGTGGAATTCGACAGTTTCGAGAATTACTGGGATCCTAGTCCTGATCATGTAGGCATAAACATCAATTCGATTGTTTCTGTTACGAACGTCTCATGGAAAACTAGCATCAAGGATGGACGCGTTGCGAATGCTTGGATAAGTTATAACTCAACCACGTTTAATTTAAGCGTCTTTCTTACTTATCAACAGAATCCTGTTTTTGATGGGAACTCGAGCTTGTCGCACATTGTTGATTTGAAGAAAGTCTTGCCTGAAAGGGTTAGGGTTGGTTTTGCAGCCTCTACTGGCACGTTGGTCGAAATCCATAACATCCTTTCCTGGTCATTCAATTCAACCTTGGAGGACAGTGTAGAAGGCAAAGGTCAGAAGAAGCACATTGTTTTGGCGGTTGCTTTAGCTGTGTCGTTTGGTGCATTAGCCAGTGTAGCTGCATCGACATGGTTCATTCTGTGGAGAAGAAGATCAACGCGAGGGAGGAAAGGAGATTCAGCAATTGATGATGATGTATCCATGGACGATGAATTCGAGAAAGGAACAGGTCCTAAGAAGTTCTCATACAACGATCTCACTCGCGCGACAAACAACTTTGCTGAAGCAGGTAAGCTTGGAGAAGGAGGATTCGGAGGTGTTTACAAGGGCTTGTTGAGCGAAACCGACACGGACGTGGCCGTCAAGAGGGTGTCCAGAGGATCTAGGCAAGGCAAAAAGGAGTACGTATCGGAAGTGAAAATCATCAGTAGATTGAGACACAGGAATTTGGTTCAACTCATCGGTTGGTGTCATGAGAAAGGCGAGTTTCTTCTAGTATACGAATTCTTGCCAAATGGAAGCCTTGATTCCCATCTGTTTGGAGGCAAAACACTCCTGAAATGGCCAGTGAGGTATAAAATAGCTCTAGGATTGGGTTCTGCTTTGCTTTATCTTCACGAAGAGTGGGAGCAGTGCGTGGTGCATAGAGACATCAAGTCGAGCAATGTGATGTTAGACTCCAACTTTAATGCGAAGCTCGGGGATTTCGGACTCGCAAGGCTGGTGGATCATGGTCTAGGATCGCAAACAACCGTTTTAGCAGGCACCATGGGATACCTTGCCCCGGAATGTGTGACCACGGGCAAGGCAAGCAAGGAGTCTGATGTCTACAGCTTCGGGGTGGTAGCGCTGGAGATAGCATGTGGAAGAAAGCCGGTTGATCCAAGGCTTGAGCCACATAAGGTGAGGCTGGTGGAGTGGGTTTGGGATCTTTATGGGAAGGGCGAAATAGTTGAAGCAGCTGATAAGAGATTGTCAATGGAATTTGATGAGAAACAAATGGAATGCTTAATGGTGGTTGGATTATGGTGTTGCCATCCGGATTACACTTGCCGACCATCCATCAGACAAGTGATAAATGTCCTTAATTTTGAAGCTCCATTGCCAAGCCTTCCATCGAAGTTGCCCGTGCCGACGTACTACGCGCCTCCATTGGACAGGTTGAAGTTCTCATACACATCCTCTGGGATGCCAGACACGGATAAGGATCGGACTCAGTATTCTAGCAGCACTGCTTCTACATTTTCAACAATGTCTGCTGGATCTGGAAAAACGCTTCTGAAATCTCATTAAGTTTGTTTGATCAATCAGCATTCTTTTCCTTCCTCCTCTTTATCATCCGAAGGTCGAAAAGTATGGAAACAAGTTTCCTAGGAACTAGAAGGTGTGTTTTATGGTCCGCCTTCAATGAGATCTTGTTGTATATTTGCATATCATTTGATTTCTTGAATGTATAGATGTTACAATGTATGAAAAGAAAAAGAAAAAGAAAAAATAAAAATGAAAGTTTCTCCTGATTTTGTGACAATCGAGTCTTTGAAAGATTTCCCTATAAAGTTTTACCATATTTGTATGGTCACTAATGATATGCTATTTTCTTTCTTTCTTTCTTTTTTTTTTTTGATAATTCAAAATATTTATTATTTGAAAGTTCTAGAAAAGTCATCCATGTTTTGGGATATATAATCCCTTAAATAAAACATCAAACTGAAAAGAAGCGGGTAAAAAACCCACAGGCGGGACATTAAAAAGGACACAAGAATCTCGCAACTTTGATCCAGCTTTTGCTAACGCATGCGCCAGGCAATTATTCTCTAGAAACGTTAGTCGAAGCTCCACATTATCAACTTTAGACAATGTGAACATCATGCAGAAAACGAGCGTCAAGCTCATCATTCGTAATAATTTGTATTGCTTCATAGTAATCAGTTAAAACCGCCAATTTAGTGCAATGAATGTTGACAAGAACATTTATCCCCTCAATTAATACTCCATATCTCAGCTTCAAGCGGTGAAACTGCAGCAATATTTCTCGAATAGCCTACGACACATGTTTTCCCTGCTGTGAGGATTACACCTCCAATGCCTGCTCTATTTGAATCATAATGAACTGATGCATCCGTGAACAGAAACAAGGTGCGCTCCCTTGCCTTAGGACAAGTTTCCAGCTGCATCTGTCGAGCAAAGTTTTTATCTAATCCTTGTGTCAGTAGAAATAGAGTGAGTGGCCCAAAATTGAGAACTTGCCAAATTCTGTCTAGTGCAGGAGCGTGTTGTCCTCCATGTGAAACAACCGCTTGTTTCGGAATTTCCAAAGACCCCACAAGGATTAAGCAAGCAAACATGCCCAAGGAAGTTTCTTTCCACGTTTTTCCTGTTTAGCGCAGCAACAGTTTGTTCTTATCCAATCATGTAGCGGCAAATTTAGGAAAGCAATGAAACGCGGTGTGTTATTTATTTGCAGCCACTTACAACGTACAACAGGGCAATCCTTAAAATAAATGGAGATCAGTTTCTACAGACGTATTGCAAAAAATGCATGATAGGTCGACGTGGACACCCATTCGTCGCAGAGCAGATTTCGTTGGCAAAGATCTTTGGAAAATTCTCTAGATGAACGTTCGTATTTTAAGTAGAATAGGCATTTTCCAGACTCAACTCTAGTTCATCGCTGGCTGCAAGTCTATGCATTCCTCTTGTAATTTCTCATAAGTGCTTTTCATTGTAGAAACACCAGTTGCATTCAATTTCCAACATAAACTATCTTAAGGATTATCATGAGGACCACTTATTAGAGAAACATTTCCTAGATTATTTAGGAATTCCTGGTATAAAGGAAACCTAATGTTACCCTCATTCCACCTATTAAGATCCAATCATATGATAGGAATCAATTCCTAAGACCAATCACGTATAATCGAGTTAGAGAACTATGAGGATTTACATGAAGAATACTAGCTCAAAACCGTATTCAGGATGAGGATTACTATTCTGATATTTATCTTTTGCATTATTTGCTGACCAGAGTACTAAGCTCTCATAAGTTCTAGTATGGTTTCCAAGCTACCAAGCAATCATGCTAACTTATCTAGCATGCATACTAACCAGCCGACTAGCCATATCTATTGTCGAGCTCATACCATGATCTAGATAGCTCTTGAGTTGATAAGCATCAAACCTCTGTCTAAACCGAATTGCTAAGACATTCGACCAAGAAAGGATCAGAGTGTTCCTCAAAGCTCGAGCTTTGACCTAAACCTAACTAGGTCAGCTTTGAGTGATGACACCCTTTTGACTTTATTCGAGTAAGATCTTATGACTATCAAATGGCTTTAGCATTCTTTACAACTTAATCAACCATACTGTAAGTCTCCAACTACCTCTTAACGTGTGTTTTCTAGCACGACATTCCAAAGATTCATTATTTTTTCCGTATAGAATATTTTTTTGTCCTTTTTATACTTTTTAATATGTTTTATATATTCTATTTATAAATTATTGTATGCCTTGTAACCTTAATGGGGGCTAGTACATAAACCCTATTTACTTGTATATAGACACATCATTTCATTATTGAATATTATCGATTTTTTTTTTGAGTAACCTAAGTATTCTTATTCTATCTTAACTCTTATTTATTTCTTTTAGTAAAAAGTAATGGTAAGTAACCTAATAGTTCAAACCGGTAATTTACATTTAACAAATTACAGATCGAGTAAGATCAATTAATGTATCATATCTGATTGGTAACTACTCAAATTTGCTAGAACTTTTTACTTTCTTTTAGTTTTTATCCATTATGATGCCTCTTTGTATGTACCACCCCGAAGACACATCACTATGCATCTACTATTCACAGTTGTGAATTGTTCTTCAGTAACAGTCCTATAAAGAAAGACCTTGGAATGCCATCTTTAGCCCAACTATGGTGCCAAAATAGAACAGAACAACCATCCCTCACATTTCTCTTACAATTCTGCTCAATCCATGCTATTTGCTGTTGAATTGCCTTAGCTAAAGAAGTCAACTCCTTCGTCATAACACCATCTGGGAACAAGTTATATTTTTGGCTCATGAGTTTAATCCATAGCCCCAGTCTGTTCTTTACCCTCCATGCTAATTTTGCATGCCAGCAACACTCCTTAGACGCAAATTTGCCATTCCCAGGCCTCCTAACTTCTTTTGTGTTGTAGTCCTGCGCCAATTTACCCGATGTATTACTCTTTTATCTTCAGAAGATCCCCATGAAAAATCCCTACCTAACCTTTCAATCAGATCAATCGTTTTCCTTGGGAGACAAGCTGCCTGAGTGTAATAATTTGTTAAACCATCAACAACTGATGACAACTAGACACTCCTACTTGTGAAGTTTAGTAAATTTGCTTTCCAACTAGTTATCTTTGCACTGATCTATTACAATAGAAAGTTAAAGTCAGAACTTTTATATGATCCGTTCTTTTTTTGATGATATAACCAAGATATTTCCCAAAATGCTTACTATGTTTCATACCTAGAATACTTGATTGATATTGTTTCTTTCATATTCTAACTTACATTCCTAGAAAAAAGAACACATGATCTGGGGTGGTTAATTTTCTGACCTAAAACTTCCTCAAGCCACTCCATAGTATTCATCATAACCTTCGCATTGTCCTCAGAAGCTTCGCCCATGAGAATTAGATCATCGGGATAATCTAATCTTGGTCCCTCCCAGTCTCAATGGTCTCCAGGTGTTCATATCTACCCTGTGTTGTATCATACGACTCAATACTTCCATGGCTAGAATAATAAGGAATGGGGGGGGGGGGGGGGGGGGGGGGGGTCTAAGCAAGAACTTCTCAAAAAGCCGAGGATCTATATTTCATGATAGATGCATGTAATTTCCCCTCATCCATATGTACATATGTAGTGATTTCGTGTACAAATTATAATTTTATCTTTTGGTAGAATATTAAGTTTTATAGGTTACAACTTTTCCGAAAGCCTCTATAGTTGCTTACGAACAAATATATGGAAATGTTAATACATAAATATATGTTATTGCTTGCACAATATATATATATACATACATGTAGTTTAATTATTATCGTATTTGTATCCATGTACAAAGTAATTGAATGTAACACATACCGTGCTTAACATTATAGTATTTTAGAAAATTATATTACTTTACGCATTTGCACATGGCAAAATTGTACATTGTTTAATATCTATACATATAAGTGATATGTGTTTGTGCGTTATATATGAAGTATATAAAATAGAAATACCTTTTCTTATATGCTACTATTGGTAAATATACTACTAATGATCAGTTTACTAAACAATAGAGTATTGATATGATTTATATAGGACAATAAAATTCCATAAATACGATTTTGTGTACTAATAGTAAATGCAAGTGATTATAGTGTAAAGTATAACTTGCGGACAATATACCAACAATATTTGTATATGTATAAAAATATCAAATGTATGAAACATACAACTGAATGATTGGTGATTTATCTACTCGTAAATTTTGCAATGAGAAATATATAATAAATAGAGTACTAATTGTATTTGTCAATATATTTGCTTGATTTTAATAGGTTGTTTCTATTAAGAAATAGAAGGACTTGAGACAGTTAATGTGGTATAAATAGGGAAAAAAGATTCAAAGGTATTATAAGTCACGTGTATATTATATGCTACATATAATATATGCGTGGCGTGTAAATACCAATAAAATATTGATACGAATGTTAATAATAAGAATACTTTCTAAATCTATTACATGTAATTTGCATACCATATATATATATTAATATCTTATTAGTATTTATACACTATATATGCATAACACATAGCGTATATTATCTATTAAATCATTTCTCATAAATGGGAGAGAGCAAGAGAATGATTTTGTAAAATTACCTATTTACTTTTGATATTAATAAATTAGAGAATTGTTGGATATATTTTAATAATTTTTACCAATATATTTTGAGGGTAGTTGATTGGAAATGTAGAAATATAGATATAATTACATATCTTGGACTTTCAATTTCGAAATTGTGGAAACCTAAGAGTGTTATGGATAACTTTTTTAGTAAATGAATACGATATAAAAGATATATAAGTTAAAGTGATAAAATAAAAAGATTCCACTATATGTTCGGGGATTTATAAAATATAATTATGTTATTTATAAACTTTCTTTGGAAAATATCGTAGAAAACATATATCTAAGAGACTAGTTACAAGCGTGTTATTTGGACATAAAACTTCATAAATTTCCCTTCCATTTTCCTTTTTCCAAGCCATATAATTCCTTCGTAAGAAGGTAGTATTTATACTAACTACAGGCCTCTGCATGTTGAATCTAAAAGAAGACGACCCTCCAAGGTAAGTTTGTAGATCTTCAACATTTGGCAAGGCGTCAGCTGGAGTTGGTGGTAGCAATAGATGCATATCATCCTCCTGTGATACTTCATCTCCCATAGTGGGCCTGATGGACTTCTTCATTCTATGTGCCTGCTTTGGTGTAGATCCATGAGTTTGCAACCTAACGCTAGAGAGCGACTTCAGGTTATGCAGTAACAGCAATGGTAGTTGCAACTCTAGGTAGGAACTGCATTTCATTAAGTAGTAAGAACATGAGTGTTCTCTTGCGTAGTGCATGCCATTAGCGAAACGTCGGTAAAAGCATCTTACGTAGTTAAAAGTATGGTGTTCTCCTCATCTTACTCTTGAGAGCTTCCCTCTTACGTGGCTCTCTTGCATACATGTGCTACATCGTTAAGTACTTCTCCTCCCTAATAGAGTTGCTAATAAATGAATGGTGGGATTGTTGCAAATGATTGAATATGTTTGCGTTACATGATGATCAATTTGAGGAAGTTTTAAGCTATTGATACGCATAAAATGTTGTTAGAAAGAAACATAGAAGAAGGGATAGATAAACTCGGTTTCTCATCATGGATATATGATAGTAGATTAAATTAGGGGTTCTTAATTATTCTCAACTTATTCTTGATTGACTTGTTGCTTTGATCTTTGGTGGAGTAATTTTGATAAGGTGCCAATGTTTTTTTAGAAGCTTGCCACTATTTTTGATGTTCTCAAATGAGAAGGTACTCTTTATCTATAAACTTTGGTATCCGAGATGGACGGATGGGATGAGCTATTAATTATGGTCATTAGATCACTCTTGTAATTAACGGATGGGATTGAGACCTTCAACTTTTCTATGCCGATGTCGGCCGAGTTAAGCCCATGTCTTCATAAGATTATATTTCAAAATATGCTCAAAGAGCGTTACAAGACAAAAGGTTTTCTTCTACACTTATTTTCACGTGTGAGAAAATTGAGTGAGGCCAAAGTTGATGAATCGATTTTTGCTAATCCCTATTATGGACCTCATACGTTAGATTTTCCTAAAACGTCCCTAAATTAAATTAGGTTTACTAGGACTTCGTCATTAGTTCAAGAAGTTTTCCCATGATATTAAATTAAACCAAAACCTCAAATTCTTCACATTTGGAAAAACAAGTTTGACTAAACAAATGTAAATTTAGAGAATGAATTAAAGTTTTAAAATAACTAACTCAAGCGAGGCTAACAACATCATTTTTGGCTCAACTCATACAGCTTTAGGAATAAATTATTCGTGGAAAATATTGACTAATCTCTATGCAAAAGGAATAGAAAAGCCTTTCAAATATTCAATCCTAGCTAGAGTTTCAACAAAATAAAGCATAACCATTTTATTTCATATTTACTATTTTAAGGTAAATATATCATAAACTTTATTTTATATTTCTCTTTGGTCCTCTGCGCATTATATTTGTATCCTCTATTTCCACTGAAAAAAAATAAGGATTTCTTAACCAATCAGAGAAAATACAAATGCAACAATTAACTATGGTTGTCTACTCTCCCAATATATCAAAAGTGAATCATGATTAAGGCATTCATTCATTTGTCAACAAGACTTAAAGTGCATATATTGTGGGCTATTATAATTACAAAGTGTTTCCTCAGAAAGCAACACTAGTAACAGCTAGATATGAAAAAACATTACCTAAGAAAAGAAGACAAATCCGACCAAATCCATTCAGAAAGGCAATGGAATCTAATCTAACCTAAAAGGGCAAGCAAATAAAATCTAACTAGTACATAAAAGCTAATTTTATGAAATCAAATCACACGTTATAAATCTAAATCTTATTTGCAAGATGCAATATAAAATCCAACTAAGAAGGGGAGAAAAATTTATCTAAAAAGGCTTGGAAGAAATAAAATGAAAATTTAGCCAAAATAAAATACGGGAGAGAAGAACATAAATTAAAATGCTTAATAGCTCATTTACTTTTTGAAGTGGAATAGATAAGAAATGAAAAAGTTATAAAATGAGTCTTACAAGGAGTAGGTTAGACATTTTTATTATAGTGTTCACTTCATATAATTATTCACTAGAGGGATTATTTATTGTAATATTTACTTAACCTTATTAATTGCAGTATTAAGTTGGGAATACAAATTAAAATACTAATTTGCCCTTATTTGGTCACTAATTATCAATGAGGGTACAATGGTCATACAATTTGAATATTTTATGATGCATATCATCTTACTCATAATCAAAATAGTTCATCATAGGAATTTATTACAATATGCAATTTCAAAGATAATGAAATGTATACAAGAGCTATGAGAGCTCCAAATTCATACAACACATGCCAGGTGACAAATAAATCAAGAATGAAAATTTTTAAATAGGTATGGCCCATTCATTTTAGCATAGAGTATAGACTTGTTACAAAATTCTTCTTTGTTGGAAATTAAATAAGTTTACAATGGCTATTACATTATTCATTTGGACAAAAAAAAAAAAAAAGATATAGAAGGATTAGACTTATAATACAATTAAAATAACTATATTGCCCTCATCTTCTACCTTCATCTTTTTTTTTTCTCTATAGTTGGTTCACTATTCTTCAACCTTATGTCACTCATAATTCATACTTTACATGCATAGTCACAATCATCGAACCCTTAACATACATAGTCATGACCTCCTTTACTTTATTTTGCTGACACACTACAACAACAACACAGACCTAACACAACCGTTGAAATCACATCCATAATTATGATCATACTTGCACATGAATGTGTAGCTACATAGTTCTCTTTCTACTTAATATACTCTTGTATCTATTGGGCTGGGTTAAAAAAACCATAAACCAAACCACAAATCAAATCAAACTAAATTGAAAATTAGATTTTCTTAAATATGGTTCGATTTTCGTTATGGTTTGATATTGGTCTTTTGATTCTCGATTTGGTTTGATCACCTTTTTTTTTTTTTTAAAAAAAGAAAGAGGTACACATGACCTGATTAGCTGGTCATATGTGCTATTAATTAATGGACTACCAAAATTTGTAACATACTTGATGGACCCTAGAAGCTGCGTATAATCTCCTTGCAAGTTCATATTTGCTAAAATTTTCTTCTTCTACTATGATAAATGCTTCTTCTATGTGGTAAACCTTTTATCTCAATTATAAGCTCTAAAACTAAGCTAAGTGACCGTAGGCTTGAACTTAGAACCCAAGGTTTAGGGCGATCGATTAATGGATTCGATCAAACCTAAATTATAAACTAATGAGAGAAATATTAGTAAAAATGACCCTGTAAACTTGAATTTAAGAAAATAAGTAATAAAATAGGAGACTATAAAATTTTTAAATTTTAAGCATAATAAGTACTAATTACCGAAAAGGCGAAAAGTGTAATCGAATAACTAATAAATTACTAAAGATAGATTATATGTATACTAAAAATTTTAGAATGACCAAAATAATAATTAGAAATCTTCACATATACCCTATATGTATTTACGTGTAGATAAAAATACGCGAAATTACCTAAATTGGCCAAAACTAAGTAAATTATTAAAGAAAATTATAAATTAATTATGAAAAAAATCAGAAAAAAAAAATCAAAAGAGACTAGAATAATCCAAATCAGGTTGTGGTAGGTCAAGATCTGTAAAAGAAAAATTAATTAATTAAAATTAGATAACATAAAAGCCAAAAATCAAGGAAATTAGGCAAAGTCTTGTCTAATTAATACATAATAATTAAAAAAATCGTCTATAAATAGGGGAAAAATTTCCATAAGTCATTTGGAAAGTTTAGCATTAAGGAAAAATAGGAAAACTGAAAAAATCGAGAGAAAATCTAGAAAAAAAAGGAAACTGTGCAAATTTGTGTAGTAAGAGAAACCCACACCTCACCACCACTTGGGACCGAGCCGCCACTACCACACCACTCTAGCCCCACCGTTTAGGCCGGCCGACAGCCTTAGACCGGGTTTGGGCGGCCAGAGAGCTTCAGACCGGTTAGCCTGAGACTGTGCAAATTTGTGTAGTGAGAGAAACCCACACCTCACCACCACTTGGGACCGAGTTGCCACCACCACACCACTCTAGCCCTACCGTTTAGGCCGGCCGACAGCCTTAGACTGAGTTTGGACGGCCAGAGAGCTTCAGACCGGTTAGTCTCTTAAATTTCCCGATTTTGAATAATTTTGTAAAATTAGTTATTTTGCCTAGAAAATTATGAAACTTATTATTCTGAGATTTTATTGCATGTAGATTTAAGAAAAATATTGATTTAGTTTAATTACGTCTAAAAATATAGGGTTCTTAACAAATTGTTCAAAACCGAGCATGATTAAAACGGAAAATAAATAGGCTTAGAATTGTAGTTTGGAGCTCATTTTTTTCTGTAGGATGCTCATATGATATAAAACAGTGTTATGAAGCCATTTTTTAAAAAATTAATTTTCGAAAATTTTAAGTTAATTTTTAGCCCTAAAATGATGGAAAAATTAGGTGATTTGGGGTTAATTAGGTGATTAAGATGTTAATTACTGATTTAGATATTAATTCGATGTTTAGGGATGTTAATCTCTGATGTGGAACTCTAATCCTAGCCTTTGGAGTATTAAGTATGGTTAATTTAGGAAATTAGGTAATTAATATAAGAAATTAGTAATATGTGAAATTGTAAATTAATAAATCTAAAAAAATAGGGTTATTTAGATAATATTATAATAGAAATCAGAAAAATAATAAATCTGAAATAACATTTAATTTTAAGTAAATGTCTCAAAATGTAAGATTTTCACACATCGGGAATAAATCCGATACTACAATTAGGGTTAGCGTGTACCGAATAGTTTAGAATACCAAATTACGACCCAATAGGATATTTAGACACTCGAGCTTAATGTGATTAATTTCACATTAGGATTCGAGCATATTTAAGACTTAGGAATCAAAATTTAAAATCTCATTTAGGATTCGAACACTGAAATAGAGTACAACGAATCATTAGGACATAATTGGTATATACGAAAAAAATGAGTTAAAATATAACTTAGAATATGAAATCATAAATTATAAGTACTAAAAAGACCTATTTGTAGTATAGGATACCTAGAGACACATCAGCTTGCAATTAAGGGATCGAACGATCGAATGATTCTAAGTAAGTTGGGTTATTGCTTATTGTAATAGAGTACTAGTTTTGTAGTACTAGGAGACTTAGGCTTGTATATGATTGTGATTGTAAGTAGTTTATGCATGTGTTTGATGTATCTGAATTCGTGCTGAATTTGTATTATGAGTGATTTTGTGACTGATTAATTTGATATGAAATTATTTGAACACCCTAAATGAAATTTAATCTTAGTCGACCCTAATAACAAAAAATGTCATGCATTACAACCAGTTAAGGGATCATAGGATTCTCCAACCAAATACCAACCCCTTTGAAAGGGATAGCGTAGGATTGCAAAATGGTCCTTTCTTCATCCTTAGTCGAACTAAGTGACAGGTCGCGGCGAGGGTGAAGTCAATGGTTCGAAGGTAGTCGTGGGAAGAGTAAGGTCTCCATTGCACAAGCTTGGGTTTGGTTGTGAGCTGCTGCATAACAAGAAACTCTTCAACCCGGATTGGAGCGGGTGAAATTTCTCTAATTTCACAACGGACCAGACTACGTTGTGTAATGACACTTGATTGTTGCATTGCATGAAAATAATTGTTTGATAACCCTGTTTGTGCTTGTATGCATTCATGAGTCTCCAATTCAACTTACTGAGCTGTAGTTGCTCATACCCTTATAGATCTTTTTGCAGGTTTTGATTTCTGAACACTTCCAGTACTATGCCGCCCTACAATTACCCAGAGATTAGTCCGTTTGAAGCCAGAGGTGTGAGGATCAAGTTACTTAGTATAATGTGTAACTAGAGCGATCATGTAATTAGGGATGAAAGACTGATAGTTATTATGTAATCTAGTGAACTGTTATGTTTATGTAAAACTTTTTGGGAAGCTCTGTGGACTTATATATACAATTATACATGTTATTAGAAATTTGTACTATTTATCATAATTGTAGTTTAATTTTTAATCGGACTGTTTACTTCAAAGCGAAGAGTCATCGACGCCTTGTGTAGACCATGTCTATGGTAGGCACTGTGAAACCAGTTATTATCATAAAATGGTTTACACGGCGGAACTGTTCCGACTCTGCGACTTCGGGGCGTAGCATCAATAACAACTTCAACAACAACTTTAGTTCCAGTGCTATATATTCCTCTTTATTTTCTTCAACTAAGCTTAATTCCTGTACCCAAATTAGATCAAATAACTTTACTTCACTTAGATTACATGTGGAGTTAAAAAGAAAATGTTGATAGGGGTTGATCTTCTTGTATCATCACTTCATTCCCTTTATTTTTAAACTCCATATACATTTTGTGCTAGCCAAACTTCATTTCCTCGAGTGTCTAGGGCTAAGATATTTCTAAAATCAAATTTTTCTCCTCTTAAATGCATAAGATAACAATCCACAAACACTAAAATAATCTGTAACAAGACTTTCACACCTTTAACAAGTGCAAGAAAACAATATTTTATTTAGAATAAAAAAAAGTGGTTTGAACTACAAATCAAATTGTACCAAAATATTTATTTTTAGGTTCGAAAAATTTATGAACTGAACCGTATGATTAGGTTTAATTTAGAAAAAAAAAAACTAAACTATTAATTTTAGGTTCGATTGGGTATAAAGCGCAAACTATACCGAATCAAACGAAACCTATCCCTAGTCTACAGTAAACATAAGAACAAACATAGTTGCCTAACAACTTTGGTAATAACCACCATCGCGTACCAAATTAGCCACGATTCGCACAAATTAATAAAAGTGGCCTATCATAGTCATGTCCAATAGTCGAGTAAACCCCTAGTTTCTTTCTTACTTCCTATTCTTCATACCTACTCAAATCTACTTCACCCATTTTGGGTTTTCAAGATTTGATGTCTCTTTATCGTACACATCACTTGCCACCTAGCTTTACTTAAAGGTTAGGATAAGAGTGGAGCAAACAACAGAGAGTAATGCTCATGAAAGGAGAAGTATATTCAATATTAGATGTGTAAGACAATTGTTGTGGCTACATATTATTTATACACAAAATGTTGTGGCAACCTACAAAAAATGAAAAAGACAAGAAGGGTACTACCTAAAAGAAGTAATGTATAAGGAATAATAAAGTGATACAAATGAAAATTCAAAAAAATCAATGATTAGTGCAGTAGAATCCTTTCATATGGGTTGGATACATAGTAATAGGTCACTAACGATGCTTATGGGAGATACAGATAAATGGTACGGTCAGGATGGAGGTCACCAAGTAGAGGTGTTGAGTAGACTTGGAGGTCCTTTTAGGAAGACGTGGGTGCAGATGTGTATTAGGCTTCTTGGTACCAATATTGCTGAGCTGATGGTTGGTATGGTTATGGCTGAGTAGATGTGTGAGGGGTCGGACTGTTAATAGAGTATATTTCAAGTCGACACTTGACTATTGAAAGATGAGATGTTATACAGCTCAACAAATGGAGTTGGTTGGTAGTAAGGATCGGCTCAACCTCGATAGGAGTTTGTTGGAGTAGTGGAATCTACTTTGCTAGTTCCTTAAGATCTAGTGCTCGAGCCTAGGTTAAAGGTTGGTAGCTAAATTCCTATCATCCCTATTGAGTTGATTTGAATTTGGGATCAAATTTGGCTAGTCTTTGCTTAATGCTCTCTTAAGTTGATAAGAGTTGAGATTAGCAATGTTAAAAGTATCGGAGACTCTATAATCCTTGGGTAATTCTAGTCGATAAGAATTGTTGTTGATCTTTTAGAGTATTTTGAAAGGACCCCTATCTCAGGTAGATAATTTATTAGTTATTATTTTTTTTGTTTAGGAATCTCTCCTTGCTCAAGTGTAGCCATATTAAATCTCCTGGTTGAAATTATGTTGACTTCCTTCCTTTACTCCTTTCTCTCATTCTCTTAGTATCTTAGTCAATTTGCCAGGTATTTTTCTTGTATATTTGTTACAAAGATTGTGCTCGAGGTCTTGCATTAAATTCTTCTTGCTTGGACATAGGTACAAAGGTATGGTTAAGGGGTAACTTTGGATAGAAGCCATAGTTAACTTCAAAGGGTATTTTCTTGGTGGTGTCGTGTATAGTGTGATTGTAAACGAATTCCATTACAGGCAAGTAGACATACCAATCAGTCAAATTCTTCCTTACTACATCTCGGAATAGTGATCCTAAAGTATGATTGACTACCTCTTTTTGGCCATCAGTTTGGGAGTGACAGGAAGTGTTAAATAGTAGTTTTGTCCCTACATGATGTCAAAGAGTCCTTTAGAAATGGCTTAGAAAGTTTGGATCTCTATTCGAGACTATACTTCTTAGCACGCCGTATAATTGACCAATTTTTTGTAAAAAGAGAAAAGCAAGAGCTGAAGCATCGTTAGTTTTAGAATATGAAACAAAGTGTACCGTCTTACAAAATTTATCAACGACAATCATCATAGAATCTTTGCTTCAAGTAGTTCTCGGCAATAGGAGGAAAAAGTCTGCTCAACTCGGTCTAAAGTTGGGTTGAGACAGGTAAAAGCATTGCTCTTCCTTATTTGGCTTGGCATTTAGCTCTCTTGTAAGTAACACAACCCTCAATAATGTAGTACACATCTCGCCTCATCTTCGGCTAAAAGAATTGTCAATTTATCAACTCATACACCTCTTCTCCCTAGAATGTTTAGAAAACCCATTAGAATGAGCTTCTCTAATAAGCAATTCCCTCAAAAAACAAGTTGGCACATATAACTTACCTCTTTGAAATAGATACTCATCTTCCATGTGATAGTTATTTACTCTTTTTCATTCAGCACATTATCCAAATATAGGTTCAAAATGGGGGGTCCTAAGGATACTATTTTTTTATTCTCGCAAACCCTAACGGTTTAGTTAGCAACTTAGTAAGAAGATCATGTCTTCTTGATAGAGCATTGGCAACTACATAATTCTTGCCTTTTTTGTACTAGATTATAGAGTTGAGTCCTTCTAGGAATTCAATCTATCGCGCTTACCGCTTCGATAGTTTGGTCTGACTTTTGAGGTACCCTAAGGATTCATGATCTATATAAATAATAAACTCTCTTGAAAATAGATAGTGCTGGCATACTTGAAGTACTTGAATAAGGGCTAAGAGTTCTTTGTCATGCATTAAGTAGTTCAATTGAGGTCCTCTTAGCTTCTTGCTATGGTAAGCAATTGGTCAACCTTCTTGCATCAAGACAACGCTTATCCCAATGCTTGATATGCCATATTTGAGCTAAAAAATTTTCTCGAAGTCAGGAAAAACTAATATTAGTGTAGAAGTCAATCTTACCTTTATTTCAATGAAACTTCTCTCCTCTCTCTCACCCTACTTAAACTCGATATTCTTCTTCATCAACTTAGTAAGGGGTACGACAATGGCATTGAAGGTTTTGATGAATCTTCGGTAAAGTAATGCTAGTCTGTGGAAACTTCTCCCTTTGGCACATGTGGTTGTAGTCAACCAATTGACAATAACTCGGATCTTCTCATTGATAACTCATAAGCCTCCTTTACCTACTACATACCTTAGAAAAACTACTTCCTCCTAGTAGAAACAACACTTTTTCATATTATCGAATAACCTCTTAGCACAGAGTACATTAAACATGGTATGGAGGTGCTCAGAATGACTTGGTAGGTTGGCATTGTATATAAAGATGTCGTTAAAGTACACCACGATACACTTCCTGATCAGGTTTCTTAGCACATGGTTTATCAATCTCCCGAAGGTACTCAGGGCATTTGATAAGCCAAAAGGTATAACCATTCACTTGTAAAGACCATGTCGAGTTTTGAATGCAATTTTCCAGTTGTCTCTCGACCTCATCTAGATCTGATGGTAACTTGACTTTAGATTAATTTTACTAAAGACATTAGCTTCATTCAGTTCATCTAATATGTCATCCAACCAGGGGATAGGATACCGGTTCTTGATCGTGATCTTGTTCATGGCTCTCTTATCTATGCACATATGCTAGGTGCCATTCTTTTTTTGCATAAGAAGCCCCAGCATAGTACAGTGGCTAAGACTTTCTCTTACATATCCTATTTCCAGCAGTTCATTGACTTGTCTCTAAAGCTCAACAGTTTGTTCGAGGTTCATCTGATAAGCTAGTTTATTTGGTAGGGCAGCATTGGATATCAAGTCAATGCAATGTTCAATACCTAAAAAAAAGGGTAATACCTCAAGCAATTGTTTAGGAAACAGGTCGATATATTCATCAAGTAGCTCTTTAATCTCTTAAGGGTAGTTTAATCTGCTCCTTCAACTCTAACAGTCACTTGATCAATAGAAAAGTTGGCATATCGACCTTAATAGCTTCTTAGAGCTTGGCTTTACTTAGAGTCAAGGTCCTCGAGCAAGTTTAACTTGCAGCTTGCTAACTTGACTTGGTGTCATAGGGTTTAAAGTGATGTTTCTACCATCTTTCTCAAACATATATGTGTTCCTAAATACATCATTCACAACTTTATGGTCGAAAAGTCAAGGTCGTCTTAGCAACACATGAGGCGCTCGCATGGACAACACATTACAAAGAATTTCATCAAAATAATTTCCAACAGAGATTAGCAGCAATACTTGCTAAGTGATATGTAGTGCTCCCGTCTTATTTAGCCAATGTAACTTATACGGCTTTGGATGTGAGCTAGTCGACAGCTTGAGCTTTTTAACTAGGTTGGCAGATGCAATGTTAGTGTAACTTCCATTGTCTGCTATAAGCACACATACTTAGTCATTCACCTTGTAGGTGATGTGAAACAAATTCTCTCTCCACTCCTCCTCAATAGAAGGTTCTAAACTCCTTGCATGTTGAACAACCAAAGTTAGCTTATCTAGATCTTTAGCAAACCCATCTTCCTCAACCAGTTCGGTATTAACCCTAAGCTGTTCCTCAACTTCTTTTTCCTGATTTGGTTCCTCATTTATGCTATCTACTTTAATCTTTAGGGCATCTTACTTGATAATCATAGTTCTTCAATTCAGATATTGGGCGGCTATGTATCTAAACTCTTAGCATTTAAAGTACTTGGTTTGGTTTGTCTTCTTCCCATTTCCTTATCCTTTCTCAAAAGTTCTTGGCGTTGCATCACCATTAGTGGGGCGACCCTTCTATTCAGCTCTGATAGTTGTTCTTCTACTCAACTTAGCACTTTGTTAAGCTTAGTAACTTCCTTGAGTGGGTCGACTTGGTTGGGCTGGTCAGCTTGGCTTACTCTTCCTTTGCCTTTATATTCGCTAGGCTATTCTTATAGCCTCATCCAATGTAGTAAATCGTTGAAGCTCTACGACATCTCGGATGTTGTCTCTTAATTCAATGAGAAATCTGGATACTATTCAAGCTAATAGTTCATCCACTTCACATTGAATCAAAAGTATTTGGAACTCTTGGACATATTTATCAATAGTTCGGCTTCCTTGTCTCTACTCTTGAAGCTGAGCAAAAGTATCTTTTAAATAAGTATTTGTCACAAACCTATTTCTAAGTATCCTCTTTATCTTAGACCAAGTATTAACTTCCTTATGTCCTTCTCATCTCCTCATATTTGGAAGTTCTTTCACCGCATTGCAGCATAACCTAAGAACTATACAGTGACAGTCGTTACTTTCTCAAGATTTTCATATTGGTAGTTATCAAAAACTCACTCCATATTCTCTTCTTAGTCTAGATAGTCATCAGCGTTTCTAGAATCATCGAATCTCAAAATCTGAAGCTTCACATGGTTGGCAAGTTTAGGTGCTTGAGCTCACTTCTCTTCTTCATTGTACTCTTTTTCTCCTTCCACATCCAAATCACCTAAGTTAATACTTCTCCAGACACGTCCTCTTATTCCTCTACCTCAATCTTGTCGAGTTGGGATTTGTATTCTCGTAGGTTAAGTAGCTTGAGGAGTATTCTATATAGCCTCGACAAGTTAAAAGGCCAATGCATGAACAATTTGAGTTAAGTCAACTATAAGGTTTACCATCTCATCAATTTGTTCATTTGTACTTCTAGGGGTGTATTGGGGTTATCATCCATGGTGGACAACATCGCTATTGTCATCTCTAATACTAGTGTTGACATTAGGATCCATCATCCTCTTAACAAAAACTCAGTAAACAAGCTTATTATCTACAAATCAATAGACACTGTCCTCTTAAGCTAAGCAACTCGTACGAACACATACCCACACATAAAAATTCAAACTAATAAATCTTAAAGAATAATAAACCTAGTTGAAACTTGCTTTGTTTTGGTATGCACAAAACAAAGTATACGGCAATAGTGGACTCTATACCTTTAACTTACTAAATCACTCACAACTAAGCTCTATGTAACTATAATACATTAACACAACGGTACTACTACTCAAGGAAGTTAAAACATAGCTTACCTAAACAAAGTCTTTGCTTTGATACCAAGATGATACGCTTGCCGAAAGTAAACAAGGGCAAAAGTATCGGGGGTAGGTCCAAGCTTACAGAAAGCTCGAAGATAAAGATGGAAAGCACGTGAACAACAACGAAAGTAAAACAAGCAAATCCTCGATCTACTCCAAGGATATGATACACTAAGGAGCCACTGAGGGCTTATGGCTCAACTCAATATGACACACGAGCTGGTCCAATGAGGATACTTACCACCTAACCTTATTTAAAGGTTAAGATAAAAGTGAAGCATACAATAGAGAGTAATGCTCACAAAAGAAGAAGTATATTCAATATTAGACGTGTGAGATGATTGTTGTGGCTGCATATTACAAAGGGTATTTATACCCTAAATGTTAAGGAATCTTACCTAAAATAGAAAAGATAAGAAGGGTATTTTCCAAAAGAAGTAATGTACAAGGAATAACAAAGGAGTACAATAAAAAAAAAATCAATGATTAGTGTAGCAAAATCCTTTCATGTGGGCTGGATACGACAACAGGTTATTGGTGACACTTTTGGTAGAAACAGACAAATGGTGCGATTAGGATGGAGGTTGCTAAATAGAGGTGCCGAGCAAACCTAGGGGTCCTTCTGAAAAGATGCATGTATAGATATGTGCTGGGGTTCTTGATACCAATACTGTAGAGCAAACATGTAAGGGGTCGGACTGTTAGTGGACCATATTTCAGGTTAACACTTGATTATTGAAAGACAAGAAGTTACTTAGCTTGGCCTATGGAGTTGTTCGGTAGTGAGGATCAGATTAGCCTTGGTAAGAGTTAGTTGGAATAGTAGAATCTACTTGATTAGTCCCTCAAGACCTTGTGCTTAGGCTCGAGTTAAAGGTCTGGTAGGCATTGTCATTAATCTTCCTCAGAACTTTGTATAGACCATCCAACCGGGCTAAGGTTTGTTTGTCCTCTTCTTAAGTGATGTGTACAATATAATGACAACGAATCTCAAAAACCCAAAATGGGTTGAGTGTATTCAAGTATGTATGAAGAATAGGAGATAAGAAAAAAAACAGGGGTTTTGAGTGTGAGTGTGTATGGACATCATGCACCAAGACACAAACATAATCAGGGTTTGAGCTTGAAATAGAGTTCGATACAACTTACAAACACTAAATATCACTGGGGATTCAAATGAGGATTAGATACAACTCATTAATCGGTTCAAATGAAAGGGTTCATCATAATCTTAGGGTCAAGATCAATAAGAACGCGGGAGAGATTAAAGAGTTTGATCTATACTAGATAATCTGACAATGCTAGCTTAAGAGTAGCTTTCCTCAACAAAAAAAAGGGAAAGATTCCAAAACGCAGGAATATGCTTTTTTTGTCTATTCACATCTATCTCTCCCTTTTGATGTTTACAGATATTGCTGTTTATAGCAAATCCTAAACCCTAGTGGCAAAACTGTAAATAATGTACAAGGTCTTAAACCCTAAAGAATTGAGCTCATAAATAAAATAAGGGAAAATCTATACAAAACTATGTGTTTTACAAGGGAAATCGGCATATAGTCATTCGGCATGTCCTGGAAGGAGTAGTATCCGAACTGGACGGGGTCGGCAGTTGGATGTACGAGTTTGGGAAGGAGTCCCTGAAGTCTCGCATGGATTAGCTGAGACACTAGAGAGGTCAGCCCACAATTATCGAGTTCTAAAGTTAGTTGGCACTAGTCTCTCCGTGTTGTGCCAAGTAGATCCTACTCTCGGCAACATAGTCTCTTGGCAACTCGGTCGATGATAGATTTATTGCTGAGTAGTTATTTTTCTTCCTCTCGTCCTTCTAGCTTCAGCTTGGCCTCGGCAAGCATTGATCGCACTTAGCTTGTATGTAGTTAGAGGTTGATTCCCAGCACTAAGGAACAACTCTTTATTGAGGTGAATCAATACAAGATCTCCAAGATTGTAAACAATGCGCTTTCCTTCTCGATTTCCTTGCTCTTATTGTTGGGCTACTATTTTGACTAGTTTGTCGGTAACTCGTTTATGCAGTTTCTAAAATTCCTTAGCACATTGTAGGCCGGTTTGACTTTCTCTTCTAAGGGTTAGGTTGGCAATCATGTCCAAAGGTAAGTATGGGTTGATGCTACAAGCAGTCTTGAAAGCTGATTGGCTTGTTGAGTTGTAGGTTGAGCGATTGTAGGTAAACTCGATGATGAGCAGACATAAATCTTAGTCATGTAGATTCTTACCAATTGTGGCTCAAAGTAGACCTCCAACTCATGACATCACTCTAATCGTTTGTTTGAGGATGATAAGAAGTGCTGAACATCAATTTAGTACCGAACTTCTTCTATAGAGTTTACTAAAAGAAACTTATGAACTTCAGATCATGATTAGAAACAATATTTCTAGGAATCCCATGTAGTTGCATGATCTCCTATAAGAATAGGTTAGTAATATATAAAGCATTATCAATTTTATGGCAAGGAATGAAGTGCCTCATTTTGTTGAACCGATTGACCACCATCATGATAGAGTTGTGTTTCTAAGCTGTTCTGGGTAAGCCGAACAAGAAATCCATGCTTATGTCGATCCAATGCCGACCGGGTATAGGTAAAGATATGTATTCCCTATAGGGTTCCTTTCTTCCTTTGACTTGCTTGCACATCTCATGTCGTTCTAGAGCTTTACGCACATCATTTACCATCCCTAGCCAATTAAAATGCTTTTTTAGTAGTTCGAGTGTCCTCTTTTCTCCAAAATGGCTAACTAAGCCTCTAACATGGGCTTCTTGAACAAGCAATTCTCAAGCCATGTTGCTCAGTACACATACTTTTCTATCTTTCATAAAAAATCCTTGGTTCAAATAGAATCGATCTACCATACCTCCATAGCTGCATTTGACCATTATGGTCTAAAGTATGGATCTTTCTTATGTTGATCTAGGATAGTACCAGATATAAGTATTTGAGCTTTAAAATTGTAGTAAGCACATGCCAACATAACAGAGTGTTAGTGACATTGTTAGAACTTCCCTTTTTATACTTAATGACATAGCAAAAAGTTTTTAAGAATTCTACCCATTTGGTATGATGTTGAGAGAGCTTTTATTGACTTTACAAATGTTTTAGGGACTTACGATCCATTTAGATGACGAATTCTCAAGGTAGCAAGTAATGCTGTTAGTTTTAAAGAGCTCAGATAAGGGCATAGAACTTCTTGTCATATGTGAAATAGTTTAAAGCAGCACCACTGGGCTTCTCATTGAAGTAGGCAACAATTCGGCGTTCTTGCATGAGAATGGCACCAATCTCGACCCTAGAGGTGTTACATTCTATTTGAAAGACATTATTAAAGTCGGGTAGTAGAAGTACTAGGGTAGAAGTTAGCTTAGACTTAATATCCTAAAAAATTCTCTAAGCTTTCTTTAACCATCTAAACTCTGAGTTCTTTTTAGTTAGCTTGATCAACGGGGTGGCTATGGAACAAAAATTCTAAATGAACCTCCGATAGAACTAGTAGGAGTTGCCAGTCAAGTATAGCTTAGACTTTCTTCTCATTAACTCAAATACCTCCACCAAAGACAATGATAAGAATCAACCTCCTAGATCGATTACCCACAGTAGGCATAGAGGACTTTAAGGACTCACTCGGAGGATACTAGCTCAAAACCATACCCGAGATAAAGATTCCTATCCCGACCCGATTTCCTATCGACCTGATTGCTAGACCCTTACTTGTGTCAGACCTATTCCTGCCCAGCAGTTATGCTCTATTCTAGAAATAGCTCGAGTCGAGCTGAGCTCCTGAGCTAACCATAGATATTAGACTCCAATTCAATCTGACTTCTCTATAGAACTAATTGAGCCCTAACCGAATTAAGATCAAGTTGGCCCCTGACTATAAATCCTTTCTCAAGCTTTAGCCCACCTATACCATATTTCTGACATCCAGCTACCACGTAACATGTGTCTTTTGGCACAACATTCTAAAAAGATTCTTTATTTTTTTCGTACTAGATATTCCTTGTCTCTTTTACCTCTTTTAATATGTTATATGTAACCTAATTGTAGGAATATCCTTTTATCTTTTCATACATGTAAAGTAGTCCTAGTGGATAAGTATATAAACCCTCACTTGTTTGTACACAGGCAATGATCATCAATATTAGATTATTATTCAAGTTTCCTTTAAGCAATCTTAATGTTCTCAATATCTTTCAACTCTTATCTATTTCCTTTAGCAAGGAATAGTAGCAATTGACCATTTGATAAAGACGGTGTGTCATATCCGACGGATTGTAGGCCAAGTAGGATCGAATGGTGTATTATATTCATTCGGTATCTACTCGGACTTTGCTAGCTTTTCTTTTGTTCCTTTGTGGTGCTTTTTCGTATATGTGACCCCTAGAGATATATCATACAATATATTCGAGGAACACAAATTCACTTTGACAAAATATACACTTCTTTATGTTGCTAAACAAGTGTTCAGCTTGGAGATTGTCAAACACAGCTCTTAAGTGCTCGACATGAGAGAAGAGATTGGCACTACATATGGGGATATCACCAAAATAAACCACAACATACTTACCTATTAATGATCTTAAGACATGATTTATAAGCCACATAAAAGTACTCGGCGCATTTGAGAGTTCAAATGGCATTATCAACCATTTAAAGAGACCATCCTCCATCTTAAATGTTATCTTCCACTTGTCTCTTGGCTTCATTCTGATTTGGTGATAACCATTCTTTAGATCTACCTTTGAAAAGATCCATGTACCATGTAATTCATCCAACATGTCATCCAATTGAGATATTAGATATCTATACTTAACGGTGATCTTATTGATAGCCTAGCTGTCAATATACATCTGCCATGAGCTATCCTTCTTTGGTACTAAAATAATTGGTATGGTACAAGGGGTCATGCTTTCTTTAACATACCAATAATCAATCAACTCATCAACTTGCTTCTTAAGCTCGGTTGCTTACTTGAGATTGAGCCTATAGGTAGGTCAATTCGACAGAGCCGTTTTAGGCTGTAGATTAATATAATGTTCAATACCACCGATAGGTTGTAACCCCTTGGGTAGCTCGATAGGAAACAAGTTAGCATATTCTCTAAGTAACGCTTGTACATCATTTAGTAAAGCTCCATCGTCCTTGGGAGCTAGTAGTCTTCTTATTAGTAGAAAGACACATTCTTCCTTCTTAAGTTCCTTAGAGAATTGTGCTCGAGAGATCACTAAGAGTTTCTTTGCAAGGATTTGGAGATCTTAACTTGAGATTCTTATATTTCCTTTGGACTCATAGGGGTCAATACTACCTTCTTACCCTCCTTTTAGAACATGTAGTTATTCCTATAACCATCGTAAAGTACTCTTAAGTTAAACAAACAAGGCTAACCAAGAAGTATGTGTGAAGCATACATCGGCAGGACGTCATATAGCACATTGTCCCTGTATCTATCCTTAATAGAGATCAAAACTCTGACTTACGTAGTAACTAGAAGTTTACCCTTCTCTTTAAGCCAGTGTGATACAGTTTGAACCATAGATGTGGGTCTAAACCTTGAGATGGTTTGAAGGAGAAATGATAATCGAAGATTAAGTAGGGGTCTTGATGCACCAACTGTAGATATGACACATCAACACCTCACACAAGCTCAGGTTGCACTTGATATGACGCACAAGTGTAGTCAAAGGTCACTCACCACTAATCTATACTCAATGAGCTAGATAAGAGTAATCAAGAGTAAGTAAGATATACTTAGCTCACACAAGAAAGAAAAATGTCTGAATATCACCGTATTATCTATTGTGGCTATTACAATACATAAGTATCTATAAGACCTAATTAGGGTAGGTTCTAAATTGGTGAAAATTAGAAAAAGGATTCTTACTAGTAAAGGAAAAGGAATAATTTAGAAGGATAATGTTGTAAACAAGCAAAAGAATATCTAGTGATAGAAAAGGACAATGTAGATTTCAAGAAGATTAAGGTACGTATCAGCTGTCCATTTTATGGTCCCAATGACATTGTTGGCTGAGTAGAGCAGGCTCTGAACAGATCAAGTTAAGATTTGATAAGGATCGAATGAGCAATATGATAAGGATCAATCCAGAAAGGAAACAGCAGTGGATCTGGAAATGAACAAGAATGGGTATTCAAGGAAAATGGGTATGAAGAACAAAAAGGGTTTTGATAGTGAATGTGGAGGGATATAACTCACCAAGACACAAACACAATCAAGGGTTTGAGCTAAAAATAGAGTTCGATACGACTCACGAACACTAAATGATGCTTGGGGTTTCAAATAAAGGTTAGATGCAACTTACTAATCAGCTTAAATAAAAGGGTTCACCACAATCAGAGAATATGATTGATAAGAATGTGGGGACGATTAAAGTGTTTAATCAATACTTGATAATCCAGCAAATGCTACTTAACTCAAGTATAGCCTTGCTCAAAGAGGAAAGTTTCACTTTATATATCTATTTATCTATATATATCTATCATTCATGCGTGGTTACAGCAGTTGCTATTTATAGTAAGTCCTAGACTCTAGTGGCAAAACCGTAAATAAAGTATAAGGCCTTAAATCCTAAAAAATTGGGCTCATAAATAAAATGAGGGGAAAACATGTAAAAGAATACAAAATTGTACATTTTACAGAATTCGGCATGTCTTGAGAGGAGTATTATTTGAATTGAACGACGTCGACAATTGGATGTAAGAGTTCAAGAAGGGGTCCTTGATGTCTCACGTAGCTTGGTTGAGACACCAAAAAGTTTGACTCATATTGCCGAGTTCTGGAATTAGTCAGTGCTAGTCTCTCGGGGTTGTGGAGAGTGGTTCTTTGGTATCGAGCACTCAGCCTTATGGTTTCTCGGTACCTCGATTGATGATAGTTTTGATATCGAGTATTTATTTTCCTTCCCTTCGTCCTTTTGGCTATTGCTCGGCCTTGGCAAGCATTGATAGGCCCCGGCTTGGATATAGTTGAAGGTTGATTCCCATTAGGATTGACAGTTCAATAGCTTGAATGTTTGGTGTTGGGAAAAGGTTAGTTCAAAAGGTAGCTCATTGTCAGGTTGGCTTCGGGTAGTTGACTTTGGTTAGGTGTTAGCTCGGCTTCGACATGTATTAGGTCGGTAGTATACTAATTCGATACTTGGCTTTGGACATATGTGTTCTAGAAGGGTTGGCTCAGTATTTGGGTTGGTCACCTCGACAGCTTCTTATATGATGTGGAGAGCAAAATAGCTCGGTAGGTCGGACTAAGGAATACACTATTCTTTTGAGTACAACTCTCCTCGAATAGCTTGGCGAGCCATATGAGTAAGTCTTCGAGCTCGGAAGCGCATGATCGATTTATGATTCCTATCATCCCCTCCAAGCTATTTGAGATTTAAGATCAAATTTGGTTCAGCTTTATATTGCTCGTCTTTAAGAGTATGCGGGTGGATGTCAGCGATGTTGAAGGAGTCCGAGACCCTATACTCTTCTAGTAGTTTAATCCTATAGGCATTAGGATTGATCTTTTTGAGCACTTTAAATGGTTTGTAAGCCTTGGAAGATGACTTTCGCATCCTTAAGTGTGGAAACCGTTCCTTATTGAGGTGAATCCAAACCAAATCGCTTAGCTAAAATTCTCTTTTCTTCCATCATCGACTTCGTTTCTTGAGCTTAGTAGCAACTTGGCTTAATTGTTCTATGACTTTCTAGTGCATGGATTTGATGGTTTCAACTCTTTCTGTAGTTAGCTGGTCATCATCCGAGCTTAGAAAGGGTGTTTGGTCCATAAGGAGCCTAGGGTTAAACCTATATGTGAGCTCAAATGGTGACATGTGTCACGCCCCGAAGCGGCAGAGTTGTAACAGCCCCGCTGTGTAAACCATCCTAAGATAGAAGTTGGTCTTACAACCGTTATCTTAGACCTGTTCTACATAAGGCGTCCATGACTAACCCGCTTTGAAGTAAACAGTTTGTAATTTAAATAAATCATTTATCTAAAAAAGTGAGGAAATATATATATATATACACTATAATTCAGTTATTGCAATTAAAGTTTACAATATTTCTCCATAATACATGTCCTAAAATAAAAACTTAAACCTTAGAAATATGTGTTTATTCTTCAATGTTTTTCCTCACTCCCCAAGATCCAACAGTTGTTAGCTTCAAAGTAGTTGTTTGCCGCTTCTTAGCCAGCACCTGCACGACGTCTATAGGGATGTGAGCAACCACAGCTCAGTAAGTTAGGATGGAGGACTTAAACCTATACCACAAACACAACAAAGTTATCAATCAACTTATTAGGTGCAATGCATGTTCAAGCAAATGCCATCGCACGACGTTGTCTGGCCCGTCATAAGATTAGAGAAATTGCGCCGGCTCTAATCCAGGTTAAGGAGTTGCCATTAATGTAACAGCTCACGACCAAACCCAGATTTGTGTAATGGAGACCTCGCTCTTCCCGCGATTACCTTCGAACCATTGACTTTACCCTTGCCGCGACCTCCTCTCCTGTCACTTAGTTTGATTGAGGATGAAGAAGAGACCAATTGCAATCCTACGCTATCCCTTTCGAAGGGGTTGGTATTTGGTCGAAGAGTCCTAAGTTCCCTTAATGGGTTGCCATATAGGTCCGATTATGATTATAGGTCGTATATTTGATTAGGTCCAGTTTAGGGTGATCAATCATTTTATACAAACCATACAATACAAGCCAGGACAACAGACAGAATCATAGCATCACTTATAAGTAAGCACATACATGCATCCAACTATCTAACAAGCACAACCAAGTATAATCTTAAGCCTCCAAAATACAGCATCGTATTAATCCCAACTTGCCTTGACTCCTCGCTCACTTACCCGAAGTCCGACTTGCTCAGGCTATTGCCGATTATCCTTATAACACAAACGTGGTTTCAGTTTTTCATATAACTATTATAGGTTCATTTTATCCTATAACGCTTATTGTTATGTTTTGTTTAGGATTTAATATACCTAATTATTTAGGTCTTAAGTCTTTTATAATCGTTCTAGGTTTGGGGTCAGGTTCGGGTTCGGGTTCAGTTTCCGGATTAATTTCTAAATTAGGTTTTAGTTCGATTTCTAAGTATTATTTTATACTCAAATCCTAGAAATTCATTTCAACTCATAATGTAAAATTAATCACATTACTTCTCGATCTCCTAAATGTCATCATTACCCCTAATCAATATTTTATTTCACCGGGTACACTTAAATCTTTATTAGTATACCGAATTTACTCCTGATGTGAGAAATTTTTTTATATTTTTCATATAATTACATAAATTCAAGTTTCCTATTAGATTTATTGTATATTTTTATTATTATCATAATATCAATTTTGATTCTAATATTTTCTATTTATTATATTTCTAATAATTGTGTATTATGCATTATCGTGTATTATGTACATAATACACATTTAATATTTTTATTACTCTAATTACTATCTCCCAACATCAATTATCATTTCAAAATGTCTAAATTCATCCTAAATAAGATTTTACACCTAATTACCCTAATTTATAAAATTAACTTAAAATGTACTATTTTTCCATATTACTTATTTACTACATAAGTAACCTAATAATTACATCTAACACCCTAAATACTACAAGTATCATACTCCATCAGATTTCAACATCCTAAAACACATACTTATTCAATAAATCAGTAATTAACCATTTAATTACTTAATTAACCATAAATTACCCATTTTATGCCTCATTTTAGGGCTTAAAAATTATCTAAAATTTTCAAAAATTAATTTTTGAAAACGGGCCTCATAGCACTATTCTATATCATCTAATTAATCTACACAAAAATTTTGGGTTCAAAACTACACTCCTAAGGTCATTTATTTCTAAACCGAAACATGCTCGGTTTTGTACGATTTATTAAGGACCCTATATCACGAGACATATTTTCATCACAATAATATTTTTCCTAAAAACTAAATACAAAAATATTTCAGAATAACAAAATTCATAATTTTATAATAATATTTACTATTTTTACAAAATTATACAAAATCAGGCTGGAAATCGAACTCATCGATTTTGGTGGCTCTGGCCACCATTGGTGGCCATGGGTGTGTCGGCCCACCTGGGTGCTGCCACCATAGTGTAGTGGTCCTGGCCGTCCACTTCCAGCTACTCGTCGGGTTTGGGTTCTCCATACAAGCCCCAACTGCACAGTTTTCCTTTTCTTTTTTTTTTTCTCTAGTTTTTCCCTTGAATTTTCTAGTCTCTCTATTTTTCTCATATCCCTAACTGTTCAAAGGAGTTTTTTGAATTTTTTTCCTATTTATAGACATTTAGGGAAATTATTGTGTATTAAATTAGACAAGACATGGTTCAAATCCCTTAATTTTTGGCTTTTGAGTTGCCCTAATTTAATTGGCTGATTTTTTTCTATTTTTTCCCAGCTTCCATGATCTAATTCTAGATCATTCCTTATTTTTCCTGATTTTTTCTTAATTAATTATGAATTTTATTTAAGTATTTAGTATTATTTTAGCATAATACGCGTATTTTAAGTAATTACGCGTATTTCTACATACATGTAAATTCATATTTAGTACAAATAAATATTCTTAAACATTATTTAGGTCATTTTATGATTTTTAGTATACATATAATTTATCTCTAGCGATTTGTTAATTATCGGAATGCATTTTACGCATTTTCGATAAATAACGAGTTATATACTTAAAATTTGGAATTTTTATATTCTTTTGTTTTATTGCTTATTTTCTTAAATTCAAACTTACGTGATCATTTTACTAATATTTTTAACTTTACTTTATAATTTAGGCTTGATCGGATCTTTCAACTGATCGAAACCTCGAATAGATCGTTTTGGGGCTTACAACATGTTTGTTACATTATGGGAGGTCTTGTTGTAGGCAAACTCTATGATCGGTAGGCACAAATCCTAATCAACTATGTTCAGACCAACAGCAACTCGGAGTAAAGTTTCCACTGTCTTATTGACAACCTTAGTATGTTTGTCCATTTGTGGATGACAGGATGTGTTATAAAATAGCTTAGATAAATGTGTTGTGGAGGCATCGGCTTAGTACTCAAGTCGGTCACTTTGGTAGCTTCTTGTATAATGTCGAGAGCAAAGTAACTTAGCAGGTTAAACAGAGGAATGTATTGCTCTTTTGAGTTCAACTCTCCTCAGACAGCTTAGCAAACCATTTGAGCAAGTCTTCGAGCTCGAGAGTAGGTGATTAATCCATAATCCCTATCATAGGGTATCTTGTCAGGTCCGGGGTGAGAACAGGTTAGCAACTTTAGAGCCTTCATAACTCCTTACGCTATCACATTGGGATAACTTCCTCCGTCAATAATAAAGGTACAATAGGTTGTCGTTCATACGATAGTTTGTATGGAAGAGGTTCTCTCTTGGTTCATTTTTGTCAATAGCAATAACATTAAGGGATCTACGAACAACCATACAATACTCCCTAAGTTCAAGTCAGGTTAGGGCATTGGAATCCTCTTGAAACTCGTCTAACAAATACCCATCATTTACCTCTTCTTCTCCTTCACTCGCACTTTCTACCTCAATCTATAGGGTCTCACCCTTAATGGTCATCATACGTTTGTTCGAATACTGACTAGCAACATGTTCGAAGCCGAGATACTTAAAACACTTACTTTCTTTAGTCTTTTGTATTAAGCTTTAACCTTAGTCCTTTCTAACCTTCAGCTCTTCGACCTTAGCCTTATCTTGGTCCTCAATAGGTCTACTTGGAGCTTAACCTTAGCGGTCCACCTCGAAACTATACGAGGCTCGGTTATATCCAAGTTGGTTTGGCATTCCAAATCTGCTAAGCATACTAGTTCAACTGCTCGAAGCTTTGTTGAGTTGAACTCACCTCTGCCTTTCAACTTTCTAGGCAATTTGGATAGTGATAGGAATCGAGCTATTAGACCTTTAACCAGAGCTCTAGTATAATGTCTTAAGGCACTAGCGAAGCAAATTCTACTATTCTAGCCAACTCCTAGGAAGGTCGAGTTGATCCTTACTACTGACCAACTCCATATGTTAAGTCGGGTAACTTCTTGTCTTTCACTAGTCGAGTGCCAACTTAAAATATGCTCTACTGACAGTTCGATCCCTTACACGTCTAGTTAACCATAACTGTACTAAACTTCAGCTCGATAATATTAGTGCCAAGAAACCTAGCATACATCTTCATCCACGTTTTCTTGGAAGGACCCTTAGGTCTGCTCAGCACCTCTATTTAGTGACCTCTATCCTAACCATACCATTTGTCTGTTTCTATCAAAAGTGTTGCCAATGACCTATTGCCACTATCTAGCCCATGCGAAAGGATTCTATTACTCTAATAATTGATTTCTTTGGATTTTCATTTGTACCATTTTATTATTCCTTGTACATTACTTCTTTTAGGTAATACCTTTTTTACCTTTTCCATTTTAGATCGGATGCCCTAACATTTCAGGTATAAATACCCTTTGTAATATATAACCGCAACAATCATCTTATACATCTAATATTAACTATACTTCTCCTTTTGTGAGAATTACTCTCTTTTTTTTTTTTTTTTACTTCACTCTTATCCTAACCCTTAAACAAGGTTGGGTGACAAATACCCTTATTAGACCAGCTCGTGCGTCATATTGAGTTAAGCCGTAAGCCCTCGATAGTTCTTTAGTGTGCCATATCCTTGAAGCAAATTGAGGATTTTCTTGTATCACTTTTGTTATTGTTTACTCACTTTCCATCTTCAACTTCAAGTGTTTTGCAAGCTTAGACTCACCTTTGATATTGTTGCCCTTTTTTGCTCTCTGCACAATGTATCAAGCTTGGCCAAGATGAACTGTAGTATCAAGAAGGCTTAATAGTGAACTCCTTAAGTGCTTAGCTTAGACGTACCTTAATTTGCTTGGTCTTATGCCCAAGTATCGAGCTCACAAACATTCCTAGTACGATTTACCTATCTAGTACTAAGCATCCTATTGCCGACCTACTACATGCTAAGGACCTAAATGCTAACCTCTAGCTTCTTCCTGCTGACCTATCTCTTTACTAAATAGCTCGACTCCGATACTTCATTGCCCCATGTACGAAAGGAATGACAATGCACCACTTGTTTCTACTTTTTCTAACATTGTACTGTATTCTCTTTGTTGCGATTGTCCTATTTGACCCTTTTGGCAATGTACCTATGCTGCTCATTATGTAATTTCACACGTTTCCTTATTGCTCTAGGTACTTGCTATAAATATTCTCCTATCATTTGTAGTTAAGATGATCTTATCCTTTATCAGCTAATGAATATTCTCTCTAATGTCTTGTGAGCAACCCTCTTAAGTTATAAACTCTCTATCTAATATTGCTAGTAGCTCAAGATTATTAGCGAGTGGACCTTAGTTCTTTACTTATGCATCATATCGAGCTGAGACTAAGTTGTTGTAAGCCCTAAAGCCAAGCCAAGTAACCGTAGGACTGAACTTCGAACCCAAGGTTTAGGGTGATCGGTTAAAGGATCCGATCAAACCCAAATTATAAATTATTGAGAGGAATATTAGTAAAACTGACCTTGTAAACTTGAATTTAAGAAAATAAGTAATAAAATAGGAGACTATAAAATTTTCAAATTCTAAGCATAATAAGTATTAATTACCAAAAATGCGAAAAGTGTAATGAAATAACTAATAAATTACTAGAGATAGATTATATGTATATTAAAAATTTTAGAATGACCAAAATAACAGTTAGGAATGTTTACGTGTACACTACATGTATTTATGTGTAGATAAAAATACGCATAATTACCTAAATTGGCAAAAAACTAAGCAAATAATTAAAAAAAATTATAAAATAATTAAATAAAATTATAAAATAATTATAAAAAAATCAGAAGATGATAAGCTGAACCAAGATCAGGTCGTGGCAACTTCAAACCAGAAAAAGAAAAATTAACCAATCAAATTTGGACAACTTAAAAGCAAAAAATTTAGGGAAATGGGCAAAAATCTTGTCAAATTAATGCACATTAATTGCTACAATTGTCTATAAATAGGGGAAAAATTTTCAGAAGTCATTTGGTTAGTTTAGGATCTGAGAAAAATCGAAACACTGAAAAAATCGAGAGAAAATCCAGAAAAAAAAAACTGTGCAGATTAGGCAAGTGAACCAAACAAACCACTCACCACCACCACCAACCTACACTAGAACCACTGCCTGGACCGGCCGACAACCTTGGACTAGGCTTGGACGGCCAAAAAGCTTTGGACCGGTTAGTCTCTTCAATAACCCGATTTTGAATAACTTTTTAAAATTAGTTATTTTGCCTAGAAAATTATGAAACTTGTTATTCTGAGGTTTTGTTGTATGTAGATTTAGGAAAAAATATTGATTTAGTTTAATTAAATCTGTAATTATAGGGTCCTTAACAAATTGCTCAAAACCGAGCATAACTAAACCGGAAAATAAATAGGTTTAGAAGTGTAGTTTGGAGTTCAAAATTTTTCTGTAAGATGCTCATATTATGTAGAACAGTGCTATGAAGCCATTTTTTTAAAATGAATTTTCGAAATTTTTAAGTTAATTTTTAACTTTATAATGATGGAAAAATTGGGTGATTTAGGGTTAATTAGGTGATTAGGATATTAATTATATGTTTAAGGATGTTAATCTCTGAAGTGGAACCCTAATCCTAGCCTTTAGGTATTAAGTATGGTTAATTAGGGAAATTAGGTAAGTAATATAAGAAATTAGTAAAATGTGATATTGTAAATTAATAAATCTAAAAAAATAAAGTTATTTAGATAATATTATAATAGAAATTAGAAAAATAATAAATCTAAAAATAACAATTAATCTTAAGAAAAAGTCTCAAAATGTAAGATTTTTTACACATTGGGAATAAATCCGATACCGTGATTAGGGTTAGCGTGTACCAAATAGATTAGAATACCAAATTACGACCCAATAGGATATTTGGACACTCGAGCTTAATGTGATTAATTTTACATTAGGATTCGAGCATATTTCAGGCTTAGAAATCAAAGTTTAAAATCTCATTTAGGATTTGAACACAGAAATAGAATACACGAATCATTAGGACGTAATGGGCATACACGGACAAAAATGAATTAAAATGTAACTTAGAATATGAAACCGTAAATTTTAAGTACTAAAAATACCTATTTGTATTATAGGACATCCAGAGATAAAATCAGCTTGCGATTAAGGGATCAAGCGATCGAGCAAATCCAAGTAAGTTGGGTTATTGCTTATTGTAATAGAGTATTAGTTTTGTAGTACTCGGAAATTTAGGCTTGTATATGATTGTGATTGTAAGTAGTTTACGCATGTGTTTGATGTATCTGGATTCGTGCTGAATTTGTATTGTGAGTGATTTTGTGACTGATTGAATTGGTATGAAATTGTTTGAACACCCTAAACGGAATTTAATATCAGTCGACCCCAAATAATAAATAGTGTCATGCATTGCAACCCGTTAGGGGATTATAAGATTCTCCAACCAAATACCGACCCCTTCGAAAGGAATAGCGCAGGATTGCAAAATGGTCCTTTCTTCATCCTTAGTCGAACTAAGTGACAGGAGAGGAGGTCGCGGCGAGGGTGAAGTCAATGGTTCGAAGGTAGTTACGGGAGGAGTGAGGTCTCCATTGCACAAGCCTGGGTTTGGTTGTGAGCTGTTGCATAACATGGAACTCCTCAACCCGGATTGGAGCGGGTGAAATTTCTCTGATTTCACAATGGACCGGACTACGTTATGCGATGACACTCGATTGTTGCATTTCATAAAAATAATTGTTTGATAACCCTGTTTGTGCTTGTATGCATTCATGAGTCTCCAATTCAACTTACTGGGCTTTAGTTGCTCATACCCTTATAGATCCTTTTGCAGGTTCTGATTTGTGAACACTTCAAGTATTATGCCGCCCTATAATTATCCAGAGGTTAGTCTTTTTGAAGCCAGGGGTGTGAGAATCAAGTTATTTCGCAAATGTGTAACTAGACTGACCTTGTAGTTAAAGGTTGAAGACTGTTAGTTATTCTGTAAATTAGTAAACTGTAGTTAATCGGACTGTTTACTTCAAAGCGAGAAGTCGTCGACGCCTTGTGTAGGTCATTGTAAGCCCTAAAGCCAAGCAAAGTAACCGTAGGATTGAACTTAGAACCCAAGGTTTAGGGCGATCGGTTAAATGAGCCGATCAAACCCAAATTAGAAACTATTGAGAGGAATATTAGTAAAAATGACCCTGTAAACTTAAATTTAAGAAAGTAAGTAGTAAAATAGGAGACTATAAAATTTTCAAATTTTAAGCATAATAACTGTTAATTACCGAAAAGGCGAAAAGTGTCATGAAATAAGTAAGAAATTACTAGAGATAAATTATATGTATACTAAAAATTTTAGAATGACCAAAATAATATTTAGGAATGTTCACGTGTACCTTACATGTATTTATGTGTAGATAAAAATACGCGTAATTGCTAAAATAGGCCGAAAACTAAGTAAATAATTAAAGAAAAATACAAAATAATTATAAAAAAATCAGAAAAAATCAGGATAAGATAACTACAACAAGGTTAGGTCGTGGACTGAAAAGAAAAAATTAACCAATAAGAATTTGACAAACTAAAAGCCTAAAATAAAGGAAATGGGGCAAAAATCCCATCAAATTAATGCACATTAATTACCACATTTGTCTATAAATAAGGAAAAAAATTCTCAGAATTCATTTGGCTAGTTTGTGATCTGAGAAAAATCGAAACACAACAAAAATCGAGAGAAATTCCAGAAAAAAAAAAAAAAGAAAACTGTGCAGATTAGCAAGGTGAACTAAAACCACCACCCACCACCACCTGGGACCGAACCACCACTACCACCCTACAGTAGACCCACCGCCTGGACCGGCCGACAACATTGGACCGGTCGACAACATTGGACCGGGTTTGGACGGCCCAAAAGCTTCGGACCAGTTAGTTATTTATTCACCCGATTTTTGTATAATTTTGTAAAATTATTTATTTTGTCCAGAAAATTATGAAACTTGTTATTCTAAGGTTTTATTGTATGTATATTTAGGGAAAAATATTGGTTTAGTTTAATTAGATCTGGAAATATAGGGTCCTTAACAAATTGTTTAAAACCGAGCATTAGTAAACCGGAAAATAAATAGGCTTAGGGATGTAGTTTGGAGTTCAAAATTTTTCTGTAGGATGCTCATTTGATGTATAATAGTGCTATGAAGCCATTTTTTTAAAATTAATTTTCGAAATTTTAAAGTTAATTTTTAGCCCTAAAATGATGGTAAAATTGGGTGATTAAGGGTTAATTAAGTGATTAGGATGTTAATTACTGATTTGGATCTTAATTAGAGGTTTAGGGAAGTTAATCTCTGCAGTGGAACCTTAATCCTAGCCTTTAGGTACTAAGTATGGTTAATTAGGGCAATTAGGTAAGTAATATAATAAATTAGTAATATGTGAAAATGTAAATTAATAAATCTAAAAAAAATAAGGTTATTAGATAATATTATAATTGAAATCAGAAAAATAATAAATCTGAAATAATATTTAATTTTAAGTAAATATCTTAAAATGTAAGATTTTTACACATCGGGAATAAATTCGATACCTCAATTAGGGTTAGCGTGTACCGAATAGTTAGAATACCAAAATTACGACCTAATAGAATATTTGAATACCCAAACATAATGTGATTAATGTCATATTGGGATTCGAGCCTAATTACGACTTAGGAATTAAAACTAGAATCTAGTTTAGGAACCGAACCCCGAAATAAAATACAACGAATTATTAATACGATGTAGGCATACATGAGGAAAATGAGTTACATTATAAATTAGAATAAGAATCCATAAAATATAAGTACTAAAAGAACCTATTTGTATTATAGGATACTCAGGAACAAATCAACTCGCAACTAGAGGATCGAGCGATTGAGCAAATTCAAGTAAGTTGGGTTATTGCTTATTGTAATAGAGTACTAGTTTCGTAGTACTCAGAGACTTAGGCTTGTATATGATTGTGATTGTAAATAGTTTGCGCATGTGCTTGATGTATCTGAATTTGTGCTGGAATTTGTACTATGAATGACTTTGTGACTGATTGAATTGGTATGAACTTGTTGAACACCCTAACCGGCATTTAATCTCAGTTGACCCTAATAACCGAAAATGTCATGCATTGCAACCCGTTAGGGGATCATAGGATTCTCCAACCAAATACCGACCCCTTCGAAAGGGATAGCGCAGGATTGCAAAACGGTCCCTTCTTCATCCTCAGTCGAACTAAGTGACAGGAGAGGAGGTCGCGGCGGGGATGGAGTCAATGGTTCGAAGGTAGTCGCGGGAGGAGCGAGGTCTCCATTGCACAAGCCTGGGTTTGGTTGTGAGCTGCTGCATAACATGGAACTCCTCAACCCGGATTGGAGCGGGTGAAATTTCTCTGATTTCACAACGGACCGGACTACATTGTACGATGACACTTAATTGTTGCATTGCATGAAAATAATTGTTTGATAACTCTGTTTGTGCTTGTATGCATTCATGAGTCTCCAATTCAACTTACTGGGCTTTAGTTGCTCATACCCTTATAGATCCTTTTGCAGGTTCTGATTTGTGAACACTTCAAGTACTATGCCGCCCTATAATTATCCAGAGGTTAGTCTTTTTGAAGCCAGGGGTGTGAGAATCAAGTTATTTCGCAAATGTGTAACTAGACTGACCTTGTAGTTAAAGGTTGAAGACTGTTAGTTATTCTGTAAATTAGTAAACTGTAGTTATTATGTAAAACTTCCTGGGAAGCTCTGTGGACTTATTTATAATTATCTATGTTTTATAGAACTTTGTGATAATTATCATAATTGTAGTATAATTATTACTCGAACTGTTTACTTCAAAGCGAGGAGTCGTCGACGCCTTGTGTAGATTATCTCTATGGTAGGCACTGTGAGGCCAGTTACTATCATAGAATGGTTTACACGGCGAGACTGTTGCGACTTTGCGACTTCGGGGCGTAACAGTCATGTCTATGGTAGGTACTGTGAGGCCAGTTACTATCATAGAATGGTTTACAAGGCGGGACTGTTGCGACTCTGCAACTTCAGGGCGTAACAGTTGTGTGGTGTTAATTGATGAGTCATATTTGATGACTAGCCTCGTGAAGTTATTGGAAAGGTTGAACTAACCCATCTCTGCTTTCTTCGAAGGACTTATCTTCAATTCTACAGTAAGTTCTTATGATAATTAAGCTCCAAGGTACACCAACTTATAAAATATAATTTTCAAAAAACTATAAATATGTTTATAGTAGTTATAAAAAACTTGAAATATATTATGAAAATAAACAAATGAAGAAATTAATTTTTTATTTCATAAAAAATTCTTAATATATAATCAACATTCAAGGAAAAAGGATAAGTAAAGTTAAAACTAATTTTTTTTCATTATATTGTTTTTTAAAAAAAAAACAATAAATTGAATAATGCCAAATGTTTCGACTTATTTTGAATTATTCATAGTATAAAATTAAATATATGATTTTTTTACTAATTTTTCTATTAGAGGTAAGACATAAATGAAAGCTATGAATATCAAACAAGGGACTGGGAGAGAAAAAGAAGCAAAAAATTGGAATATGATAGAGAAGATGATTTAATGTACTAATAATCGATGAGATAAGCATGGTTACATTTTTTAAACTCATATATGTAGAATTGGTAAATTAGGTAAAAACTGGCATATAAAATTGGTTAAAAACATAAATTTATATAATGAAACAATTTTATATATAAGTTAATTTGAAAAAGTCTTTTAAAATCGTAAACTTGCATGAGTAGAATTGTGATTTTGATAACTATGGTTTCATGATTGAGAGTGGTGAAAAATTGATTTATCAAGGAGTTTGTCAACAAGTACCACTAAGAATAGAAAATGTAGAATTTGCTATGGATTTGTATGTCTTACCTATACAAAGGGTTGAACTAGTTCTAGGTATTCAATGGTTGACTACATTAGGACCTATTATTGTGGATGATTCAAAATTGACTATGCCTTTTCAATTTCAAAATAAACAAGTGGAATTGTAAGGCAATTGGCATGTTTCATTTAAAATGATTGAACATAGTTAATTGCAAAAATTAGTCAAACAAGGTAGCGTGGCTTTCAAATGGAGATTTCATCTAATGTTACTACCTACAATAATGAAGTTGAATAATTATTGGTTAGATTTCAAGATGGTTTTACAACTCCTTCATCATTACCACCACTTAGAGATGTCTAACATCATATCCATTTAAAGGATGACATAAGGTAATGAATGTGAAACTTTATAGGTATCCTTATTTTCAAAAAGGAGAAATTAAGCAGTTGGCAAAGGAGATGTCGAAATTCGAAATTAGAAGTAATATAACCCAATACTAATCCTTGTTCTTCATCAATTTTATTGGTTAAGAAGAAGAATGGATCATGATGATTTTTGTGTTATATAGGGCACTAAATCAAGCAATAATACAAGATAAGTTTCTAATTCCAAAAATTTATTCTAAAATGGATTTAGGAGCAAGATATCATCAAATAAGAATGTTTCCAACATATATTCATAAAATAACTTTTTGAACGCACAAAGTACATTATGAGTATGTTGCCATACCGTTTGGAATTTCAAATGCTCCTTCAATATTCCAAGCTGTTATGAATACCATCTTCAAGCCATATTTGAGAAAGTTTATTATTATATGTTTTGACGATATCCTTATATACAGTAAAACAGTAACACAGATCATATGCAACATTTGGAGTTAGCTTTGTAATGCCTACATAAGCATGCATTTTTTCTCAAGAAGAATAAATGCTCTTTTGCTTAATCAAGTATTGATTACTTAGGGAATATTGTGTCGACTGAAGGAGTTTGCTCGGATCTACAAAAATCATAGTAATGAAAAAAGTTAGCCATTGGCTACAGCTTATTAATATTAAGCAGTTGAGGGGATTCTTGGATCAACAGAATATTATAGGTGCTTTGATAAAAATTATGCTTCTATTGCATTTCCTTTAACTAATTTGCTCAAGAAAGATTAATTTGAGTGGAATGAAGGAGCTACTAAGGCATTTAAGCAATTAAAAGAAGTATTAATGACAACATCCATTCTAGCTTTGCTAGATTTCACCAAGATTTTTATTATTGAAACAAATACTTGAGGTTTGGGTACAAAGGCTATACTACCAAGAATCCCATCCCATTACTTTTTATAGCAAGTAATTTTGTACAAGATTACAAAAGGCTAGTGCTTATGTAAGGGAATCGATAGCTATTGTTAAAGCTGTAAAGAAATGGAGATAATATTTTTTGGGGAGACACTTTATCATCAAAACTGATCAAAAGGGTCTCACGAAGATTATGAACCTAACTATTAAAACACCATAGCAACAACAATACTCAGTGAAGTTGTTGGGTTTTGATTATGAGGTTTAGTATAAACTAGGGCCAACTAACAAAGTAGTGCGTGCTTTCTCAAGCAAAGTGGGGAAGAGTTGTATTTTCATGCACTTTTAGTTCCTTGTTTTGACTTTATTACACTTCTTAACAGATTTAGGACTAATGACTCTTGGAGGGAGTTACGAGACAGATGTATTGAGGGAGAAACTCTATAGTAGCCACTTGTATGCCAGGATAGGGTTATTATATTTAAGTAGTAGTATTTTCATTCCAGTGCCATCACATATTACTTAAACACTTATTATGGAGTTTCATTCTACTCTAATAAGGCATCATGGGGCATACCAAAAACCTTTAAGAGATTGAGTAATGCTTTTTATTAGTAAGGAATATGAAAGGAAGTGGAAAAATATGCAAAGCAATATCATGTATGTTAACAAATTAAGTATTTAGCTACATCTCTAGTTGGACTACTTAAGCTATTCCCTATAGCTTAACATGTTTTTGAGGATGTTATAATGGATTTCATTACTAGTTTAGCCATTAAAAAGGGTATTTAGTTATTTAGTAGTACTGAATAGGTTAACAACGTATTGTTACTTTGGTCCTTTAAGGTCTTCTTGTACAGCTTTGACAGTAGCTCAATTGTTTATAGATATTGTGACAAAGTTGTGTAAAATTCCTAAATGTATAATTATTTTATAGAGATAGAATGTTTGTGAGCAAATTTTGCTATGAATTATTTCACTATAGTAGGACTTTATTAAAGATGACATCATCATATCACCCGCAAATTGATGGTCAATAAGAAGTGGTGAATAGATGTTTAAAGCAATACCTTTGTGCTTTTGTCAGGGATTGCCTAAGTTAATAGTGTAAACCCTACTTTTAACAAGCCTATAATTTGACTAAGAGTACTTTCCAAACATTCTCAAGGATTAACTAAACTAAGAACTTAAGTTTATAATTAGAAACGAACTTATTTCTCAAATTTGAAAGCCTACTATTGATAAAACCCAAACTTGAAAAACTACAAGCTCTAAAGACACTTAAGACTCTAAACCCTAAAACAATTAAAGACTTTTAACCCTAAGCGACTAACCGATAAGTTAATTTGAATAATTTCATTCAAATCTAGAAAATTTCACAATTTTATAAGAATCGAATCGTAAATTACAAAACAATGCAAGAAGTAAATCCTAAAATAATTTCCTATAAGATAATGCTCTTATCTTCATGCTTAAGTCTTACATATAAATAAGTAGACCAACTAATCACCTTAGAGGACTTATCGATTGAAAGTTGAAATCATTTATTAATTAATAACTTATCAAAATTTGGTGATAAGACACTTTCCTTATCATCTCTTCACTTATACTACATATGGACAAATTGTGACACGATTTTCAATGCTTAACTTTAATAAATGAGACAAGATAATTCCATGCCTCAAAGGATACCCCATGGCTGGTTTGAACAAGCAAAAAAGGGGGGGGCTATACTATTGTCTTCCATCCATCAATCACTTTATCTTACACGCTATTATTCACTCCTTAATACTTACATCATCAATAGTTACAATTGTTAACTTTTGTGTAAGCTACAAGACAACAATTTCAAGCTTCTTAAACATACCATCACCTCATTCCCAACTGGCCACATTTTCTTGCATTTCTCTTACTTTCAATTTCATTCTCACTTCCTTTTCCTCTATCTTGAAAACCAAAACAAAAGTGGAAATAACTATACCCCACAAATCCTTCACTTTGCTGCTACTTTTAAGTATACTCACACTCACACTTACGGCACATTCAATTTTTTTTTCTTGTGTCCTTATTTTCCTACATTCAAGCTTCTTTAGGACCTTTAGAACATTCCACAAACTCCACTTCAAAGGATCTAACAACTTGGGTTTCATAAAGGTGCAAAAGGAGGGAGCAAGATAAATAGAATCTTTGTGTACAACCACCATACATTTGCATTGTCGACGAGTAAGTGTATCTTTGTATTAGTAGGTTATTATTCATGGTAGGAGATTATGATTTCTTAAGGATATGAGTATGATCATAAGTAGTTATAACATCAAAGACCACCTTAAGAAACAAACTTATGAAACTCTTACATGAAGTTGTGAAATGAGCATGTAAAATTAGTCTTTTGCAGAGATACTTATTTAACACTTTGAATGAAAGATTTTAAGATGAAAAAATTTTAAGATGAAAAAATTTTGAAACAAGAACTTGAATGAAAGAGAATTGTGCTGAATGTAAGGATTCAAGCGTTATTTGGATGTTGATTTCATTTCTATTAAATTGAACATGCTCAAATCTAGATTTAGGTTAAGGAAAAATTTATCACATAAAGTTTCATAAGGAAACCAACTTTGTAAGAATGAGCTATGATGTGGAAATTGTAATAAGTATGAGATCTACTATTTTCATGAAAATTATGAGTCAAATAACCCTCTCATGGAAAAGAAGTTAAGATAAGATTTGAATACAAGTAACCTAGGTTTATGATCTAATACCTAAAACTTAAGAAAATGATGAAATAAGTTGGAAAACCAATTGGAAGCCTTCATATTCAAACTGACCAGATCTAGAATATCCTTAAAAGACACTTAAAAATATGATAAAAGTAAGTAAACAAAGTAAAAAGACTAACCAAAGCTAGTATGATAAGTATATTTAGCTTAAAATTCAAAATCGAGCTTAAAACTTCCAAAACGGGCCTTATACACCAAGTTAAACTACCCTTTTTTTACCAGCAACTTGACACATCAATAAGAGTTATTTTAAGACTTTCAAGAAACCCATAAGATACTCCCTAAGCCCAATAAAGTGGTTAAATTTGGGTTGGATAAAAAACAAACTCATTTGACAACTTAAACCCACTTAATAGCCCAAGAAGTGGTTGATAGTCTTAGGAATGTAGATCAAAGTTGCAAATATGACCTTAAGGAATATTTTGAGCTTAGAAGGAAATTTGAAGACCAAGCCTAAAGGATTTCCTAAGTTACTAAAAAGCTCATTAACCAAACAAAGCTTGAAAGCACTCCAAATCATGAAGACCGCTACTGTTCTGACCTATGTACAGATTTGCATATCTCATTTCGAAAATCTAACCTCACCACATTAAAGTATACTCGAAAATGATGAAGATTGACTATAAGATCATAAAAATCAGATTTAAAACGAAAAAGTTATACGCAATTGAACTTTTAAATAAAACCAGGAAAAGATATGAAAACTAGTCAGTATAACTTAAGGGATTTTAGCTTAGTTTTCTAAGTTTTATTTCAATCCCTTATAGTATTATGATTTCGATGACCAGGGGACACCACCTACGGAGACAACTTGCCCCTAGATGACTTGTCCCCAGATGACTTACCCCTTAAGCTACTTTGATTGACTGCGTGGCGGAGTGAGTAAATTCCTTATAACTCTTTACTTGATTTTGCTTATATAATAGATGTACCTAAACTTATACATATATAAATTTGGATGCTTGTGGGATATAGGAAATGCATGTGTATGAATATGTGGATGAATGCGATGGTTTGTTAATTATATAATAATGAGAATTATTATGACAATTTATACTTGCAAGTGTATGGAATGAAATTGTCTGATCACCTTGAAAAATCGAATTAACGAACTATATGGTTAAGAAATAAGATGAATCATGCATTCCCCATAATTGCATTCGAATAACATTGACTGTCGCTTCACGCAGAAGATGGAAAGGGACTTACAAGAAGATGAGCCTCCTGTAGGATTGGGCACTAGCTATGTCATTATTTTTATTGAGTCTCTATCCTAAGTTGATGGGCTTAGTAGGCATTGGGAGACACCAACCATCTGCGAGGGGCCGTGTCTTGTGGCTTCTTCTTAGGGAGTGTATTTGTGAATTGCGGAGGTCACTACATTGCTAGACTTGAGATTTTAAAAATATGATTTGTTATTCGGTAAAGAAAGTATATACATATATAAATATATACATAATTTCAATAGTGCAAATGAAATAAAACCTAAGGTTTAAAATTCGGATTTTAGTTTGGGTCGGTTAATTATCTCCAAACCTCGACTATAGGGGGTGTAATTCTAATTCATATGCAGTTCCTAGGCCACTACATGCGTTGTTTGACATACTGATTGTTCATACATTCATATGATTGTGCATCTAATAAATTTCTACCATGTGGTATTGACGAAGGTATTTATCTCACTAAACTTAAACTTACACCCCGATAGATTTCTTTTGTTGCAGGAAAATTTCTTTACTAATCCCAGTCGAGGCATGCCCGTGGTAAGTCTCGTATAGGGACAGGTTGGAGCGACTAAAGAGTGAAGAGGAAATTTTGTAATAGATTTGTAGATAACTAGTTACTTTTATATTTTTGTTTATGACATAGATTAAAATTTCTAATGCAATTCTCTTATAAAATGCATTTGTTTGTAATATTCTTTTAGTGTGGATCTTATAAGCTCACACGATTAGTTAATTTATATCATAGAAGTAAATTTAGCTAAATTGCTCTATATTACTTATCTATGGGTCTAGTAATGACGTATAGTGGAAGGAGTCTTGAGTGTCATATGAAAGGCTTACGATCAGTAAGGAGGTTGATAGTGGACCTTTGTACGATATACTGCGACCTACTACGACAATGATATTGTTGAGTTGTGATAAATAGTTTAAATTTTTCCCTTAAGTAAAATTTTGTTTTAATATGGGCTCATCACACAAGTATTCAAATGATACCATTTGAAGTTTTGTATGGTAGGAAACCACCTAGGATTCTAGATTATGTTCAATATTAGTCTAATGTAAAGGCAATGGACAATGAGCTCAAGACTAAAAATGTGATTCTCATAGTCTTGAAAGGAAATTTACATCAAGCCCAATAGCGAATGAAAATTTTAACTGATAGACACAAAATTGATAAAAAGTTGCAAGTGGGAGACATGACTTATGTTAAACTACAATGGCTAATACAATGTCTTCTAAATTAGCTAAAAGATTTTTTTGGCCCTTTCAGAGTTCTTGACCAAATTAGATAGGTTGCATAAAAGTTGGAGTTGCTTACATAATCATGAATTCATCTTATGTTTCATATTTTGAAACTTAAGAAAGTAAAAGGTGATTCGGTTTCTATCATCCCATTACCACAAAATTCTTATGAGAATCGTCAGATTGTTACTCCTATGGCTATATTAGATATTAGAGTCATTATCAAGTAAGGAGTAGAAGTAGGTCATGCTTTACTAAAGTAGGAATCACTTTCTACAGAAGAAGCTACAAAGGTAGACATCAAAGAATTTGTTAGTGATTACCCTAATTTTGACCTTGGGGACAATGTCATTTTTTCAACAGGGTAGCAATCTAATATGAAAAGTAAGGCTAATATAGGACATAGATAGAAAAAGGAAAGAAAACCTTATTATAATAAACATACAACTTATACATAAATAATAATAGATCGGAGGAAGGTGTCTATTACCATTGAACAAACTTATGTTAGGAGTTGGCTGGAGCTCGAAATCCAGTATTTCTTATTACTGCTTCTTCATACCTTACACGTAAGTATAAAAACCTTAGATTACTCTTAAACATGAAACCTCTAGAAATTACTATCAAATGCTTGATAAAAAAGAATGCTATTTAGATTTGGTATTATTTTAGTATTTTAACGTAAGAATAATAAACCTTAATACTACAGATAGAATATTGGGAGATTAGAGAAAAGCTAGAGAGAGAGAATATTGTACCTTGTTATTTTGAAGAATATTTGAGAGAAGCTTCATTTTTCTTGAATAAATTGCTATTTTTGTACAAGGAAGGCTTAGACTAGGAGTATTATTTGGGTTGGGCTTAATATCTGGCTTATTATATTCCTCAATCATGTTCTATTCCAATAAAAAAGCAATCTTATTAAATTCATGATTCTATTTAGAATCGCTAGAAGGTCTGTATAATAAGAGCAGAGAAACGTATCTACAACCTATAAAATAAATTTTTTAAATAGTAAATATATTTGTAATAGTTATAAAAAACTTGAAATATATGATGAAAATGAAGATATTAAGAAATTAAGTTCTTTTTTGATAAAAAATTCTTAATATATAAATTTAACATATATAGAAGAAGGACAAGAAAGTTGAAACAAATTTCTTTTCCATTGTTTTATCTAAAAAAAAGAGATAAATTAAAGAGAGTCAGACCTCTAAACTCATTTTGAGTTATTGATGACATAAAATAAAATGGATAGAATTTCTTAACCTTTTTTGTTAGAGTTAGAACTTAAATGAAAGTGATAAACATCGAATAAGGGACTAAAAAAGAGAAGAAGAGAAAAAATTTAGAATAGGATAGAGAATATGATGTATTGCCTTAACAATTGATGGTCTTATACAAGCTTAGTTGTATATTTTATCTTTTATACCATTTAAATCAAATAAGTAGAATCGGTAAACTTGGTTTAAATTATAAGTTTTTACTGAGTTTAATATCTAAACTGGTGATTCTACTAAAATCTATACAAAAATGATTTTAGATATGAGTTAGTTAGAAAGGTCTCCTAAAATTATAAACTTATAAAATTGTATAAGTAAAATCATGATTTTGATAATCATGCAAAAGAATAGAGGCCATTTCAAAAATAACCATTCTATTGCATTTTTACAACATCGAAGTAAACATATCTATTTTTCCTCTATTTGATTAATTTAGGTCAAAGTTAATATACCATATTATCCCTTCTTAAGAAATTTCTATTAGTTGGACCCTTAGATAAAGAGTAGATTAAATTGAACAAGAGTGATCTGTTCATTACAACAAAGGGAGATGGATTATAAGCCTTGTAAAAGAACACTAATGTCATATTTGGTATACGAGAATAGATTAGAATGGAATTATAATTTCAACTTTCATTCCCTCTCCCTAGGATTAGAAGTGTACTTAGAAGGTAGAATCACCATTCAATGGAATTGATTCTGACTTTAAGGAGGAATAATTCAATTTTATCCCCTTATTAATTATTATTAATTGAAATTACTTATTAAAATTTTAACCTAATCATGAAATCAAATAATTTAGGGATACTTTTGACAAATAATACTATATACACATTCCATTTCATTCTATTCTTTGGGCATTTCCAATTATATAAATTGATTTATGATTCTAGTCTTTAACTACATTTCATTCCATTCCACCCTATCCCAAAATATTCCATTTCAAATGATTCCCTCATGCCATATGTGATATAAGGAGAATCAATGTTTTCTTGATGAATTTTAAGATTTTTAGTGGGGCATACTTATTGATAAAAAGGGAATATAGTTAAAGTTAGAGATTAAAAAATGGTTGTAGCCAAGGCTACTATAATCCTATTACATTAGTACTGATTTCTTAATAAGATGTACTAAGTTTAGATTCTTCTTTCCTCTAAAATTATAATATGCATACAGTAGCTAGTAAAACGAAACAATAAAAAAAAAAAAAGAAAAAAACCTTGGCAAGTAATTGCATAGGTGATCTTCATCAATTCACTATGGAATGGTACAACACAAATAATATGGTTGTGATTTCGTGAATAATCTTGCCGCTTGAGCTTTAACGACATACTTCCTTTTGTTAATCCATCAAATACATACCATTTATCGGGTAATTGCGTAAAAACCTTTTGTAAACCTTAGGGGGGCAATAACTCAATGGACTATGGTTAGGAGTTAACATCCAAACTTGCTTTGCAAAAAGACTAGGGGGAACGGATGTTTTCATGACTGAATTTTATGATTTATAATGGGAGCTTAATTATTGTCCAAAAAGGAATTTTTAAAAGGAATTTAATCAAACTTTAAATTCAAAGTAGATGTTTGGAATCCAAGACGATTATAGTTTCATAATATGAGTCTTGGTCTCTCACGGTCAAGAGGATAAAACCAATTTGAGTTTCCCAAACTTGTAGTAGGAATAATAGTTGATAAAAATAAATAAATAAATAAATCGTTGCAAGTAATTGCTTAGGATGACATTTGGGAATTCATTGTTGAATCGCACAACTACACTAGAGAAGGACTTTCTTTTGCTAATCCCTCCTACAAAGACAAGTCGTATATTGCATAATGGTGTAAAACCGCTTTGTAACCTTTTGTTTTTTTTTTTTTTAAATTGCAAATTATCCTCCTAAACTTTCAAAGTGTGATTTTTGATTTTCTAAACTTTGATAAATTAATAATATAAAGGATTATTCTTTTTTTTAGTCAAAAAAATCACATCATAATCAAAATTTAGAAGGTCTTAAGGTATATTTTGATAAATTTATGAAAATATTTATTTATCAAAATCAAAGTTTAAGAATGTTATTTTCAATTTATAGAGATTATTTGCTAATTTATCAAAATTTAGAAGATAAAAAAGTATATTTTAAAAGTTCATAAAGTCAATCTATATTTAAATCAAAATTTAAATGAATTATTTGTATCTTAGTCTTTTAGTCTTTTTTTTTTTTGTCTAACTATGGAAAAGGGGATTGAAACCCTGGTTTTTTCAATGGGAGACCAATCCACTAAGATATAATAGTCTTCACAATTTTTTTATAAAGTTAGGAGTACAATAACTCCGTGGACTACTGCCTAAACTTTATTTCGGATTTTTTCTTTAGTCTTCCTTTATTTCCAACCCAAAAAACGGGTTCCTTAACCAAACAGACAAAATAAATAAATAAGTACAAAGTAACAATTAATTAGAGTTGTTTGCTCTCCCGACATCAAAAGTGATTCTTGATCCAATTCAAGGCATTCATTCATTTATCAGCAAGACTCTATATAATGATTTGGAAAAAAATGGTTCTGTACGAACCAAATCTAAAATTTGAAAATAAATTTAAGTTTTGAATAACTAATTACAAAACTTTACCTAGGTGATCATTTTATAATGATTTGGAAAAATGGTTCTACACTAACCAAAATCTAAATTTTGAAAATAAATTTAAGTTTTGAATAACTAATTATTTAAGCAGGGTTCACGATATACTGTTTTGGTCAACTTACAAAGGTTGCCATCTAGCAATGGGTTAATAGCAAACTTTAGGTAACAATTATTCATGGAAGATATCGACTAATCTCCACGCAATCAGAAATAGAAAAGCTTCTTAAAGTTATTCGTCGATAGTGTTTTACTTAAACAAAGGATATATCTTATTTGGAGAATAATCTTTCTATTCCAATTTCTACTATCTTAAAGTAAATGTTTCGTCTTTTCTGGATTTGATTACTTTAGGTTGAAGTTTATATATCATATTATCCCTTCCTATGAAATTTCTATCATTTGGATCCTTGGAAAAAGGAATAGGTTAAATTGAACAAGAATAATGGTCCATCCAATACAAGTACAGCCATGCAACCATAACAGGGGCGTTCAGGGATGAACGTGGAAGACGGATAGCAAGCTTTGCAAAGAATGACTAAGGAGAATGGATGTTTTCATGATCAAATTTTAGGATTTATACTGGGAACTTACTTATCAATAAAAAAAGCTACTTGTTCAAAACATTTATAGATAAAATTATTATAGTCTAATAATATAAAAATTGGTCTTTTAATTAGAAGTACTAAAAACAAATTCTTTCTTCCTGGAATGGTATAATATGTATAATAGTTGTAAAGAAAAAAAAAAAAAAAAAGAAGAGCCTTTGCAAGTAATTGCATAGGTGATATTTAATGAATTCTGTATGGAATCATACAACATAAATAATATGGCCGTGAATCAACTTGTTCCACAAGCTCAAACTATGCTAGAGAGGGACTTCCTTTTGCTAATCCCTCCCACAAATACATGTCATTCAATGGAGTAAAAACTTTAGGAGGGCAATAACTTAGTGGCCTATGGTTAAGGTTGATATCCTAAACTTGCTTGGGAATGGATGCTTTCATGACTGAATGTTAGGATTTATATTGGGGACTTAATTATCGTCCAAAAAAGAATTTAATTAAAACTGAAATTCAAACCTAACATTTAGAGTTAAAACCATTATATTCTAATAACATTAATCCTGATTTCCTAATAGGATAAATTAACCTCGAGTTCTCTTAAAATTATACTATGTATAATAGTTAGTAAAAAAATAATAAATAATTAAATAAACCTTTGCAAGGGAATTGATTATGGAATTGCACACTATGCTAGAGGAGGACTTTCCTTTGCTTGTCCCTCCTATAATTACATGTCATTTATTGCATAATAATGTAAACACTTTTTGTTAGGAGGACAATAACCCTATGGGCTATGGTTAGGTTTCCCTTTGTCTTCCACGCATTTATATAACATCCTCTATTCCCACCCAAGAAAAGGGCTTCCTTAACCGACAAAATACAAAAGTAACAATTAATTATGGTCATTTACTCTCCCAATATCAAAAGCAACTCTTGGTTAAGGCATTCATTCATTTGTCAACAAGGCTTGTAAGTGCACATATCTTGCGGGCTATTGCAACTACAAAGAGTTCCCTTGGAAAGCAGCACCAGTAACAGTTAGATATAAAAATATATATATATATATTAAAAGAACATTACAGAAGAAAAAGAAGACAAATCCGACCAAATAGAGTTGCTACCTGCTGCATTGTATGTCCATTTCTCTTCCTTTTCTTCTCCTCGTTCCGCTTTTAGAAGAAGCCTCCAGCAAGCAAAGAACAACAACCCATGTCATGCTCCATTTTTACATTTCCAGGTGCGTCATCTCCTGACATGTCTGTTCACGGGTACCATGATTTCACAGACACTCCATTCTACCACATTACACAATGCTAAGTTGTCATATATGTTTTATACATACGACCATATATATATATATATACATATATGTACTTTGTATTTATGTATGTATGTATATGCAGTTTCTGTTAGTTGAGAGAGATAATGGGCGGAGTAGGATATCGGTGGGAGTGGGTATTGCTTGGTGGGTGGCTTCTTGGACTTATCCTTCACTTTCATTCTTTCCTTCCTTTGTCCTCTCAGAAGACCCCAGTTGGGTACTTACTTCTCTCTCTCTCTCTTTCTCTCTTCATCTCTTTCTTCTTTGCGAGTTCTGCATTGTTGTAATTTTTGCTTAATGTTGCAGTCTTTATTCATTTTGAGATGGCTAAATATCTTTAAAATGTTTCAAAAATTTTATTATATATGCAATAGTGAAAGTTAATTCAACTTGTTATATCAAAAAATTTACATTAACCTTCAAAAAGGAAAAAAAAAGAAAAAGAAAAAAGAAAAAGTGAGATGTGAATATCCGTATGTGGTTTTCATTTTTTTTTTTTTTTGGACAAAATCTGTGTGTTTAAAGATCGATAATATATAGATGTCAAATGGGTCATGATGTTTGGCATTTCCATGTACTAACCAATAGACTTGATCAAATGGATTAAGTTAGAAGTGGAGATACTAACGTAGTTATTATGGAGGGTTCGACAGGTATGGATACATTTCTAAGATTCTGAAGTGTAATTTCATATATATATATATATATATATATATATATAGATTGTTTGTTTGTGAGGTCTATACTGTCCAATGCTAGTCTACCTCATCGTATAAAGTTAGCGTGTTATTAGAAGGGCAAATACGTATAGAGTTTACGTGCTTGTTACCAACTTTAGGATAATTAAGTACTTTAAATTGCATTATTGAACCATCGATGTGTTTTCAATTTCTGTTGACATTTTGTTCAATATTATTACTCTCCTTTAATTCAAATCCTTAATTAAAATCCTCGTAACTACTTGAAGTTTTTAGCCCATGAGCCACCCGGACCGAAGAATGTGAATCGAATTCATAGCCCGGGTCCGACCACTACTCGAAAAAGATTCCGTAATGATATTTTCGGCCGTTTAAATATCTTCTTCATTGTTGAAGTATACCAGCAAAAATGATAGATGGTAAGAAAATATATACATAAAACATATAAGAATAAACATTAAAACTGTAATACACGATATTTTTTCATTTTAATTGATTATCAGATTTAGTTTGAATGGTCAATTTAAATATATAAAATGATTAAAGATTAAAAAGATAAATTAGATTAGTTTTATAATTGGATTCAATCCAATCTAGATTATATATTTTTTATTTTTTTTGGACACATTCCGCTTCACACTTTTTCTATGGTTCTTAGTTCTCACATGTCCCAAGACACTTTCAACAAATTCCACTTTACACTTTTTCTAGGGTGCTTGTGAGACAAGCTTTGGAATAATCTAGCACCATTTATTCATGGAAAGAATTTATGTGATGATGGGATATCTTAGTCATTGGCCTTTAAGAATCCATGTGAATGTACGAGTAAGTGCGATGCTTCACGAGAGGGAAAAGAATGACGGGGCGCATCCTTTATGCTCTTTTGTTTCTATTTCGATGAAATGTGTCCACGTGAACACGTTACTCCCTTCATAGTATGGTTTGGTTTCGTAGATATGGGCGGGTCCATAGACCACCCTCATCCGGGACCTAGGAAATGTTGAACCAATATCGGCTGGCTTAGATGCTGGGGCCACCGGTTCTAATGCGGTCGGGGTAATGGGACAATCCATGACTCTGCCTATTTGTACGTTATCTTTCTTTTCCCCTAAATTTTCTAATCGATCTGTCTCGTTTAGGCCAATTGATGGTGGACCTAAAATCGGTTCCCTCTGATAGGGACCAGGTTTGGCCTCATAGCCTTGAGGAGTCGATCCTCGTCTAGTCCCATCGCCTTAAGGAGTCTGTCCGGTTCTTGGATCCAACATGTATGGTCACACGTTGAAGCACATTTAAATGGGCCACATGTTTCCACCTACTTCCTAACTTTTACCAGTTAAATTTACAATGAAATTAGAGACACAGGAGGTTGAACACTTGATTATAACATGGATAGAATAAACTAATATTTTGGCTTTCATTATTCATTGGGTGGTAAGTCAAATTATTACATAAGCTCTGTTTCAAAATTCGAAACTTGATTTTAGTTTGAGTTTGAGTTTGATTAAGCTCTAAATTTAAGTTTGTGTTCAACTCTAAGATAGATTTGGTAAGTTCGAGTTTAATTCGATTATCTTGATTAAGCTTAAACCTTAATTTTTACTAAATAACCTCATAATCATATATATTTTAAATAATTAAAAATTATAATAAATTCAATTAGATTTATAAATCTAACGAGTTTAATATTTTAAAACTCAAGCTCAATTTAATTTATTATTTATGTAGCTCGAGTTTGAGTTCGAATTTAACTTAATTATTACCATATCAAAATTAAACAAAATTTAAATTAAGTTTAAATATTTTATGAACCCATTTAGTTCATTTACACACCTATTATTCATGACAGTAAAGCTTTCTATTGATACATTATTGGGAATTCCCAAGTGCAGTGATAAAGATCGAAAAGGAAATGCATGAAAATTTATCCTTTATAAAAAATTAATATTAAGAACTAAGCATCTCATCTAATCATTTTATAAGAAAAGAGGAAAAGGTATTTCTTGAATTCGATGCCAAAAGTAGCGCCTATTTAGGTTTATCTTGGAGTACACTCTAGACATTGTAATAAGATTTGTACTTTTACCTGCAGAAGATTTCAAGGAAGTAGGACATCAAACTTGTCCCTTGGTGTCCAGATGCAGAGCACTGGCCTCGAGCAGGTAAACCACTACACCTTTCTGTTAATTTGGACCTAAAATAACGTTTTCTAAATAACGGAGACATAATTGTATATCCGTTATATTTTAAAATTAAATTATATGTATTTATTTATATAATATATATATATATATTAGTAATTTTCTAGGATGTTAAGTTCATCCTACAATGCATATATTTGATAAATTTACTAATTCCCTCAAAACTTCAACACTATAATATACCTTTACGACTCAAAATCGTTACCGGTATAAATTAGATTTTGTATAAGTGGGAAAGCTTATAAAATAGAACACAACAAATAATGTTGGAGTATTGTTCAACGTGCTGATTCCGATACTTAAATCAATCAAATGTCTAGAGAGTATAAGTACTTGAGAACTATAAATAGATGTAGGTACATTAAATATTAAGTGGTTTATTATTAGCTAATAATCTTGTGTTTATAGAAAGGTAGTAGTGATAGTTGAAGAGAAGTTAATAGATTAAGCTACATCCGCAAGTATTGAAAAGTAGAATCATGATGTCTAACGTGTTTTGAATAAGTAAGAAATGGTTGCTTGATTTAGTTTATTAGTCTTATTTAGAGTCTTCTAGCCGTTAAAAATCTCATTTAGTTGGTTGGATTATGTTTTGGGCTTAAACTGAAGGTAGTTGATAAGAGAATATAAACTATAAGAGTCTATATTTAAAAAACCCTATCAACTTACCTAACATATATTTTAAGTAAAGATAGATGAGAGGTCATATCCTATACTGGATTTTGTAATTATAAATTCTAAAAATTTAGACCTAGAATTTACCTCATTACATTTAGTTTAGCCAATAATATGGGGTATCATAGGTATCGAGATCTTATGAATTCCAATTTTTCACCCGTACATATAAATTAGATACACAAATTGAATAGATCCAAAAGTTGTATGCCAATAACAAAAATGAAAAATGAAGTGGTATGTATATAGAAAATTACAATAAACAAGAATAATTAAATAGGATAATCGGGCTATGAATTTACAAAAAGAAAATGAAAAAATGAAAGACAAACTTTAGTATTCTGCTGTTTTCATTTAGCCATATTTAGCTAGTTGATGTTGATGTTTGGATTCCATGATTTTTCATTTTAAATAAGGCAAATAATGGTAACTTAAATAGGCTTTAATGATATTTGAATATTTATGGCATTTCATAAATAGCAATCGGCTTTTCTTGTAACTTAGCTGTATCCGCTTAAGAACTCTTCGTTGAATTTAATGGCTACACCTCTAAGATGAAAAGCATTATCTGCTAATTTTTTTGACGAGACTCATCAGATTCGATAGTCGTAGTGGTAGTTGGCCATTAAGAAAAATAACATTAATAAGAAGCATGGTTGTGCTATTTCCTTCTACTGTTTTTTTTTTTTACCCATTACTATATATCACATAATAATTATTATGAGAAATAATTGAATTTAATCTATTTGATTCAAACCATTTAGTTATAAGCTGTTTGAACTTAATAGCTGGTTAGTTATAATTGTTTTCATTTTTTCCTTAATTTTTATTTTGTAGGTTGTGGTAGACAATGGACTCGTCCAAGTTTCGTTCTCACTCCCAGATGGGCACGTTATAGGGATTCAATACAATGGAATGGACAATTTATTAGAGGTTCTCAATCCAGAAGATAACAGAGGGTACGCCCTTTTAACTTCTTTCGCTTCCTTCAATTTTTATTCATATCATAATCTTATCGGTAATTATGATGGTGTATTAGTATTGCACACTGATACTAAAGTTTCAGATTCATGAATTGCTGTACTAAAAAAAATATAAATATATATATATTTAAACTAAAACAAAAGAAATTTATGTAGAGAATTCAAATAATGTTGGGTAAAATGATGTGGAAAGGTAACAACGAATTGCCCTAAAAATAGATCCACTTATATATATGTTTTATCGTGGGTCTATTTTTCAATCAATTTCAGCAATAGTTGCATTAGGGATAAAAAAAAGGTAGAGGCTTGTAAAATATAATGTTTTATCCATATCTCTAATTAAAACTTGTTAAATAATTTTTTTTTTCTCCCGATATTACCCAACCGAATGTGTATCTATTTAATTGTCGCACGCTTGAAAACTTTTCGCGCGACATAAAAAGTTCATCGCGCCGAGGTCCAGAGAATTACAATAAGGCTCACCTTCTACTAGTCTAGTTGGTTCATCTTTCAAGCAATAAAAATTAGATAAGAGGGTCCATTATGGGCGCGCCTTTATATATATATATATATACATTCACATGCTTTTTAGCATTAGTTTCACGCTTTATGAAAAGTTGAGTGTATCTTAATCAGAGAGTTGATCAGCCAGGTTCACCCAACTCTTGTTCAGGTTGGTTCAACCTAATCCGACAAAATTAGTCTGACCTTATTGACAAAGATTTTTGTTCGACTCAGTTAAATGGCCGATCTATCTTGATTAACCTAACCTTCTCCATGTCAGAACGTGATATTTTTTTTTCTTTCTAGAGAATGCACCGATTTAATAAGAAAATACATGTAGCTCTAGGAAAAACAACAAAAAAAAAATCTAACTATAAAAATCATAATTTCCAAATTTAAAAAATGTAAAAAAATTTACTAATTTATAAATAAATATGAATGTAATTCCAATATTTTTATTGATTCTGATCTAACCTCTATTCGACTCTTTCAATCCTTAATCGCTTCTCGTTTCCAGATTAACCTCACGATCTGGATCTAATAATATTGACATGAGGAAGCGCCTGGTTGGAAAATTGTTGCTAAAGGGTAGTTTGTGTAATCTAATGGGAGCAAATAATTACCATCCTGATTTACATTGTACAAACAGCATAGCCCCACAGACGAAAAGAGTAAAATGAAATCAAACGCTTTGATGGGAAATGTGTTCCTTTTTTTTTTTTTTTTTTTTTTTGGGGGGGTGGGGTTGGGAGTGGGGGTGTTAATATTTTCATTATGAGTATAAGGTATGCTGTGAAACCATGAAAAAGTGGTTGATCTGATTCCTTGCATTTGTCTTTATTACTTATAATTGATGGATTCTTCGGTGACTTTTAGGTAGGCTTCGGCTTCCATGTGATCTTCAAGCCCTCCTGACTTAAACCATTTTTCAGGTACTGGGATGCTGTTTGGAATCGGCCTCGTGACACCGCTTCGTACGACAAGTAAATTTCTGGCTATAATTTATATACATTGTTGTTGGTAATTATAATAAGGACATCTTTATTAATAAAATATTTTATATTTTTAACAAATTTTATACTATATTAGCTGGCTTCCTTCCGCACGTCATAATTTCTTGATGTTATGTCCTATTTATGATGGGTTGAAAAAAAATAAAAATAAAAACAATTTTAATTATATTATAAAGACAAAACTTGCTATCAAATTCGGTACCTCACTCTATAACCCATATTATATAATCTTTTTGAGACTAAATATAAATATATCCCGCAAATTGTAAATTTTAAGTTGTTTACAGATTATTATCTAATAATAACCGGTGAATTATGAATTTTTATTCTTTCATCTCCTGTAAGTTTTAAAAATATGTATTTACCCTTTAAATTATATCTAAATTCTTAATATGAATGATCTTTTAGTGAAACTTTTTGGGTATTTTAGCAGCAATTTGGATATATGTATATTTTTAAAGTATACGGAGAATATCGTTGCACTTTCAGAATTTAAAACGCTGCGCAACTGACTATATTTAGAATTATCCCATGATTTCATGTTCAGTATAATTGTCTAATGATTCGATCGCAGGCTACGTGGAACTGAATATAAGGTCATAACACAAAACGAAGAGCAAATAGAATTGTCATTCTCCAGAACATGGGATGTTTCATCAAACAAGACCATAGCTCCAATGAACGTAGACAAGAGGTATGGTCTACATTTATGCGATGAATAAAACACAAAAACAAAGCTTCTTTGGTCTTCAAAAATAAAATTTTCGGTCATTATATATTTGGGGTTTTTATCCTAATCTTTTTAACGCAAGAACTTGGATTAATTTAGTTACTGAGTTGAGGTCCTTGTTATTACGACTAGCATAATTCTGTAGATATGGTATGTATTATTACTTTTTTTTTTTTCCGGTAATAATGTATCATTATATTTATCATATAATATTCTTCCTCACTTAAAGGGCCTCACTTTATTGAGTTTTAACACTGGAATGACTTAATTAGATGGGGGTATGGCTTGACAATAAAAAAATTTAATGCTAAAACTGTTTTGGTAGACTAATATTTATTATATAATACTTATATATTCTCTTAGGGTGACCGGAACAAGTTTGATTTGGTATTGTCCAAAACTTAGCTTATTTTACCATCAAGAGTACCCAATAAAATGTAAAATTTTGAAAAAACACTTGGGAATATAAAAAATTTGGTTCACTCAATCAATTAAGCATACATATGCAGGTACATTTTGAGGAAAGATTGTCCAGGGTTTTACGCGTATGCTATATTCGATTATCCTGAAGGATTTCCTGACATTGACATGGATCAAGTGAGAATCGTATACAAGCTTCAAAGGGAAAAGTAAGGAATAAGGACTAGTTAATGTTAATTTGCCATGATTTCCAATTTAAAGTGGATGAGATGATTCATAAGGAAATTAGCAAAAAAATCTTTTTTTTTTTTTGTCAGATTTCACTACATGGCTATATCGGATGACAGACAAAGGATAATGCCAATGCCTGAAGACAGACTCACGGGTATTCCACTTGCTTTTCCTGAAGCTGTTCTTCTCACCAATCCAACTAATCCCGAACTTAGAGGAGAGGTAATTTTAGTTAGTTAATAACTAAATGTGTATGGTTTATGGAAAATGGTTTTTTTCATACTTGTTCAAATACGCTTATAACAGTCATATTTTATTGTAGTAATCCCGAGTACTTAGGGTGTAGTTTTCTTTTTAATGATAGCTATTGATGAAATGTAATGCTGGTAGAGTTAAAGCTGTAGTGGTGGTGGCAATGGTAGCAAAAAATGATAATGGATGATGAGGATTTTTTTTTTTTAAATTATTTTCTATTAGTAAGTAACTAACATCATTGGATATTTGGATTGCTTTTTACTATCACTTACCTAAAAAGGCATATATTACCGGTTTTGAGATTACTACGAGAATATTTGATAATAAAAGTTTTGACTATAACTAATATTAAGAAACTTTTAGAAATTATATTTTAAAGAAGCAAGCACATAAAGATTTAATACTATTGGGGTACAGGTGGATGATAAGTACCAATACTCGTGCGAGAATCGAGACAATAGAGTTCATGGATGGATTAGTAAAGACCTATCGGTTGGATTTTGGATGATCACACCGAGTAATGAGTTTCGTACTGCTGGGCCTATCAAGCAAGACCTCACTTCCCATGCTGGTCCAGTTGTTCTATCTGTACGTATTCTACCACCGTGTTTTTCAATTTTCTTTTTCTTTTTGTACATTCTTTAAATTAGGGTAAAGGCATATGCAGCCTCGATCTATGCTGTCACAGTTTCCTTAACCAGACATTTCTAGTTCTTTCATTTAGAAGACTCGTAAATTTTGTTTTATAGATTGATAGATTCTGGATGTTGGAATTCATTTAATTAATCAGATGGTATTAGTATATGATCAGGTACAATGGAAATAAAAGAACTTATGCAGATTATGCATATGAACATGATAAAGACATTTTATAGCTTAACAAAGAAAACATATGAATGACGGGTAAGGAGACGACATCTGTATCATACAAACATATGTTTAATCTTCTTCTCAATGTCTTTTCACTCGGTGAAATGAAATTGTAGAGAGATCAGATTATACGAATCACTTGGGATTGCATTTTCTTGAAGAACAGTTGAGATTTACATGTTTGGAAATCGTTTACCCATGACTTCAGGTTCAGTTGATGCTCCCACTTGTTTTAGTTTGTTCAAGCCTAGTATGACTCTTCAGTCTACTTCAGTGTTAGAAGTTAGACAAATTTGCTAACAGGGATTATCAACCCAACCGGAGAATAACCACGTGATTGCTGCTTAAGTTTTTAGAAAATGCTGACAGTATGAGAAAAGCTTGATGCATACTGCACGAGCAAGTTAAGCCAGATCACTATTAGTAACTGTAGCGTGGATGAGTTGATTATGCAGAATGACACGGAATCATCGCAATTCTTATTATTGTGTTGCAAATTTCATGAGAGAGCACTTATGGTCTGGTTTAGATGTTCGTGAGTACTCACTATGCTGGGAAGGAAGTAGGGATGAAATTCCGCGATGGGGAAACCTGGAGAAAGGTTTTCGGCCCCGTGTTGGTCTATCTTAACTCTGTTTCACCAGATGAGGACTTGGGCATTCTCTGGCAAGACGCGAAAGAACAGGTATACAAGTTTAAGGTTATTAAGAGCCATACATGCTATTATCACTCTAAAGCTCTCACCGATTTTCTGGTTGTTAGATGCATGTAGAAGTTGCAAACTGGCCTTACAATTTTGTTGAATCTGAAGATTTTGCTTCTTCTGAGGAACGCGGGTCAGTTTCTGGTCAATTGCTCGTATATGATAGGTAATTTTGACATCTGAATGTTGTTCTTTGTTTTTTAACTAATTGATCAATGCATAGGGAAAATTGATTGTATTCTGGCCAAAGAATGTCTTCATCATTCATCGAACAGATAGATCAATACAGATAATCTACTCTAGTAGTTGATGAAACTATACGCTTTCATGCTCCAATGACTAAAAATACCTATAACCTCGTTGTTCCTCTGTTTTGTAGATATATAAGCGACAGACACGTGTGGGGTGACTCCGCTTATGTCGGGATGGCAGCACCAGGAGAGGTTGGATCATGGCAGAGGGAGAATAAGGTTAGCCAAACTAGATAATACACAGTTTAGACGAAGTTATTGAGATCTTACTTACTCATACTTCCTAATTTCTTTTGTCAGGGTTACCAGTTCTGGACTAGAGCGAATGAGAAGGGATACTTCAGGATTAAAAATATTCGAGCCGGTGAATACAATCTCTATGCTTGGGTGCCAGGGGTAATTGGAGATTACAAGTATGAAGCTAACATCAGGGTAACACCAGGTAAGATTTTCCTTTTTATCCAAGGCACTGAGAGAGTAATCCACTCTTCAACCTGTGTGGATTAATCATTAGGAAAATCACCTATAACACCTAACCTGTCTGCCATGCGAGAAAATTGCAGGACGTGCAATCAAATTGGGTACCCTTGTGTTTGTGCCACCAAGAACTGGCCCTACTTTGTGGGAAATAGGAACCCCCGATCGCACAGCTGCTGAATTCTTTGTGCCAGATCCTTATCCATCTCTCATGAACAATCTCTACATTTTCACCACCCAAAATAAGTATTCCCTCTTGCTTCAACATACCACCAATTTCTCTCCTCTGTGGGATCGTATCTTTTATCGCTTCCGTTTAACTTCTTGAATATATGTCTTGTAGGTTTAGACAATATGGATTGTGGGAGCGATATGCAGATTTGTATCCGCAGAGAGACTTAATTTACACCATCGGTGTGAGCGACCATAGGAAAAATTGGTTCTTTGCTCAGGTTACTAGGTATGGTTACCTCCTCTTCCATTTGTGCCAATTTCTTAAGCAGCCATCTTCATGTGAGGTTTCAATTGCAGGAATGTATATAATCAGACGTATGAACCCACTACGTGGCAGATCGTGTTTGAACTCGAAGATGTGAATCCTACAGCAAGCTACAATCTTCAGTTGGCATTGGCATCAGTCACAGAATCTGATCTGGAGGTTAGGAAACCCTTATCCAAGGTTCTCTTACTGCTAGACAATCTTTAGTACAAGATAATTTTTTGTTAATCAACAAAAGAGTAATACAAATAAGTTCGTTTGAAAAAATTTTACTTCCCTATATCCACAATATAGCCATAGGTCGTTGAGCAACAAAATAAAAACTCGCTTGCCCTCTACAAGTTCACACAAATCCCAAGTCCCGTTGTTATGGAGACTTTCAAGTTTCTTCATTCATTGCTACTAGACATTTAGATGAATCACCACAATAAAGAGACTTAGAATAGGTAGACGGCTCAACACCTTTGGGAATTTCTTGTGGAATTGAAAGTGCATAAGCAACCAAAGTGTATCTAGCAGAATTTGTAATAACTCTTCTCGAACGATCTCAAGCAATAGAATAATCTCACCGTGTGTGTAAAGAAGCAGTGATGTTAGGAACATCGTCATGCATTTCATCAAGAATTACTATATCAGCACTTCACTTAATAACAGAGGAAGGAGTAGTGGCTTTAACTTCACACCTCTTTGTTGGTACCTTGATGATCACCCGTACCAGTAGAGGAAGAAACACTAGAAATTTTTTCTAGAAGAAAATAATGCATCTCCATTAAATGTCACATGAATAATTCTGCGTGATTGAAGGTCAGAACACTATAACCAATATCCTTTAGACTCTTATGCATAACCAATACGGCTTACTGAAAGCCTGCTCATGAAAGGAAAAAATTTCTATTACTAGCATTTTAATCCAATAACTCTAGAACTAGGCATTCCTATGCAGGAAAAGTCATTTGATTTAATCAGATGGCTTCTAGATCTAATTTTAGTGATTTGAAGTCGTAAATCTTCAAATGTTCACTTTCAATTCGATCAGTTTAGGTCTTCAAAACTTATGTTTGAATATCTTTTTCTTTTTTTTTTTCTTTTCCTTTATTTTATTATAATCATGCTAGATATAATGACCGGAGAATAAGAGTAGGAAAATAAAAGTTTTATGTATTTTTAATAAAAAAAAATGTTTAAAAAATATATTTATTCATTGAGAAAGTATTTATTTGCTTTTTTTTTTTTAAATAAGTAAAACAAACAAATTTAACTTTATGTGAATTTATTTGATACTTAATTAGATAAGAGAGTCATATATGTAATTATACTTTCATTTCTATAAATATTATTTCGGCAAATATGCTTATTCAAGACGTACCAAAATCATACCAAAAAGACGAACAAAAATGGCCCCAGTTAGATGTACCATCTTGGGTTTATGACTTTTGTCACGATTGAGGTTATAGAAGTGCCAAATGTCATCATGCTCATCTCAAGACATTTGCAATTATTGATTCCACCTGGTGGTGTAATTACTCTTATAGTACTTTAGAGCTGAAAAACTGTACAAAATTAGAATGCTCAAGAAGAAAACATAATTATTTCACACGATTGTTAATTATCTCCATTATAGACTCGATATTGCTATCATCTTTCACCACCACTTACTGCCAATGAACAACATCTGCAACCTCTCTTGAGATTGTCATGATAAGATTTGATAATTGCAAAATTCAGATTACGACAAACGTTGGAAAAAATCCCAAGAACGTTTTACACGAAAAAAACACAGCCCTAGCGACTAATTTTCTTGATGTAAAATGACTTTCTCACGACTGATAAAAGAAATCCTCATTGATCTTTCTTCCCAGGAAGATGTCATTTCAAAATTATTAGAAGCAAGAAAAAGTTTTCCAGCTGGAAGATTCAATAGGATATCGTTGTTGCATTGAATCAACGTTGATGCTAAGTATGGTTTTATGACAACCACAAAGTTCTCCTTAATTAGTCATCTTACCTCATTGTTTGTCTTACATTTGAAAGGTACGATTCAACGATGAAAGGGCGGACCCTCCCCATTTTTCTACGGGGATGATAGGGATGGATAACGCCATCGCAAGACACGGCATTCATGGACTCTACTGGCTGTTCAGCATCCCAGTCCCAAGCTTTCAACTTCATGATGGGAAGAACACCATCTTTCTTACACAGGCCAAAGCCAAAGGTCCCTTCCAAGGAGTTATGTACGATTACATTCGTCTAGAAGGACCTCCTGATGTATAACCAAAACATAGAAATAGGACTGTACAGTGTACTTAGGCATATCATATATATGCACACACATATAGACACATAATATTCATCTTGATCATGCTGAATGTATTTAGGGGATAGCATAGTATGTACTGGTACTGTTGGTGGGGGTGAATTGGTGTTTTAGAAGTTCTTTACGTTTTGTAAATAATTAATTGATTTTCTCAGAAGGATTTGGAAAGATGAAAAGCAACAGGAAATGGACCAGAATTGTAGATTGTTAAATGCACCATGTTGTCGAGCCAATCACCTTACACGATTTTATTGCTTTCCACATAAAGTTAAGATTGAATTTACGTATGGTTATGATGAAATATATTAAAGGATTTAAATTATTTATTCAATCCATGTACTTGTTAAGCTCATTTATGTTATTTAATGATGTAGTTGAAAGATTTAGTATAAGTTTGAGCTAAATAATTAGCTTGTAATGGGAAGATATTATTAGATTATTAAACATAGACTAGATCCCCTTTCAACTCCTAATTTTATTTCACGACAACAGATTCTAATTGGCTAGCCTGATTGGAAGTCTTTAGTTAAGAAGAAGGCAAAGAAGATTAGTCATACATATTAACACCACTCTAGAAGTTAATCATCGGTATGATCGATGCAAGTATGCATAACATAATTATTCAACTATGGTAGTTTAAATACATTAGAAAAATTCCTACATTTTATATCAAACTCTAGCATATGTGGATTTAGGATCTAATTATATATATATGTTTTTGGTTTATGAATTGCAAGCAGATTTGTTTGATTATGGCCATATATGAGTATGTGTGTGGCCATTTGAGTCAACTATCATGTGTGATTAAATTTCAAGTGCAGATATGTGATTGAGTGTACTATGTTCATTTGTGTAAATTTTATTCCATTGGTTGTCATGCTCTAGGTTGCTTATCCTTAGTAGTTCCATCATGCATACTAACTAATAATGATGACTTAAAGGCCAATAGCTACCATTATTCCATTAATATAAATAAGGCACCAAATTAAAGCTAGTAATATAAGTGGAAGCATAACGTAATAATAATTAACCTTGAAGAACAATACTTCACTAAACATTACAAGTTATCTTATACAATAACTTTAATTCTTTTGTAAATTCCAAGGGAGTTGATTCACAACTCTTGTAGTCAACTTAGCTAATTTTTCTTCACTTAACTTCCCCATTCCCTATCCTACATATCGGTATGTTTCCTAGCATTTTAGTCATAGTATTTGCAAAACCTACAAAATTCTATTAGGGTATGAATGAAACTCATGCTTAGTAAGTAGTAGGGGAAACACATTATATATCTGCAATTATATATCAGCAAAACTAAAGCGAATAGTATCAATTCCATTAACATACGAAGCAGCAAGCACCCATTCCTTGTATTGCATATCGGTATATTTCATGACATTGTAATCAAAGTATTTGCAAAACCTATAAAATTTTATAAGGATATGAGTGAAATTTAGTAAGTGGCAGGGAAAAAGCATTATACATAAGTAAAACTAAAGCAAATAGTAATAATTCCATTGATGTGAAATGGAATAAGAAAATTCCATTCGCACGATTTATTTGGTTCATCATAAGATTAGAAAAATAAACCGTACTCTCATAGAGGTTTCAACAATAATAATAGCAACAACATAACCTCACCAATTCTAAGGTTTTACAATGGAACATTTGTCTACTCTGGTGACCATGTCAGACCATTTCCTTGATGGCTCCAAACCTATATTGTGAGTTATGGTTTCCTTTCTTGTCACTTAGTTTAGTAGGATTAGAAAAAGATAACCATTCATTTCTCACCTAATGCTTGATCATTGGTGAACACAAGGAACGCATAATGCAAAGTATGCACTTTCTTTCTAGTTTATTAGGACTAAGTTAGTTTAAGGTCAATTTTGGAGTGACCAACTAGTATAGCATTCCACTATATGTCATTATAAAATACAATGTGTTGCACTAATTAATAGAATCAAGGTAAGCACACTTATTGTATATGCATAACAATCTAATTACAACTGCAAGAAGTATAATGTTTGACAATTCCTTGTTATTAGTATTAAAACAATGGCGAAGTAAATCGACTTATCTAAGATATGTGCCGCTAATATGTATGGGATATGGATATGTATTCTGATAAAATATTCATAAATCAACTTTATGATATGAGAAAAAAGTGTAAATGTTGATGATTATTTTAGACTTCATTAGTCCTATTCGCAACAAGGTTCAATATAAGTGCCTAGCATAGACGATTTTATGTGCCCTATGGGGGTAACCATTGGGTCATGATTAATTCAACTAATATAAAATAAGAATTAGATTTGGGATTTTGTAATTTATGATTTTCATGAAATAAAAGGTATTGGTAGTAACTCGGTGGATATAACGTATCACTAAGCAAGGTTGTTAAACTCGCGTTTTTACCTATAATCGCTAGAAGGTTTGTAGAATTTGAACGTAAAAATTTAAGTTTTTACAACTTATGTAAATTAACTTTCAAAAAACCACAAATATGCTTATAATAGTTATAAAAAACTTAAAAATATATTATGGAAATAAAAAAAAAATTGAAGAATTTAAGTTTTTTTTTTATAAAAAAAAAATTGTTAATCTATAATGTAATATTTATGGAATAAGGATAAATAAGGCTAAAACTATTTTTTTTCGTTTGTTTAAAAATATAATAAATTGAAGAAAACCAAATATTTTAACTTATTTTGAATTGGGAATGGTATAAGCTTAAATATTTTAACTCATTTTGATCAATTTCGGATCGGTTCATATTTCAAAACCACTCTTACATTGATTTAACTAGTAATGTTAACCTTGTCATACCACTATGATTAGATTTAATTATTCGAAAAACTTTTGTAGCAAAAAGAAGTGAATTATTAGTAGCTAAAAAGATTAATCGTGTTAGGTTAAAGTTTTATTAGAAGATATAACTCGAATTTATTTGTACGAGATTATTGTACAGTAGCATATGGTTACTATAATTATTTCATATTTTCTTTTAATTAAGAGAAGTCTACTTGATATAATATTTTATTTTGGTTATTAATTTCTGATTGGATTAGGGCTACAGGAGAAAAAGATGTCAAGTTAAAAGTGCTATATTGTGTGGTTTGCCACAGCGACTTGCATAGTATGAGAAATGAATGGGGATTATCTATTTACCCTCTAGTTCTCGGGTAAGTCTATATCTTAATTTTCTTGAATTTTACTAATATCCTCTATTTTACTCAAGTTCAATGAGTGCCTTATAGAGTCGAGCTTTCGTATTATTTGCCTCAAGTTGAATTTGAAAATAATGTTTTACTTGGCTCATTTGCAACCCTAGGCTCAACTAACTCATTTATAAAATTGAGAGAGTGTTGAGCTTAAATATTAATTGAGTTCAAGTTTAATATAAGACATTAGTATAGTTTAAGTTCAAAGAAAAATACTTTTTAGAAAAGCTTAGATGAGTTCAATCGAGTTTAGTTGAAACTCATTGTGCTCCACTTTGAATTGAGCTCATATTTAGTATTTTAAATGCAATCAAGTTTAAGTTAAATTGCTTAATGTCATACTTAGAAGTTTGAATTGAGCTTGAACTCGAGCTCATTACAATATCATCCTAATTTGTCTTGCTTACAACTCTTGCCATCCTTTGATATTATTGATATAATAGTTGAAAATAAGAAAACATTATATGCATTTTAGTGAAGACTTATATACAAAAGAACCATTCCTACTCTCTTTACACAAGATAACATAATGGCTGCCGTTGATTTACAATCTAATAAGACGTATGAATGTGTAGGCATGAAATAATTGGGCTAGTGGTGGAAATTGGAAGCAAAGTCAAGAAGTTCAGTGGAGATAAAGTAGGAGTAGGATGCTTGGTCAGATCTTGTCTATCTTGCCATAACTGTGACAAACATCTTGAGAACTACTGCCCCAAATGCATATTCACTTATAATAATATATACCATAATGGAATTGTTACATATGGAGGATACTCCAACGTGTTGGTCATGGATGAGCACTTCATCGTCCATATCCCAGAAGAGTTGCCCTTGGATGCAGCAGCTCCTTTGCTTTGTATGAGGATCACAATTTACATCCCCTTGAAGTGCTATGGACTTGATTAACTCGATATGCATGTAGGTATGGTGGGGCTCGGTGGGCTAGGCCATGTTGCGGTAAAGTTTGCTAAGGCTATGGGAGTTAAGGTGACTGTGATTAGTACCTCTCTTAATAAGAAGAAGGAAGCTATTGAACATCTTGGTACTGATGACTTCATTATTAGCACAGAAGTCAATCAAATCCAGGTGACTTCATTTGATCATGCTTTTCCTTTTTTCTTTTCTATGCTTCTAATTTCAGAATGTATATTGATGAAAAATTAAATTTGATTATTGCTAAATATAAATAGGATCCACCCATTAGTTTTATATGTAAGTAGGATTACAACTTAATGTAGAGTAGGCTTTGTTTTAATGCAGTAACTTGCAACTTTTCATCTTATTGGGTCAAGTGTACCGACATCCTCAAAGAAATAATGACCTAAAAGTGACACTACGAATTCAAAAAATGTAAGGCAATACTTATTCCTAAAGTTGCATTTACTTTATTAGCTTAACTATTAAGTAAATATGTTATTTTGATCCTAACCCTACCCCACCCCCCACTACCCTCCCCCAAACTCTAACTTTGCACTCACGATGTTGCATTTTCTAAATTCAAGATATCTTTGTTATATTAATGCTTTTTAAGAGCACACTGCTATAATTTGTCCTTTTAAAGAGAAAAGTTGAAATTGAGAAATTGCGAAAAAATTTGAAACTTGTAGCTTCGAATGTTTCAGTCCTTTTGAAGAGTGAAAACTAAACACAATACAATGTCCTAATTTATTAATGTTTGATATTAGTAGGGTGCAATAGGAATGATGAATGGTATCATCGACACAATCTCAGCTGTACACCTAACGCTGCCTTTGATTGGCTTGCTAAAATCTCATGAAAAGCTAATTCTTGTTGCCACTCGAGTTGTCTGTGTTCCCTCTTCTTCTTGGTTAGATTGATTTTCTTTAACCCTTAAATAATCATGTTACTAGAACTTGTTATGAAATTATAGATCATGGCATAACAACATTCAATTATTGTATGTAATTGTTGTTGTCTTAAGGAGGAAAATGGTTGCTAGAAGTTGTATTGGGGGAATGAAGGAAACACAAGAGATGATTGAATTTGTAGCGGATGTTGAGGTCATCCCCATTGACTATGTTAATAAGGCTATGGAGCGTATTGTCAAGGTTGATGTTAAGTATTGATTTGTCATTGATGTCGGAAACACTCTGAAGGATGAGTAGCATTATGATGTTTTATTATACTTTGGCCAAATGATGGGTTTAGCTAGTTGATGTTTATGCATGCTTGCTTGCAACATAAAAGTATAATCTTGAAATGCTACGTCCGCGTGTTCTATGGAGGGATTTAAAGCATTTCAAGTGTCATGAGATTTAAAATGCATAACTATAAGTATTACTACTCCCTTCATGGTGCTTGCTCAGTGTCTTGGTTATATAAATGCTTGTAACTTCTAAAATTATTTAAAAAAATATATCTAATTTTTCACTTTTTTTTTTTAAACTTGTATTGCAATAGCTTTAGTGGGATAGTATTAAAATTATTATCTTAACTTTACATGTTTTTTCAATTTTACATATGAGTTCAAAATTATCATATATCATATCAAACCGAGCTTTTGCTTAATAAATTTTATTACATAAAATTCAAATTTGCTTGCTTGTTAAATTTATATAGCATTCCCATAGACTACATTCTTTACTAGATGCCAAATTGAAACTATATATAAAATTTTGTGGTGATCGTAATATGTCCCTATCCTAAATTGTTACACTTACATTTTTAATACTTGTATATGTCATTTATCAATTAAATAACTTTGAATTTCTATGCTCTTTTACTTTCTCTATCTATTATTACTTTATTGTTATAGAAAGACTAATCAATAACCAAAAATATTATCATACTTACTTGCATGTTTTCTTTTACAAACGATAGAGTAAAGTTTTATGATAAAGCTGAGGATATGAAACTAAAAAAAAGTAATAACATAGATATGTAACATGAAAAAAGTGCAACGCTTAGATCATGTAGTTGATAAGGAAGAGGACAATATTGAATTTGTACCTGAATTGCGGATGACTTTTCGCAATTGAACTCTTCAATATTAGATACATTACCTCATTTGTTTCCATCCATGTCTAGCTGTTAAGTTGCCATTTTCAACCAATTATGGACTGATACATGTCCCAAGCGATTGATTTAATGAAAAAAAAGAGAAGAAAATTCGCTTATGATGCCTATGTGACCCTACAGGTAGTGAAAATGGCATCTTGCGAAGTGTTACTCCCAAACACACAATATATTATTTCCATTAAGCTAAAATAAATTAGCTCATCATCATTGACCATCTCAAATGAAAAACTAATGATGACGGCTCCAAGCTTCAATGGTCTTCCGCCATATGTTACCAAAACCAACCCCCAACCGACCAACCACCCAAAAAAATATAATTAGATAAAAGATGAAGTAGCCCAAACTAATGGATTAAATTAAGTAATTTTAATGATTAAATTAAATAGGTAAAATTAAATTTAAGAGCTTTGACTTTGCTAATTAATTACTAGAATAACTCTAGTTTAATTAAATAGTTAGAAATATTTTTATAATTAAATCTTAGCTAGCATTTTGAGGGAAGTTATTTTAAATTTTTTAAAATATCAATTCTTAGAAAGAGCTTAAGATAATAAACTCGTATTCTTCTTCCTCCCACTCAATCCAATTAAGCCTAATATCATTTGGACATCAATTCAAGGTTTAGACATCAATTCAATTTGCATTCAGCTCATCTTTTCTCGTCCAACCTTGTTCTCTATGATTTTTAAGCCTCCATTCATATATTTTTTTTTATTTTTTTTGAGATCTTCTCAGATCGCAATAATCGAGCCGTACCCTAAGTCACATCAAGTCCTCTCGAAGGACCCAGCCTTTGCCCGTCACGGAGACACATAACCTACGTCCTGTTTTAAGGACCTTAGATAAAATGTTTTTCTCGTAAGGAAGTAAATGCGGTACACGTGGAACCATTTTCTAATTTCAGTCGCTGACGTAAGTCTTATATTTTCATGGCACTTTTTAAGGACTTCGAAGGTCGATACTTCGGTTACACCGTAAAACCATAAGTGTGAAACGACCTGTCTTTTTGACTCGCAAAATGTCTACGACTGTGCCACCTGAACATGAACACCCCCAGAAGGCTTTTGGTTGGGCTGCAAGAGATAGTTCCGCTGTTCTATCACCTTTCAAATTTTCAAGAAGGTTTGATCTTTGCTTTTTGTTCATCGTCTTTGTTTATTTAGTTCCGGTGTTTGCTTCTACTGTAAGAAGAAAGAAATGAAACCATGGTGGTTAAACGTTACAGAAAACGTCCATAACCAGTAGTAGCTGTAACCTCACCATTCTAAGTTTTTTATTTCATTAAATAGTAAAATAAATCCGAAAAACATTTTCATAGTTAACTTGATGTAATATTTTATTTTGGTTATTAATTGCTGATTGGATCAGGACTACAGGAGAAAAAGATGTGAAGTTGAAAGTGCTATACTGTGGGATTTGCCACAGTGACTTTCATTTTCTAAGAAATGACTGGGGATTCTCTACTTACCCTCTAGTCCCCGGGTAACTCTCTATCTTAACTTTCTTGTTTACTATTATATATATATATATATATATATATTGATGCAGATGTAATGCTTTTATTGTTGTGCTGAAGTTGTAGGATCCAACTTGGGTTGGTAAGCTGTAAAAATATTCCGATTCGAAATTATTGATTAAGAGTGATTTGACATCTCTATTAATTCTAATTTCTAATGGTACGCAAATGCTGTTACTGATAGCCTTAATGTGCTACAGGAACGAGGAAAGGTAGGGAGAGTGATATTGTGTCTTGAATACTGTTTATCATTTTTTCGTTTGCCTTGGATGCTCTTATCATGATGTGAAAATTAACCTAAGAGAAAAAAAAGTTCACTCGCATTCGCATGCATGTTTTTCCTGAAGAATGCACTAATCATGACAAATATGGAAACTCTTTTCTCGTTCACCAACATCATAAGAGCACCTGTTGAAGAATCATCATGTTCCATATGTAATCATTTCAGCTTGGTTTTGAAAATTCTGTTTTCTTTTATTTGAAAATTATTAACTTATTGACAAACTTAAAGAACAAACAGAAAGCTTGTAACTTCTAATATAATTGGGTTTTTTTTTTTTTCTTATAATGTTTAAAATGAACTTAATATTTGAAATATATAATTCCTTTATAATTCTTTTAACAATTTGTTTGGTACGAGGGGAAGGAAAAAAAAAAAAGGATAGAGCTAGAGTGGATAGAATTAATTATTACGATTATTCATTAAATTGAATTGAATCCCGAATCAAATTAGATTGAATCGCGAAATAAGATTATTTTATATTTTGATTTGATTTGTGGTTCAATTTGAAGAAGGTTTAAGTGATTTACCGGGTTGAACGAATCTAAACCATTTTTTGTTTAAAAATAAAAGAATAAGTTATATTTTTTTATTTTTAAACCATATTAATGTTTCATTTTAATTTTATTTACATTTTCTTATTGTCTTTCCTTTTAAACTTAGCTTTTATTGTTCACTCCTTTTCTTTACTATACTTTTGCATCTCTTAAGTAAATTTTTATACTTTTACTATCACTTAAAATGTAATATTATTGTGACATAATGCTACGCGATTTTAACTCTTATATAATGTTTCTCATTTTAAATATCAATATTTAGTTAAAAGTTTTAGTAGCTATTAGTATCATAAAATATAACAAAGTATTTTTAAAAGCGATTCTAACCGAACCGAATTGAACCGAATAATATTTAAAATGGTTCGATTTAGAATCTCGAACTGTTAAAAGTGGTTTAGTTTATTAAGAAATAGAATCAAACTGTTTTAAATATGGCTCATTTCGATTTGACCTCTAAATCTAATCAAATCGAATTATGAACACCCTTAAGAATTATGATAGAAAGAATTAAAATGTGTTTGGATCATGATGGAAAGGAAAAGTAAAGGAATGTAGGTTATTACTTACAAAATAAAGATAAAATGTAAAAATTACAAATATCTCTATAGAAAACAACAAATAAAAGAAATGGCGAAGGAGTGGGATAGAAATTACCATCTAATAATTTTCTTTTTCCCTCCTCTTTCTCTCAATTTAGGAATGGAATGAAAATTGTGGGTGGACGGATTTATTTGCTCCCCATTTCTTTCCTCTTCCTACTTCTACTATTCAGTGAAATTCGAAAATTTCCTTCCTATTTTCTTTTCTTTCAATTTTCACCATCCACGTTCCCTCGTGCCAAAAAAATTAAATGCCAAACAAAGGGTAAGGACCATCTAAAAGCATCATTGATGAGGTCCTTTGAATTAGGGTTCTTGAAAGTTTGGTGGAGAAATCATTGCATTCAGTGGGGGGACCAAAGAGAGGTAATATGTGATGGAAAAAATTTGTGGTTGTTTCATAGATTCGTCCATTATTGACATTCTCAAATCGTTTTCCTATATGAGCCACGTATTCCCAGAGTTAGCGTATATGCCCTCGTTTCATCATATAGCTAGCATAACATTCTTCTTAGATAGAGATATGGATTGGTTTGGTTCCTCACTCATTCACGTATGTGTATATATATATATACATGTATATATATTATATACATACGCATATATTGTTAAGTTCATTTGGTGGAATAAGAGGGAGTTCTACAAATCCTTGGAGTTCGAATAAAGGAAATAGTACTGGGTGATTGAGTATACCCTTTTACAGTTACTATTATACTAATAGATTCGTCTACTCTCATTTTAGATATTTAATCTCATATCTAAGGTGTTTTCACGTGGAATATGTATATGTCGCTTTCTGTATCTTGTTTATATCTTCTGATTACGTATTTTGTGTTTTGATACCTTAGATGCGGAGTTGTTTTTAACAAATTGGTATTGAAACTTTTTTTTTTTTTTGGCCAAAGGAAATTGGTATTAGAACTTATTGTAAGTTTTGTAAGATATTAGGATTTACTAATTTTGTTATCAACATAGTCATTTAACAGATGGCGATCAAGTACAGCATCTCATGAAATTTGAGTATTGATTTTGGTTTTGTTTCAAGGGTGAACCAAATGCAAAACCGAATTGCATTTTATAATTCAATCCATAATATATCCCCTAAGGAATCTAACTACTTTCAAGTGGTCTAGGGAATTCAATTAAATGGCATTATAACAACTTTATTCTTATATGTGATTTAAATTGTATTTATTTTTTTTAGTGATTTTTCATCATCTACCATATCTTTTTTTATGATGCATCTTATCTTTATATAAATATTTAAGTTACCTTTTTACTTTGTTATCATTGTCTATGATAAAGAAATGCAAATACTTCTTTTTTTACCATTTCATAAATGGCTATTGTCGATGGATGAAAATTATTATATTAATTGGTAGATTAAGCCCATCATTTATTTAGATTTGACTTTTGAGGCTATAGAATTGTTTTCATTGGATCAGCCTATCTATCTCCAATTTCTTTCAAGTAGGCTCATACACTTACGAAAAAAGTTATTAGTCTCGAGCTTGTTAGCACGCTCATTTAAGGTAACTATGAAATAAATAAGTTTCGTCTAATTTGTTGATCACCAGGATGATCTAATGTAGTTTATCATACTAGAAAGCTTGCAAATACTTAGTTATTTCTTATCCTCTGCAACTTTTGGAGAGACTAGAGTAGTATTATATTATAAGAACTCTATGCTCCAAGATCAAACAAGTAATACAAGCAAAAAATCAGTTTGACTCATTCAAGATATAAGGTTGATGCCTAAGGTTTCTTAAGGCTTTCTTGTTGGTTACTTGTACAGTTGATACTTTGAGACCATTCATGCCTCCTTACCTCAATTTTCTCCCGGTCACTCATAAGGTGTCATTCTCACATCATTATTTTTAAGATTAAAATAATTTAGATTCATTGGAAAATAAAAGGATGATAAATTAAGTTGGAATAAACTTAATAATATAGAAGGTAAAATGGATACCCTTCCACAAGTGTTAAAAATTTCTTTCTCTTTATTAAGTAATGCATCTATGGTTTAGTTATTTTGCATTAAGATTTAGTAGCTTAGTTCCAATTTCTCTGTTTATTAACCTTCACTAGCAAGTATGATACAACTAGGCTTAAAAAAGGCTTAGTTGATATATTCTATGAAATATGAGGAATGTACAAAAAATAATGACAAAGCCCTCAACTTTGACCCAATCGAGATTAACAAATAATGTTTTGCAAGAGGTGCATGTTAAGAAGGCGGGTGCATAATTGTAAAAGAAATTGACAAGTGACCAAATTTTTTGTAAATCGATTGGTCTTGAAGTAAAAAGTTGCATTCATTTTAGATAATGAGGCTACTTAAATGAGAGCTTACATTTTTGAGTTCATATCTTTCATCAACAGCTTTTGAAAATATATAGATGGTAAAGTTGAGGTTAAGGAACATGTGATGCTCCTATCATGTTCTCTACCATCTTCCTTTGATGAGTTTAGATAGACTATGAAATATGCTAAGAATATTTGATAGTAGAAGAGATTGTGGGCAATATATTGAGCAAAGACTAATTGAATCACTAGGTATATCTAATGATGGTGGTAGTTTTAGAGGAAAGTTCATAGGCCAAGGTATCATATGCTTTAACAAAAAGTGGATGGGTTAAGTAAGGGAAAGATAACTAGAAAGGAAGAATCAATGCCTATTGCGAGATGATAGGCATTATGCACCTATTGGTGTGATGGTTGCAAAGTCGTAGGATAGAGTGCTATCTTTAGTGTTTTGCAATAAAAGAAGATATTCGGTTTTGGTCTTAAAATTTAGAATTGCATTCTATATTGGTTATATGAGGGATTGATTTTATACCTACAAATCTATGTAGAGTTATTCTATATAGGTTGACAATGAGAAGAGTTTGAAAATGCTAATATAGATATGGTCTAGGATACACTCTATAGTGAATAGAAATGTATCTCATGAGATGGACTATGTTGGTTATGTAGTATAAGATAGAGTTTCATTATAGTAGTTATGGGGGTTAGGTGGCATGAAAGAAATCAAAGTCCAGTAACTTATTCATGCTGTAAGTGATTGTAATTTGTGGATGTAAACCTTAATATGGATGAAGGGTCATATTAGTTTTTGTTGGCTATAATGTAAGGGTGCCTTTTGGTAATGCGGTGAAAAGGTTTATTTTACTTTTTGATATTGTAGGAAAACCTAAGATGAAGAGATTTGGAAAAACTAAAACATGAGGTTCAATAAATTATTCAGTGACTAAGGGCGTATTGGCTTGTGATAGTAAAAAGGCCTCATTGGTGTCAAGAGATTTCATGGCGGGCATGGTTCTTAAAGTCGATAGGATAATTTAGGTGTAAGATGATAGTAGCATACATGTTAATAAATGCACAACATTGTTCCAGAATAGACGATGAGTAAGACTAAATCGAAGAAGTTACAAACAAGTGAAACTCAAGCATATGAGTTGAGTGTGTAAATTCAATCAAATCGGAGACTTGTTTAGCATGTTTTGAATTTTTATGTGACTTTAATTGTGTTTTATTGGCCACATTATGTGACTCTAAATTGGAATGGTAAAGCAAAGATGTACCAAATGGAGAAGCTACGAAGCAGATGATAGAGGGGGATTGACTACTGATGGAGGAGTCAATAGTTGGTCCTTCGTAACCAACCAGGCTATGTCCTAGTTAAATAACTATAGCATGTATATCTTGATTGTTTGTTTTGTATCTTCTTCGTGCATAAGTAATTTCCTTTAGTGCACATAAGGATTTAGGCTTATGTAATATTATGTGAATTGGGTAAGGTAAGATGATCATTGCATCAACACATAGAGCAAGAATTTGCCATCTCTTTATCTTGGATTTTTATATTTATTATAATTTATTTACTAAAATAAATAAAATATTTTATGATTATTTAGGATAATTCTAAATATATCTTCAAAATATTAGTTAGATGTAGATAGACCCCTTATCATTTGAAAAATGTGTAGATACCTATGAATTGTTAGTACAATTCTAAAATAATTACTACAAAAATCATACATAGCAATAGATTTTGAGCTTTATTAATAATTTGGTTGTATATCCATATTTTAAAAGCTTAACAAGATAAAAACACATAATAGGAGTTTACAAGTTCTATATGCAATTGAATATTAGTTATAGGGTTGTATTTACAATTTGGTTTAAAATTTTAGTGGTACTAGCATGCGTATGTATTTATAGAACTACAAAATATATGTTGAAGATAGGAATATATGGTGTATGAGCTATTGACTTCATGTTAGTTCTCATGTGTATGGAGCAATGTTGTCTATGCTATACCATAAAAGAGAATTCAATGACTTGAGCTAAAACATTTACAATAAAGTCTAATGCCTATGTTTATGTGCTTATCTAAATCATGTAACTTTAGGTGGGTTTAGTTGTTCCAATCCGAATAAAAATGATTTATTGAGATAAATAAACCATGTGTATAGATAAAAATAATAGATTAGTATCGATAATATTTTGATATATAATATTTTTAGATATTACTAGAAAGCATTTAATTATAAGAATTGAACTAAACATAATAAATTTAGGAAGGATAAGATAGTATAATTTTATTATATTATATTTAGTTTGCACAATACATAATATAAAATTTTTATTAAAAAATAAATAATTTTTTTTATATTTTGTAAAATAATATTAATTAATGTAATTTTACATGGAAGGATATTTTTAAGAATATAAAATATTTTTGTTTTCTTATGTAGTGAATTTCATTTTTATACCATAGTGTATATAGGATAAAATTTAGACTTTTTGTTTAGTCTATTAACCTAACTTTTTATTTACTCATAAAGTAAAGTTATAAATTAAATATGAAATAAATTTTTTTATTTAATTTAGTACTATAAAAATTATGCAACCAAATGCTATTTTAATATTGCAATGAAAACATGTTAGGAGTACTAAGAAGGGATTGTCCCCTTGTAAATTTGTTGTCAAAATATACAATCTATATGTAGTGACTTATACGGCTATAATCACTCTAAGACCAACCACGTTTATGATAACAATGTTATCCGGATTTTGTTTTAAATTCATGGAATATGCTGATGCGTGCATGATATACCTTGGCATCACATCCAATGTACATAGTTGTACTAGCATTAATAATACTACTAGAGATTAGAGAAACCTTGCTTTTGACCTGAGAAAAAAATATTAAAATAATAGGCTTGGAAGTTTTAGTATACCCCTTAATATATAAATTGACAATTATTCTATTATTTATTTATATAATATCAAAATGGAAGCCATACTTTTGGTGTTTCCAATACATTTAATTTTTATATTACTAAAAGCCGCCTGTGTAATATTTGAAACAACATATTCCAGTAAAATACTTAGTAATATAAAACCATATATAAACTCCATTCTCTCTAGTTAGATATAATATGTTATCAGTTACTTTTAAAAGTATATGCATTGCGATGCATTATCCATTAGTGTTATTTTATTTACTAATTGTAACCATCAATAATTTTTATATTTGTTTCTAAATTTTTCATAGTTTTAAGAAGAGAAGGCCATCGGTAGGAGTCTAAATGATTCAAATTTATTTTTGAGTTGTTAGAATTTAGCAAAATGTTTTACTTGAGTTTAATTTGAAAATGTTTGAATCATGTTTGCTCAAATTTATTGAGTTATTTTATTAAGTTAGCTTAAATATTAATTAAGTTTAAGTTTAAATGAAAGAAAAATATTTTTTTTTTTAGAAAAGTTTAAATGAATCAAATTTAAGCTCATTAAACACCTTATTAAGTTGAGTTCAAACTCAATATCCTAAACTCAATTAAGTTTGAGATAAAATGCTTATGTATTGAGCTTAGAAGTTCAAATTGAGCTTAAACTTGAGCTCATGCTATATCATCTTAATTTGTCTTGTTTACAACTCTAGCCATCCCTTAATATTATTGATATAACGGTTCAAGACAAGAAAACGTTATAAATATTCTAGTAAAGACTAGTACACTAAAGAATTATTCTTACCCTCTTTACTTAAGATAACCATAATAGCTACCTTTGATTTACTATCTTAAAAGATACGAGAATGTGCAGGCATGAAATAGTAGGGGTAGTGATGGAAATTGGGAGCAAAGTCGAGAAGTTCAGAATTGGAGACAAAGTAGGAGTAGGATGCTTGGTTGGATCGTGTGGATCTTGCCATTACTGTGACAACCATCTTGAGAACTATTGCCCCAAATACATACTCACTTATAACGGTATATACCATGATGGAACTGTTACATATGGAGGATACTCCAACATGTTGGTGGTGGAAGAGCACTTTGCCATCCATATCCCCGACGAGTTACCCCTGGATGCAGCGGCTCCTTTGCTTTGTGCAGGGATCACCGTTTACAGCCCCTTAAAGTACTATGGACTCGATCAACCTGATATGCACATAGGTGTGGTGGGGCTCGGTGGGCTAGGTCATGTTGCAGTGAAGTTTGCTAAGGCTATGGGAGTTAAGGTGACTGTGATTAGTACCTCTGTTAACAAGAAGAAGGAAGCCATTGAACATCTTGGTGCTGATGACTTCATTATTAGTACGGAAATAAATCAAATCCAGGTGACTTCACTCGAACATTCTTTTACTAGATTAACTCTCACTTTCAATATGTTAATTTAATCCTATCCTACAATGTTGCATTTTCTAAATTTTGATGTCTTTGTTATATTAATAATTTTTAGAGGGCATCGGTGTATTTAATCATTTTTATAAAAAGAATTGCAATGCAATTTGAAACTTACAGCGATGAATGTTTTTCAATCCTGCTGAAGAGTGAAAACTAAAACACAGTTCAATGTTCTAATGTATTCATGTTCGATACAAGTAGGCTGCAATGGGAACATTAGATGGTATCATTGATACAGTCTCCGCTGTACATCCATTGCTACCCTTGATCGGCTTGCTAAAATCTCAAGGAAAGCTGATCCTTGTTGGTGCACCTGAGAAGCCACTCGAGTTGCCTGTGTTCCCTCTTCTTATTGGTTAGATTGATTATCTCTAATCTTTAAATAATCATGTTACTAGAACTTATTATGAAATTATAAATCATGGAGTAACAACATGCAATTGTATGTGATTGTTGTTTTCTAGGGAGGAAAATGGTTGCTGGAAGTTGTATTGGGGGAATGAGGGAAACACAAGAGATGATTGAACTTGCAGCGAAGCATAAGATAACACCAGATGTTGAGGTCATCCCCATTGACTATGTTAATAAAGCTATGGAGCGTCTTGTTAAGGCTGATGTCAAGTATCGATTTGTCATTGATGTTGGAAACACGTTGAAGGACGAGTAGCTTTATGATGTTTCATTGTACGTTGTCCAAATGATGAGTCTAGCTAGTTGATGTTCATGCTTGCTTTGCAACATTAGAATATAACGAAGTGCTATCTCTAGTACTTCATGGTGGCTTTGAAGGTATTTCTAGGCTAATGAAAATTAAGATGCATAATTCTAATTATTATTGCTCCCTTCATGATGCTTGTTCTATGTCTTGGTTATATTAATGCTTGTAAGTTTTACGGTTATTTATAAAAACATATCTGATCTTTCAGTAAAATTTTTATTTTTTATTTTTTATTATAGTTGTATTATTTCAGTTGTAAATTACAATAATCTTAGTGAGATAATATTAAAATTATTATCTAAACTCTATATATGCTTTCAAATTTATATATGAAGTTTGAAATTTTTATATATTATATCAAAATGAAGTTCTATTTAACGAATTTTGCACATGAAATTCAAATTTACTTTGCTATATTTTATATTAGTTAAATTTTTACTTACTAAATTTATACGATATTCTCATAAACAACTTTTTTCTTTAGAAGAATACCTAAAATTTTGGAGGGGCTATGATAAGTCCCTAACTTAAAGTTGTTATACTTACATTTTAAATAGCAGGGTAAGTTTCTTATTAGTTACTTTCTATACCTATTGTTTTGTTGTTATATAAAGACTAATCAATAACCAAAACTTTATTATACTTATTTGCGTCTTTTCTTTTATATACGGTAGAGTACGGTTTTATGATAAAGCTGAGGTTATGAAACTAAAAAATTAATAACATATCCGTGAAAAGAAGTGTGACGCTTAGGTTGTATAATTTTAAAAACGGATAATATTGAATTTGGTACTTGAATTTTGGATAAATTTTTCGATTGAATATTGAACTTTTCAGTCGTTGTTTCCAATAATAGCAACTGGACTCCTCAACATCAGAGACTTCTTGTCTGGGTTATAAGTTGCCATTCAATCATTTATAGATTGATTCATGTCCTAAGTGATTAATTTAATGAAGAAAATCCACTTATGATGCCTACGTGACCCCATAGGTAGTGAAAATGATATCTTGCAAAATATTCTTCCAAAACACACAATATATTATTTCCATTAAGCTAAGAAAAGCTGTTCTTCCTCATCCTTGACCACTCAGAAAAAAATCTAAAAAATTATTATTCGACATAACGGCTTCAAGCTTCAATGGACTACCCCCTACCAATATATATATAAGACGAAGTATCCCAAATTAATGGATTTAATTAAATAAGTTTAATGATTAAATTAAAGGGATAAAATTAAATTCAAGAGCTTTTGTTTTGCTAGTTAATTACTAAAACAATCCTAGTTTAATTAAATAGTTAGAGTTATTTTTGTAAAGAAAAAATATAAAAAAGTCTTTAATATTTATTTATATTTATGAATCAGTCTTTAACTTTTTATTTAGTTCATTTTAATTCTCAACGTTTTAATAAATTTATAAAAAAATCACTTTGTTAGTTTTTCCATTATATATAGATACGTTAAGGACTAAAATATATTAAGTAAAAATGTTAAGAATTGATTCTTATATACAAATAAACGTTAAGAATTTTTTTTATATTTATATTTATTAAGTTTATTCCAATTCTCAACGTTTTAATAAATTTACGAAAAAGTTATTTTATTAGTTTTTCTATTATTTATGAATACATTAAGGATTAAAATAATATTAAATAAAAATATTAAGGATTGATTTGTACATACCTATAAATATTAATGATTTTTTTCTATTTACATATATCAATTATATGTCTATAGATATTTACAGTAATAAAAAATTTAATAAATTTTAATGGAAGAACTTATTTGATATAACTTAAAAAAGTTAAGAATTAAAATAGATTAAATTAATAAATAATTTTTTATTTTTTTTAATGTACTTTTCGTTTTTTTTTTTTTTTAATTAAAGCCTTGGCCGGTTTCTTAAAAAGAGGTTACCTTGAATTTCCTAAAACTACCTTTAGGTATAGATAGCCTGTAGGGGTGTCTTAGTAATTTAACGAGTGCATCGATTTTTGGAGAGAGCTGATGATAATAAATTAAATACATTTCAAACTGAGGAAAAGTTTAGCAACTCGTATTCTTTTTCCTCCACTCATGGTGCGGTGACTAGAAGGAGATCCTTTTCAATCCATTGAAGCTTAGTCATCAATTCGGTTTGCGTGCAGCATCCATCTTTCCTCGTCCAATTGATTTTTAAGGCCCCATTCTCTCTTTTGTTTTTTTTTTTATTTTTTTTTATTTTGTGTGGTGGAGATCTTCGCAGATGCTGATAACGTCAGAACGGATTCTTGGTCACATCAGTATTTACTCCTCATGGAGACCCTTAGCCTATATCTGCTTTCAAGAACTTTCTGATAACACGTTTTATTGTAAGGAAGGAAACGTGGATCCATGTTGGAACCATTTTCTGAGCTCAGTACAACTTAAGCTTACGTCACTTTTTAAGACTCTTCATTTCTGCTCCTCATAACGTTCAGAATTCAAAAGTAAAAACAATCTGGAAGGATTATACTTCGTTTTCACTGCAAAACCATCAGCGTGAAACAACCTGTCTTTCGATTCGCGAAATGGCAGCTGAACATGAGCACCCCCAGAAGGCTTTTGGTTGGGCGGCAAGAGATAGCTCCGGTGTCCTATCACCTTTCAAATTTTCAAGAAGGTTCGATCTTTCAATATTGTTCTTCCTCTTTGTGTCGCTTTTAGTGGCCAACCACTGGTTGCGGTTAAACATCATAGGAAACGTCTATAGAAAATAGTAGCCTTTTTATACAATTATCTATTATTCTAAAGTTTTTATTAAATCTGACGAACATTTTCAACAGTCAACTTGATATTAATTTGTTTTCATTATTAATTGATTGAATCAGGGCTACAGGAGAAAAAGATATAAAGTTGAAAGTGCTATATTGTGGGATTTGCCACAGTGACTTACATAGTATAAGAAACGAATGGGGATTATCTACTTACCCTCTAGTCCCCGGGTAATTAACTTGAATTTTACTAATGTCATTTTCCTTTTCTTCTTTTCTTTTTTTTTTTTTTTTTTTTTTATATGTCAGTTTTTGATATAGATGTAATGCTTTTATCTCTGTGCTGAAGTTTGAGGATCCGACTTGAGATGGTAAGCTTACAGTAGTTTTGGTTCTGAATATTATAATAGAAGATATAACTATATGTATATTCGGGTTCGATATTATTGATTAGGATCAATACAAAATTTAAATTACATGAAAAAATTTTCGATGCGTGACTTGGGATGCTCTTATTGTTATGTGAAGATTTAAATTAAAGAGAAAAAGAGGAGAGACGTTCACTCACATGAATGTTTTGCCTGAAGTGTGTCTTAATCATGAAAAATATGGATACACTTTTCTCGGCCACCAAGATCCTAAGGCCATCGCCGACGGAGAAACTTGGCAAAGGTTCCTAGGTTGAAAGGATGAACAAACTCATTTCAGTGTTGGGAGGATTGCTTATTGAAGGTGCGTGAGGATCGCTTTTTATTTTTGTTTTACACACTTTTTAGTAATTTTGTTAATATCGAGTATTTCTATAATGCTATTTTTGTTTAAGTATGTATATTTTGGGCTTTGTAAATAATATAAATAAATTTTAAGAATTTTATTAAAGAAATTTTGGGATAAAATGGAAAGACTCTTGAAAAAAAAAAGTTTATTAATAAGTTGATATGGCATCTAAAAATTGAAATAAGTTCCCTAGGATTGACAATGGCCTAAGAGCACCTATTTAAGAATGATTGTGTTCCATATGTAATCGTTACAAGGAAAAGAAATAAAAAGGAAAGAGTTAAAAGAGCATATAAGTATAATAAATGTGTGTGGATTATGAGGAAAAGGAAAAATAAAGGAAGGTTAATAATTACATAAAAAACAGATAAAATGTAAAAGTTACAGATATGTCTATAAAAAAGAACAATAAATAAGAGAGGAATAGAAATGAAAATCTAATAGATATATATATATATATATATATCTATATATATATTCCACCTCTTTCTCTACTATTTAGGAGGAAGATTGTGGGTCAATATAGAATTATCTTCTCCCCTTTTCTTTTCTTTTTCTTTTCTCTTCCTATTTATGCTATTTAGTGAAATTTGAAAAATTCCTTCTTATTTCCTTGCCTTTCAATTCTTTGCCTTCTACCTTCCATCATGCCAAACAAAGGGTCAGGAGCATCTGCAAGCATTATTGACGAGCACCTTTGAATTAGGGCTCCCGAAAGTTGGGACCATTCCAGTTTGGTGGAGAAATTATTACATACACGGGGGACCAAAGAGAGATAATATGCGATGGATGAAATTTGTTGGTTGTTTCATAAAGTCGTCCCGTCGACACTATCAAATCTCAGACATACACACATAGATGCGTATATATATATATATATATATTATTAAGTTCGTTTGGTGGGATTAGAGCTCAAATACTTGGTGAATGAGCATACCCTTTTACAATTACTCTTATACCAGTAGTTTCATCTAGTCTCATTTATATATATTCACTCGTATTTAAGGTGTTTTGCATAGAATGTATAAGTCGCTTTCTGTATCTTGTTTATATCTTCTAATTATGTATTTACTAATTTGATACCTAAGATTCAAACTCGTTTCAAATTGGTATTTGAACTCAATTGCAAGGTTTGTGAGAGATTAGGATTTACTTAATTTGTGATCAAAATAGTCATTGAAGAGATGGCGACCAACTACAACATCGAGAAATTTAAGTGTTGATTTTGGTTTGTGTCAAGCAAGGGTGGGCATAATAAGATACCAAATTACATTTTACAATTCAATCCATATTTAACTACTTCAATTGTTCTAGGGAATTTAATTAAACTGCACTATTATAGCTTCATTTGGTTTGGTTAAATTAAATTGCATTTATTTTTTTAGTTGAGAGTTTTCATCTATCACATCTTTTGGTATGATATATCTTATCTTTATGTACATATACATATTGCCTTTTATTTCTTGATCATTGTGTATAATAAAGAAATGGAAGTACCTTTTTGACCATTTGATGAGTTTCTTTTGTTGATGGATGAAAACTGCTATAGTAGTCCATTATTTATATAGGCTTGATTCATTAGGCAAAAAGATGTAATGTCTCAAAACTAGAGGATATCACAACTCGTTATGTATTTTTAATATTCTAATAACATGTTAAGATCATAAGATTTTGCTATAATCTCCATAGTCTGTTGTAAAACTTGCTAACAGTGTAATATCACATGTTTCTACAATTCACACAATCTAATCAACTCACAAATGATTCGATCCACTAATAGTTATAACTATCAATAGATGCTCCAGTTCTACAATTATAGATTCCATTAATAGTCTTACTCAACACCATTACTCTATCTTCTCATTTTGTTAATGTCGTTAATATAACACAAACAAATTGCCTTTATATCCCAGTTTGTTAATAGTAATTTTGAACATTATAGAAGCTTAGAACTTTATCTTAACCCATTGCAATTGTAAAAGAGTAGAATCAGCTAGAGCACAGTATATAATGTATAAGCAAATAGGGATACCAAACTAAACATATCACATGCATAAATTGCAAAAATAAACAAATAGCTAATTATTATCTTACCTATTAGCCAAAAAGGATCAATGGATACTTATGTGTGATTTGTTACATATATAGATAGATGGAATATGGTATAAGTCATTTACTTTATTATGTGCAAACTATAGTATCGATCGACTGTAATCACTCTACTTATGAACTAGGAACCATGAGAAATCTAGATTTTGATATATTGTCTCAGTGTGTGAATCTATTAAGAAACCTCACATGAAGATTGACATTAGCTTCCTATACTCAAGAAGGGTTGAGAAAGCTCAATTAGCATAGCATGGTTTTTAAGTTGGATATGAGTTGGTTTTGTTTGTTTCATTTTATTGTATCACATATAAGCAACAAACATACACTGTACTAGGAAAGATGAATCAAACCAATTCATTAGTTTGAACAATAACAAACCTTTCTTAATTCATCAAGCAAATCAATTGAATATAACTTAAACTGAGATAGCCAACATCACATCCCCTTAAGCTATCTCTAATAAAACACTCAAATAATCTAGTTCTATCTACATTTTTGAAGGTTAAGATAACTAAAGAAGATCAAATCTTTAAGCAAGGAATTTTAGGTAAATTTTGGAATGAAGGATAGAAATTGGAGGAAACTCTTTGGAAACAAGGTTCTAAGTAAGTTAAAGTCCCCAATTGGTGTAATTCAAAACAAATTGAGGGTAACTTGGAGTCTTATGCAATTAAAGCTTTCTGAAGGCAAAAAGATTATAATGGGTTAGAGCTTTAGGTAGGATAATATGATATTACATTCGAGTGAGTGTTTGAGGTTGAAAAGTCAAAAGGAATCATCTTAAGATGTTGAACATGACATGGCATTCAAATACTAGCTGTTAGTGCTTGTATGCCATGCCAAAAGTGGCATCTAAAGGAGGAAAAGGGGCTAGCATCTATATGTTATACCCCCTTAGCATCTATACGCCAACCAATAGTGCTACCCATAGATAGTTTGATTTGACTGTAATTTCTCCACCTAAAATTGTATCTTCTTCTTACATAAATTCCTTCACCTTCTAGGTTACTAAAACCTCCTAAACTTTACCTCGAAACTCCATATCTCAACTTGAACATCAACTATAACTCCAATTTTAACATCAAACCAAATACCCAATACTCAATCTACTCAAATTCATTCTAAACGAGGAAAAACAAAAGGGAAAGAAGTAAAACTTACTTGAATGAGAGGGAATCTCCATCGAACTCAATTATTAACCAATACCATAGAAGTATTGCATAATGCCAACATTTGATTCATCTTAAACCAAAAGCTCAAAAAAGCTTCATAAGAAAGGTGACCGCTTCTCCAAAACGAATTTATTCATGCTAAACCTTTAATTTCATATTGTAGCTCTTCAAATGTGAGATCTTGGTGATTTTCTTAGAGTGGCTAAGGCTAGGGCTTCAAGTAAATAAGAGAAATTAGAGAGTAATGAGGGTTTGTGAGGTGTAATGGTTTGGATTGTAGATGAAATTTGTAGCTGAGCGTTTTAGGAAATAAATAGGGGTTTAATGGGAAGATTTAGGGTTTTAGACAAATGAAAATACAACATGGTTTAAGGATGTGGGATTTAAGCCCACTTGAATAATTACAAAAATGCATTTATTCTTAGATTGATTTTTCTTTAGGATTTTTTTTTTTCCCCTTAGGTGTTTCAAGGTGATAAGGAAGTTTATATATGGGATAACTAGGAGAGAATTGTTTTCATGGGTTTGAAACAAGAATCATTGGATTAGTTTATCCACCTCTAATTTCTCTTAAGTAGATTCATGCACTTATGAGTAAAGTTACTAGCTTTAACTCATTAGCAAGCTTATTTAAGATAGCCATGAAATAAAGAAGTTTCATCTAATTCGTTAATCACTAAGATAATTTGATAGAGTGTATCATGCCTATAGTTGTCAAACTCGCAATTTTGTCAATAACCGAAACATATATAATTATAAAATCGTGTGAAGCCAATAGAATCATACACAAAGTCGTAGTTCCATCAAGAGTACAAAAAAAAGAAATTACATCTATTTTAACTAAGAAAAACTTATAAAATCGTGAAGTTGTAAAATTGTGTTAGTTAATTCGTGATTTTAATAACTATGATCACACTTAAGAGCTTATAGTTATAGTCATTCCTTCTCATTAAACAAGTAATACAGGCAAATAATCGATCTCATTCATTCAAAATATAAGGTTAATGCTTTAGGTATGATACCCTCTACATAGAAGGTAACTAAACTTTGATCATCAAGGTGCTTTTTAGTGTAATCCAACTTTACTCTCCTAAATTAAACAAGTAATACAGACAAATAATCGATCTCATTCATTCAAAATATAAGGTTAATGCTTTAAGTATAATACCCTCTACATAGAAGGTAACTAAACTTTGATCATCAAGATGCTTTTTAGTATAGCGGTTTGGAATATGTCGGAATTTCAAGATTAAGTGTGCTTGGGCTTGGTTAATCCTAAGATGGGTTATCTCTTAGAAAGCTGTTGTTTTAAGAGATAAAATCATGCAGTGTTTTACATCAAATTGTGTAATATCTCAAAGAGGGAAATTTTAGGTGAGTCATTGTAGATAATATTAGAGTAGTTCACTAGTTAAAATGGTGGTCTTGGATCTATATAATAAAACTAATAGAGACATCGGTTATACAAGGATAATGGATTGTTACATGCCTTGAATAGAAGACAATAAAACTCTAATCATTGAGACATCTTTTAGTGTAGAGGTATTGAGTGTGTTGGAACTTTAAAATCAAGTATGCTACTTAGGTTAAGTTAATTCTAGGATGGGAGGCCTCTTAAGAGTTTCAATTGAGTCATTACATAAGGTTTTTTATGACAATCTTATTGGTCACTTGTTCATTTGAGACTCCGAAATTGTTTATTACTCTTTTTTGCCTCACCCCCACCAAGTTTCATTCTCAATTATTTCTTTAAAGTTACGTGTAGCTCATAACTTATGTAGAATGTAAGTGACTACATTTAGGATCTCTAGCATCTATAATTATATATTAAGAGGTACAAATATTTTTCAAATCGATATAATTGTGGATTCAATGGTAATAAAGGGTAATAAATTAAATTAAAATAAAGTTAATAATATAGAAGTACAATAGTTTAGTTTTGTGGCATTAAGATTCAATAGTTTAGTTCTAGTAGCTTTGTTTAGTGACCCTTACTGGCAAGAATGGTACAACCAAGCGTAAAGAAGGCTTTGATAGTAGCTAAAATCCATGAAAGATGTGGAATGTGCAAAAAGTCATGAGAAAGCTCTTAACTTTAGCACAATTAAGACTGGTAAATAATGTTTTGTAAGAGGTATAAGTGAAGAAGATGGATACATAAGTGTAGAAGAGATACAACTACAGTTGACCAAATTGTTAATAATTGATTGATGTTGAAGTTGAGATTGTATTTATTTTAGATGATAAGGCTTCATAAATAAAATCTTATATTTTAGAGTTCATGTTCTTCATCAACATTTTTTTGAAGATATATAGATGTTAGAGTTTAGATTGAAGAGCATGTGATGGTCCTACAATGCTCTCTACCATCTTCCTTTGGTGAGTTTAGGGAAGCTACAAAGTATGTTATGAATATTTGACAATAGAAGAGGTCACAAGTGATATATTGAGAAAAGTCTAATTGAACCACTAGAGGTATCTATAGACAATAATTTTGCAAATGGTGTAATTGCTAGAGATTATTGGCTATCTAGTGATGGTGGTAGTTTTAGAGGAAAGTTCATAGGCCAGCATATGATTATTGTTTTAAAAGAAGTAGAAGGGCCACGTAAGGGCAAGATAACCAAAAAGAAAGAACCAATGCCTAATGCAAGATGATAGGAATAATGCACCGACTAGTCTAGTAGTTGATAAGTTAGAGGATAGAGTGCTATCTCTAGTGTTTGGCAATCAAAGATCATCTTTAGTTTTGGTCAAGTTTAGGTGAAGTTATGTATATATTGACATTGAGGAAGGACATTGAGGAAGGGTTAAAAATGAAAATAAAGGTTTAGTTTAGTTTACACACTAATAAACGGATGTGTAAAATGTCATATTTGAGGTGTGCTTGGGAAATTCCGTTAATGTTTTGTCTCATGGTTTAATGGATTATATTGGCTAGATAGTATAGGATCGACTTTCGTTAATAGTTCTAGAGGTTAGGTGGTATGAGAGAAATGAAGTCTAGAAAGTTATTCATTCTACAAGTGACTATAATTTGTAGATATCGACCTCAATTTAGAGGATCATATTATGTTGTTGGCTATTATGTAAAGGCTCTTTTTGGCAATGCAATGAAAGGGTGTAATTTACTTAACTAGGATGTTTTATGAGAACCTAAGATGAGGAAAATTTGGAAGAATGAGAACCCGTGAGGTTCAAAAAATACTTAATGACATTGGTGTCAAGGGAATTCATAGCTAGGCATGGTTCTCAAATTCATAGTTTAGTCTAGGTGTAGGATGATCATGGCGCACATGTTATTGCATGCACTACATGGTTTAAGAGTAGACAATGGGCAAGACTAAACTAAAAAAGTTATAAAGAAGTGAAACTCGAGCATATGTGTTGAGTGTGCAAATTCAGTAAAGTTAGAGGGTTATGTAGTGTGTTTTGAGTTTATATGAGACCCCAAATTGCAATAGAAAAGTGAATATGTTCCACATGGAGATGCTAGAAGAAAATGATAGAAGGGGGATTGACAGCCCTTGGAGGTAATCAATAGTTGTCCTAGTTAAATAATTATAGCATATGTATATCTTGATAGTTTTCTATTTTGCGTCTTCTTCATGCTTAAGTAATTTCCTTTGGTGTACATTAGGGTTAGGGCTTATGTAATATTATGTGAATTGGGTAGAGTAAAAGACCATTGCATCAATGCATAAAGCATGAGCTTACTTTCTCTTTAACTTGAATTTTCCATAAACGAAATAGGTTTACATTTATTATAGTTTATTTACCAAAATCATCAATGATTATTTGAGATAATTATAGGTATATCTTTAAAATATTAGTTAGATGTGAATAAACCCTTTATCATTTGAAAATGTGCATATACCTATAAACTGTTGGTACAACCCTAAAATTATTATAACAAAAATTATACATAGAAATGGATTTAGAGCCTTAGTAATGATTTGAGTGTTTATTCATATTTTAAAGGGTTAATTGGAGATAAAAACACATTTTGGGAGCTTACTAGTTCTATTTGCAATTGAATAATAATTATGGTGGTGTATTTACAATTTACTTTAAACATTTTAGTAGGTACAAGTACTTGTATGTATTTATAAGACTACGAAGTTTATATGTTGAAAACAGGAATATATGGTGTATTTATGTGTTGAAAGTAGGGATATATGGTGTATGGGTTATTAACTTCAAGTTAGTGCTCGTGTATGAGGTTAGGTTATATATGCTATTCTATAGAAGTGAATTTTAATTACTTGAAGCTGAAACTTTCAACATAAAGTCTAATACCTATCTTAATGATCCTATCTAAATTATGTAAGTTTGGATGGATTTGATGTTCCAATCTAGATAAAATGGCTTTGTTCTAATTAATAGACCATGTGTATGAATAAGAATGATAAATGTGATACATTGGTAGGTTTTTGGTACTGTTAGTATGGCAATGAAAGCATGTTAGGAGTAAAATTGTTGTCAAAATATGCTATATTTATAGTGACTTGTATGGCTATAACCACTTTAGGATCAACTATAATAAGAGTATTCTTTGGTTTGGATATTAAATTCATGGTTTATGCTAATAAGTACATGATATACATCGCAATTGTACATAATTGACCATGCTTTTGACCTAAGAGAAATGATTGGAAGTCCGAGAACATCTACTATACCTCTAAACATATAAATTGAGAATTATTCTATTATTATTTATCCATATTATCAAAATAGAACCCATACTTTTGTTGGTTTCAATGCATTTATTTTTTATTTAATTTTTTATAGTACCAAAAACCCCTTCAAATATAAACATGTAATATCTGTTAGAGGATATTTTAGTAAAATACTTAATAATATCACCACAATCACAACAAAAAGGGTCTTTAGTGGTTATGGTTTTTTTTTTTATGTGTATAGCAGCGACAGTTATAATCGCTCCTATCGACTATAAAGGTGATTCTTGTAATCAACTATAAAGGTGATTCTTGCAATCGCCTAGTGGCCACTGCCTATGCTATCATCTCTACAACATAGAGACAGTTTTAGCGCCCATTGAGGTAGGTTAATATTTGATAGCGATAGTTTTGAGAATTTCCAATTGGTGATTCAAAATGCTAGTATATAATGGAGGAAGTTTGAAAATAATCAATTCTTTTTTGTGGTTGTAACCGTAACAAGGATTTAGTGTGAGATTTTAGCATTTATTTAGAGGTGGATAAATAGGCGAATAGGACCATTATTGCTATTGGGCACCAAAAGTTATGATAAAACTAGTAAATTTTAAGAGGCATGGTACTTTTTCACCTAAATTTTATCACCTAATAAAATTTACTTTATAGTTTGGTAACAAGCTCATAATTAAATAAAATTGAAAACTTCACATTTAATAATATAACATCTTCAATTCAATTGGCAAATAAGAGATGCTCATACAATAGTAAATGAGAACAAACAAAGGTATGATGTAATTAAAAATGTGCAAGTGGATTAAATAAGTCAATTTGGCTTGATTCACTTTGGTTCTTGAGTTAAAAAGTTTGGACTTATTTGGTTCGCTTTTTTAAACTAGTAAAAAAATCTCGGCTTAAACCTAATGGATCGATCCTTGGGTTAGAGGTATAAATGTACTAAACAAGTTGGTCCAAATCTACCTATTTTAGTTCGTAGGTTAAACGGATTAGGTTTATTTGGTCTATTTTTTTCAATGGGTTAAAAAACCTTGGTCTATCTAATAAAACAAAGCTTACTTGCACATCTCTAAATATAGGCACATAAGTTATGGTAATTTTTCTAATGGAGTGAATAAAGATAGATGAGATGTACTTATTCATCTTTGCTCACCACTAAGTATTTTATGTAGCATATTAGTTCTATTGAATCTTTTTTATTTTCTATTTTCTAGTCTTCTTACTTCTAAACCAAATATCTTATGTATTTAACATTCCCAGGGACTACTAAAGAGCTTCATTGAGGACATATTTCAATAGCCAACATCATTACAAGCATTATAACCTCACTTCAAAAATTAAAACTTCCCTTAAACCTTAATTTCACACGCATATTGAGCATTTGTGGAAGTTGTATGACTATTGACCATTTAGCTTTGCACAACCATTCACAACCAATCAAAAGGAAGAAAATATAAGTCAGTATTTCTCACAATTCAAAGCGACCAATCGAGTCCAAATTACTTTCAATAGCCAACATCATTACAAGCATTATAACCTCACTTCAAAAATTAAAACTTCCCTTAAACCTTAATTTCACACGCATATTGAGCATTTGTGGAAGTTGTATGACTATTGACCATTTAGCTTTGCACAACCATTCACAACCAATCAAAAGGAAGAAAATATAAGTCAGTATTTCTCACAATTCAAAGCGACCAATCGAGTCCAAATTACTTTCAATATTCCCATTCTGCTAAACATAAAACCTTAAGACCAATATTAAACTATCCTATAAACATCAAAAAGTGAAAAACAATTCCAAGTTTTACTTTAATGTATATGAATTTTGATTTGGTCTTGATGCATTAACCAAGGACCAAACCTAAAGAACCCTTTGATAAAACAATTAGTACTAGCCAAGTAAATGAAAGCTACCTTTTTATAAAGGAAAATACCCAAAGCTTGACATACTCCAATATTGCTAATAGAATATGTGTGCTAGTAGGGGCAATGTTGTAAACAAGAGAGAGAGAGTAGACTTATTAGCAAATGAGAGTGAGAGAGCAATAAATTTTCTAGGTTGCATTCTCGGCTTCTCCTTCTTTTGCTTGGTGAAAGGGATGAGATTGAGAGAGAGGTGAAAATTAGGGTTTGTAAGGATTTAGGGATATCAAGAGAGAAAGATCCTATGTGTTCTTAAGGGACAAAAGTAGAGAGAAAGGGAGAGACTAGAAAGAAAGAATATGCATACTGAGGGAAGCTTATGGTTTTAATGAAAAAATTATTTTGCCTCCAAATGTTTTCCCCATGGTTTAGCTCCAAAATTTTTAAGTAGGAATATAAGATGACATTGAAACTTATCAACTTACTAGTAGTTTTAACTTCTGCCTCTATGTATAATTATAAAAGACACTATTATTTTAGTAGAGGCAAAATGAAAAACTGCATCAACCAGTTTGCCATGAAAAACTCATGATGTTGTAGTATATAAGACCACATATAACTCCATCCTCTCTAGTTAGTTTTAGTTAGTTAGTTAGTTATACTTTTTTATAAATTATTTTTAACGTACACACATCATGATACATTATCCACTATTGTTATTTTATCTACTCACTGCAACCATCAACATCTTTCTATATTTATTTTCAAAGTTTTCAAAACTTTAGAAAGAGAAGGCCATTGTTAGGAGTTTAAATGGTACAGATCCATTTATGAGTTATTGGAATTCAGCACAATGTTTTACTCGAGTTTAATTTGAAAATGATTATGAGTCAAGTTTGCTCAAGAGTTCGTGTTATTTGGCTCGATTAATTTGTGTACTTAATTCAACAAGAATTGAGCTTAAATATTGATAAAGTTCAACTTTGGTACCACACATCAATATTATTTAAGTTAAAAGAAAAAAAAAAGTAGGAAGGATTGAATGAGTTTAATCCAGTCAAATTTAAGCTCGTTGACCACCACTTTGAGTTTGAGCTCAAATTCAATATTCCAAACTTGACCCAGTTTGAGTCAAATGAGCATAGAAGTTCAAATTGAGCAACTCAAGCTCATTATTGTATCATCCCAATTCATCTTGTTTACAACTCTAGCCATCCTTTAATATTATTGATATCATAGTTCAAAACAAGAAAATATTGCATATATTTAAGTGAAAACTAGTATACAGAAAAACCATTCCTACCCTCTTCTATCAAAATAACACAATGGCTACTTTTGATATAGAATTTCCTAAGACATAATAATGTGCAGGCATGAAATAGTCGGGCTGGTAGTGGAAATCGGAAGTGAAGTCGAGAAGTTCAAAATTGGAGACAAAGTAGGAGTAGGATCCTTGGTTGGATCTTGTGGATCTTGCCATTACTGTGACAATTATCTTGAGAACTACTGCCCCAAATACATATTCATTTATGGTGGTATATACCATGATGGAACCGTTACATATGGAGGTTACTCTGACATGTTCGTGGTGGATGAGCACTTCGCTGTCTGTATCCCCGACGAGTTTCCCTCGGATGCAGCGGCTCCTTTGCTTTGTGCAGGGATCACAGTTTACAGCCCCTTGAAGTATTTTGAACTTGATCGACCCGGTATGCATGTAGGTGTGGTAGGGCTTGGTGGGCTAGGCCATATTGCAGTCAAGTTTGCCAAGGCTATGGGAGTTAAGGTGTCTGTGATTAGTACATCCCCTAATAAGAAGAAGGAAGCTATTGAACATCTTGGTGCTGATGACTTCATCATTAGTACAGAATTAAATCAAATGCAGGTGACTTTACTTGTTCATACACCTGTTTTTTATGTGTGTGTTTCTGATTTAATTTCAGAATGTATATTGACGAAATGTTAAATATGATTATTTCACAATTAATTTTTCGGAAGCAGAATAATGACTAAATCTAGACATGTGGCGTATTACTATTATTGAATATTTTTTCCTTATTCTATATTTACAATGATCAAGTATGCTGACATCCTTAGAAAATAACAAAACCAGAGAGATGCTATTAGCTACTCACAAAGTTGCATTTAATTTATTAGCTTAATTATCATTTGAATATGTTATTTAACTCTATCTTGGTCATAGTGTTTCATTTTCTAATTACGAGATATCTTTGTTTTATAAATGCTTCTTAGAGGGCATCAGTATAATTTGTCCTAATAAAAAAAAAAAATTGGATTTAAAAACTGCAACACAACTTGAGACCTGTAGGTAGCATTGAATGTTTCAATCTTGCTGAAGATTGAAAACCAAAATACACTGTAATCTCCTAATGTATCCATGTTTACTACAATTAGGCTGCTGAAGGAACAATGGATGGTATCATTGACACGGTCTCTGCCGCACACCCAATGCTACCCTTAATTGGCTTGCTAACATCTCATGGAAAGCTTATCCTTGTTGGTGCACATGAGAAGCTGCTAGAGCTGCCCGTTGTCCCTCTTCTTCTTGGTTAGATTGATATTCTCTAGTGCTTAAGCAATCGTGTTACTAATACTTATTGTGAAATTACAGATCATGACATAACAACAGATGTTAATTGCACGTGACCATTGTTGTCTAGGGAGGAAAATTGTTGCTGGAAGTTTTATTGGGGGAATGAAGGAGACACAAGAGATGATTGAATTTGCAGCGAAGCACAAGATAACACCCGACATTGAGGTCATCCCCATCGACTATGTCAACAAGGCTATGGAGCGTCTTATCAAGGCTGATGTTAAGTATCGATTCGTCATTGATGTCGGAAACACACTGAAGGATGAATAACTTTATAATGTTTTATTCATACTTTGGCAAGTGATGGCATGCTTGCCTGCAACATAGAGATATGGCATTGAAATGCTGTGTCCATGTACCTCTGGAAGCATTGAAGGTATTTCAGGTATTAATGAGAATTCAGATGCATAATTCTAAGAATTATTACTCCCTCCATGGTGCTTGTTCTATGTCTTGGTTATATAAATGCTTGTATTTTTACGGTTCATTATAAAAATATATTTTAATTTTTTATGTCAGCATTAGTTCATTTGTTAAGTTACAATAACCTCAATGAGACAATATGAAAAATCATTACTTGAACATTGTGTGTTTTCAATTTACACACGAAGCTTGAAATTTTTAAATATCACACCCAACAAAATTTTTGGTTTTTAGATTTTACATATGAAATTTAAATTTGCTAAATATTATACTAATTAAATTTTTTCTTGTCAAATTTATTATGTTCTCAAGAACTCCAATCTTTAGATGCCAAACTAAAATGATACATGAAATTCTTTAGTTGTCATACTTACATATTGTAAAACCCTAATTTAGAAAGAGATAAATAAATAAAAGGAGTTTCATAAAATTAAGGGGATGAGAAGGCATGTAATTAAGTTTTAAGTAGTATGGACATTATGGTTGGAGGAAAAGTTTCAAACCCCACTCCTTTTTTGGCTACCCGCTATTTGTTTATCTAGTTTCTTCATTTGAAAACATGAAATTTATTGGAGAACTCTCAAGAAGATCCTTAAAGCTCGGATTCAAGGGTTTTTGTGCATTTTAAGTAAAACAAATGCAAGTTTTCAAGATCAAACATTGTTTTTGGGTAAGTTTTTCCATGTTCATTTTATAGGATTTCGGTTTTCGTCAAGGACAAAATAAGAGACTTTTAAGGAAATTTGTGTTTATAGTTTTTGAGGAGATGGTGTTGTGGGCTTAAGTGATCTCATACTAGAAACGTAAAGTAAGTTGTTCTTATACCCTAATTAATATCAAAGTTTTGTTCTTAGTGGAGTATTGTTTCATTTGAAGGGTTGGTTGTAGGTTAGGTCTTGTATTTCATTTGGTTGTTCTTGGGGTGGATCAGAGGTCGTTTTGGTAGAGTTTCGAGGTGTTTGGGGTTGAATTTGATTGGTGTGAAGGTTTTATAATTTTTCGAGTATGAGGTCTTACAATTTTAATAACTAGGTCTTGAGCGATTAACTTAAGAGTATTCTTGTGAGTTGTCCGATTAAGTCATAGTTTTAGGAGAAGGTCATAGATATTAGATAAAATAACGGGTGATGTTGGATAAGGAAATGATATTAATAAAAGTATATTTCTTATAAAAATGTAAATAGTTTTTGTTGGTAGTGTGAAATTAGTAGGAATACTTAGTAAACTCCTAGAAATGCAAATAATAAAGTACCATAAATATATAAAATGTTATAAGGATTGATCATAAAAACTAATCAAAACAGTCTTGAGAAATTCATTTCATAAGACGTAGAAGTAAATTTAATTGTAAATTACAAAATGATGTACGGATCATTATTTATTAATAAATACCTAGATACATAACTAGATATTAGCGATGGCTTGCTAATCCATGAAAACAGTAATTATGAGCAAACTATGATAATAGAATACAGTAACAAATCTGAGTGCATGCTGCAGGTAATGTCATTGCATGCATACTTTGTATTGTATATACAATAGATGAGGATGTCTGTAATTTAATAAATTATTAACCAAAAGAAACACACACAGCAGGGAAAGGAAATCCACTACAAGCAATAGATAGGTATTATCACCAAAAATAGCTAAAAACACTTAATAGTCCCTAATCTCCACCGAATCCATACATTACCATCTAACAATTACTAGTTTCAATGAAAGGAAATTAAAAAAAAAAAAAAAAAAACAATCATCTTCTCCGACGCATGTTTTTGGGGAAGTTTGAAGAAATAATAGCAGGTTTCAAACTCGTAGTTGGAAATTTCTATCATGTCAAGGTGTATGGCGTTGAAGAGGAAAATTCGTTCCGAACTTACTTTACAAGTTCCACCGTCGGTGATGCTTCATTTTATTTCCAGCCATGGTAAATACCAACTTTTTACCTATCGTTGTGATTGTCGAAAATGTAACGCGAGGAAGATAACGTACTTATTCACAAAGCTCGATTGTGGCCGAAGAAATAAAAGTTTATTTGTATATCCATTTGCCTTATACAATAACGGGGTATTTGGTGTCATGATGTTTTATAATTGTTGTTTCAATTTTTCGTAAACGAAGAAGCTCCTTAATTCTCAATGTTAATTTGCCATGAGAAGAGGAATGACATGATGCTTGTTAGTTAAGCTAACGTTTTATAAAAAATATAACGTGCACCTTAAGAAATTGTACGCGGTAGTTGGCTTTGTATCGCATATTACAGATCTCAGAAGATTTTTTTTTTTTTTCCTCTCTCTTTCCTACATACTCTTTAAAGACAACATTTTTGTGTTACGTAAATAGCTTTTCAAAATTTTGGAGGTTGGATTTTGGTTGAACTTCGATTTCCCTCAAAACAATAGACTGGTGCAAGTATTCCTTAAAGCCGCTAACTTGATTTTTCTAAGAACATGCTATATTACGTTTTTCCAGGTAGTCCAGCAAATGAGACAAGGAAGTTTTGTGTCAAAAGTGATGATTTTGTACAAAAGTCCAATTCCAAAAACTAAAATTACATGATTTTGAGCATAGCTGTATGGTGGGTTGAGGGGATTGAGTTGATAGGTAAGAGACCCTATGAAAATGAAGTGAATGGATGCATGTAAGTGGATGTGGCTGCTGATCCTGCTGCAAGTGTTCGTAAAATATATGTTATATGACTAAAAACTTTCGATTCGGCTGGGAATTGAGAGTAGTTAAAATAATAATTAGTACTTGTTATGAAAGTTAGATAGACATTTGAAGAATTAATCTTAGAATAACGATTGATACAAAGTGAAACAGTAAGTTCTATGATAAAGAAACAGCCTCAGAAGCCGATTCAAATGGTTTTTGAAGTGAAATTTTACACTTTGGCTACGCTCGAAGGCTAAGTTAGAAGAAATTGCCATATGGATGGTAATGAGAGGAATCTCAAAAACCAAGTGAGAGAGTATATTCTTAACAACTACAAACCTACTTGGACTATTATTTTAAGAGACTTAAAATTGAATAGACTCAATGGCTAACTCAAAACGTATAAAACATATATAAAATTTGACCCTGGTGTAGCTTAGAAAATAATTTAAAGGATCTCCTACTTAGGGATTTTACAATCATCTTCACTAAAACCTAGCTTAGAGAGTAATATGGATAAAATCACTTATAATCAATCATGAAATCTATGAGATCAGAACTTTAGCAAATAAAATCTTAACACTGAAAATTTATGATGTATATAAAAACTATTTGATATAATTTAAAATATATGTTAAGGTCACGAATTTATTAAAACAACCTAGAGAATTTAGGTGCTCAAGAGAAAATAATAAAATAGAAATATGAGTTGTAATTTTCAAATTTTATTTGTTATTTATCGAGATCAAGAAAATTGTTAAATCTTATAACTAAATCAATGAGATATTGAACATAAGCTAACAATATAAAAATTGAAGAAAAAAAAGATATATATATATATAATAAATATAATTTAGAGTAATACGTAGGGACTTAATTAACTACAATCGTATAAATTCGAGCTCTCCAATCTAAAGGCATTCGAACAATACACATGAGTCATCTCAAGATAAACATTTGGATCATAAACGTTGGTAAAAAAGTCTCCATAAATTTAAATCTTGAAACAGAATATTAAAATATTAATATAAATTAAAATGATAAAACTAACTTAATTATTTTGTAAAATTTTGGAATATTAAGAACTAACCTTGTTGTTGAGACATTATTCTTGCAAAGTAAGAAAGAGCTATAAGGTATTGGGGCCAATCCAGTATAGCAATTCCGATTCCTAAGTTAGTAAGTGTTTAAGATAGACATAGAGTGATTGAATGTTAAAGGTCTTAACAGAGTTCTTACAGTACTTTTTCTCAGTATTTATAAACAAATATCGAGTGTTTAAAGTTCATTGGTAATGAGACACGTGGAGATTTTGTAATCAAACATATGCTTGAAATATAGGAATAATTGATAGTTATTTAATAAAATCGTATTAAATCGTAACTATTCATACTACTTTCCTAAGTTCAAAGTTCAAACCGAACATATTAATAGATTAGGCTTTAAGGCTCACCAAGTAGGTTGAGCTTTAGTAGGTATCAGCCGAAAACTAAGTCATTTGGCCTCTCATCAGCCGAATAGATAAATAAACATTATATGGTAAAAAGCCAACCATTGACAAACCTGAAATATAATTAGAGCTTAGAAATAAATTAAATAAATAGGAACGTTAATAAATGTTGTGGAAAATAATAATAATATATAATTAGTTATTTAAATGAACATATGTTGTAAAAGCTTTAGTAAAAGCTACTTTATAAAGCTCATAATTTACCTAAGTATTAAAATATAATAAAATATACTTCACTAATTAATAAATAATTAACCAAAATAAAGGAATCCTCATGGTTTGCAAAACCATAAGTAGATTTGATGGTTTGCAACAAATCCAAGGATAGAGAATCATAGATGGAACATAGTTTTATAAAATCATCTAACATATGACGATATTGGGAAGTGAAATGACACACATATCATGTATGCATGTAAGGTAACCTACTATTGTAAGACACATACAAGCCCTTCAATAACACCATTTACATCCTTCTAGGTAGATAAAAACTTTAGAAAAATTGAGGAAAGCATAAGGAAACTTTCAGGAAAATTTACCAGAAATTTTGGGGAAATTTAAGAAAATTAAAAAATTGGATGCAAATATAGGCTTGTGGAGTTCCAATACCAAGAGAGAATCTGATAATGAGTGACCACCACTACTTTGACCTATCACCACCAATAATAAACCTACTACTAATAACTATTGTAGTTCCACCCGATTTTCAAAACTTTGTTTAAAACATCAAATTTTATCTAAAAATTCTAGAAAAATTTATTTTTACATAATTTTAAGCTTATTTTCAATGAAAATTATTATTTTTGTAAAAATCTTTCATTTCATATATTGTCCTTACGAAATGGACCGTTAGGAGCTAATTTTTTATTTGATTTTCAAAAGTCCAAATGATATAGTTTTCTCACCAAAATTTTTCTATAAATACCTTATTACATATGTAAAACTTCTACTTAAAGATTTTGTTTAAAAATTTTCTTTTTATTAGCGTTAATTTTTGGAAAAATTGATAAGTTGAAATGTAAGGAAAATCCACTATTTTTCATATAATTTTATTACATATGATTTGCCACAACTATTGAAGTAATTTTCATTATATGAAGTAGGTTAATCTCAATTTTGAAGTGGAAATAGGGGATTTTGTGAAAAGACGAGTTTTCCGAAGTTAAACTTGATGATTTTACTTAAATGCTTATGGGGATTTTTTACTAAGTTAATAAATTGATTATTTTTGTTAAAAATCAGTAGTGAATTGTTGATTTTAGCTGTTGTACATGAAGGTATTTACCTTAAAAAAAACCATAAATTTTTGGCATAATATATGTATTTTAGGTACATTAGTTAATTAGGTGTGTTTAATGTTCTTTTTGTTTGAATTTCAGATTATGCATGTTGATGTAGACGAGTTTTCGAACCATGTGAGTCAATCTTGGTTGAGTTTTGGCAAGATTGGGCATGAACAAAGTAAAAAAAAAGTGTGAAGAATGGAGTTTTTTATGAATCGGGGAAAATTTAATGCCTTTAGAAGGTACTGTAGAAATTCTAGATGATCTAATGAAGGAGATGGTAGTAATAGAAGGTCTTGTAGAAGATTCTATAGATGCTAATGCAAACTATTAACTTGTAGAAGGTATTGTAGAAGTTTCCTTAATTAAGTTGACTATACAATTATAGTAGTAGAAACTTCAGTATAAGATTTTTTGTTATAGAAACTATAACCAAAGTTCCTATAGAAAGTCTATTTGGTAAGAAACATGAGTCAGAAGGTCTCATATCAAACAAATAAGAGTTAAAATATTAGTAGAAACTTAAATAGAAGGTTTAATAGATAAAGAATAAGCTTAGTGGAAACTTAAGTAAAAAGTACCCTAAGCTTAGGAGAGCTTGGTAGAAAGTTATGTATAATGTTCTACATCAAAGAATATAAGTTAAAATACTAGTAGGAACTTAAGTAGAAGGTACTATACACCTAATAGACCTTAGTATAAGGTCATGTACAGAGTGTTAAAAACTTAAGAAACCTAACAAAAGATCAAGTAGAAGGTCAAAATAACCTATGTAAAAGTAATAAAACTTAATACCCATAACTAATATCTATTGAATATTAAAAGAATGTTAAGCCAAAACAAAAGTATAGTAATTAAAACACTCTTACTCTAATGAATTGTATCAAAACCAAAGTATGATTCACAATATAGGGACCATCAATGACAAAAGGACTAAAGTATCTAGATTATAAGAGTGAATGGGATTCCAAGTAAGTGGGATTATTACTTAATGGCATTTTTTAGTACTATATAAAAGCACTTGGAGGCTTATGTGCACACTTGTTTATGGTTTTAAAGCAATTGAATGTGTGCATGTGATGTATGTGGTGGAATTCTATTAGTATGTTATATGTTGTGACTGCTGTGCTGTATTCCGTTTCTAATTTAAGTGTTTGTAATTGGTCAGTCACCCTTAAAATAGACTTAAACTAAACTTGGATTTAAACGTTAATCAGATATGTTTTGCAACCCCTTAGGGGAGTGGTTAAGATTCTTCGACCAAATGCCAACCCTTTGATGAGGTAGTAATAATTGGCTTTCCCCTAGTTTTAGCTGAACTAAGTGGAAATAGAGAAGGCTGTGGTGGGGCTAGGGGAATTAGGTTCAAAGATAGTCATGCGAAGAGTTAGGTCTCATAGAATAAGCGTAGGTTTGGTCATGAGTCATGGCATCGTAGTAGTTATGTGTAATTTACTCAAGCCAGATTAAAGTGGATGCAATTTTTCTAACTTCACGATAAACTAAACAACATTGTGTGGATGGTATACGCTTGTTACATTACATTACATCTAATTAATTGATTGATAACTATGCTTGACAATTGTGTTGTATGTATTTTCATCTTCGTCCCCTTACTAAGCGATGATTGCTCGTATCCTAATAGTTCTTTTGTAGGTTCTAGAAGATAAACACCAAGACTAACCAATCCTTATACGTATAAAAGGTGGACACAAGGTCTGGAATGAGGATCAAATGGATTGAATTATTCTTTTATCTTCAATTTGTAGTCAATTGGGCCATTAACTAACTTATAGTATTATATTTATTATAAAAACGATTCTAGATTCTTTTATTAATTTTCTCGTATAAAAATTCCATATATTTTTCTAAGGAATTATATTAATCAAATTTCTATTTTTCAAAGAAAGTATGAAATAAATGTATTTATTTTGCTTTAACTATTGAATTGAAAATGCTTCAGAATTGTTTAGCTATATATACCTTATGTATACCATGTCAATGATAGTAGCCGAGTGGCCAATTTCTATCATAGGTTGGTATACAAGGTAAGATAGTTACAATTCTACCACTCTTAAGGCATGCCAAAATCTCAACATCTACATATAGATAACTTATGAAACCACTGTAAAAAACAACTTCATTTACATAAAAATGAATTAATAGCTACTAATCCATAACTCTTATGTGGAATAAATTTAATCAATTGTATTAATGTATACTTAAAGGATCCAAGGGTGACAACCTACAATTCTGAGCAATTAAACTTCAGCTAAGTGAGATTAATGTTTTGCTGCACTTGAAGTATTATTTCAGAATACTTTGATATCTTAGTATATATTTTTTTGTGGATGTAAGTTAGTTGCCTATGCGTATGCAGTGTATATCCTTGAATATTGTTTGCTACTGTAGAATGTTGAACACTGTGTATTGTTTGTTTTATGATTACTACTTGATTAAATTATCTGAAATTGCTTTATCACCCTAAAAGTAAACTAACTCAACTCGGCCTAAATTATAACTTAACATGCATTATAACTCACTAGGGTTAATGGTTAAAATTCTTAAGCCAAGGATAACTGAAATGGTTATTTCCTCGACTTTAGTTGAACTAAGTAATAGAAGAAGAGATCTTGATAAGGTTGAAGATAGTAGTTTAAAAGTGGTCTTGAGTTGATAGTGCTCTCCATTGTACAAGCTTCAATTTAATTCAAATTTGTGTGTAAAACGTCAAACTCCTTAACCTAGGTTAGAGCAGATACAATTTCTTTAATCTCATGACAAATCAAACAACGTTATCTGATAGTATTTGCTTGAATACGTGTTGTATCTAACGAAAATTACTTAAAAACCTTAGTTACTCTTTGTTAAGTACCTATAGAGTTAGGTTGTTGATGACATCTATCGAACCGCATTAATGGTCGAAGACCAAGATGAGTCATCTATTGATGAATTCCTTGATAGACTCTTATTATACCAGGCCCATGAAAGGACTTTTTGAGTTCATAAGCTTTTCTAAGAAAAGCTGTGAGTGGATCATTTGGTCTAATAATCCCCATTCTAAGTTTAACATACCAAATATCCTTAAGTAATCTCATGTTGATAAACTTTACTCCTTGTTACTTAGCCCAAAAAGCTAAGCTTAGGTCATTACTACGTTTAAAACCCATAAATCATTTTCCCCCCTCCATAGGTCCTTTATGGGAGGGTTTTCATAATAATGTAACATTTGCTAAAATAACAAAATAGAGGACTCTTCCATTATTCTATATATTTACTTTATCCTAAAGTTTGTAATTAGAATATTAGAAGTATGAAGAGATTCCTTTCTGAACTCTTAAATAACTTCCTAAAGATACCCATTAACAGGATCTCTTTTGCTATTAGTCCATCTAATTCTTCAATAGTGAAGCTTTATGGTTGAGCAATTTCAAGTAAATCATTGAGTATGAAGCTAAAACCTTATGTGCATAGGTTAGATCTAGAATTTTGGAATCAAGAACTACCTATTGTGTTAAGGAACTAACTTGGAACCGAGTAAATTAGCTACATGCTTGTCATGTAAGTCTAAAATCATATAAATCTTAGCATAGGTAAAAATAAGCACTAACTTTATTGAAACCTAAAACCCTAAACAGTTATAAGATATGGTATGTAATATACCCTAATCCACCATAGAACCTGTACACCAAGCTATATATGGTATAGTTCCTAGAATACGTCAAACTAACCTTATAAAGTTTTACATTAATAGTATTGCACACGACAAAATTTAATATTTTTAACTTAACTCATATTTAAGGCTTAAGCCCATTTACCCATTGTAGAAGGATATTATTACACCCTTGATTCGTTTGTCAACTCTAATTTTTCCTAAAGTCCTATACTAACTTTACTTTATTGATTCTCATTTCTTTTGCTACTTTTTATTTTCTTATTGTGATAATATTTTATGATAAATTATTTGAAGTTGCATTATCAAGTTCATGATGTATATCTTCATGAGAAATATGTGATCGAAAAATAAGAGATTCATTTATTAGATATTATTACTATTTTTTTTTGGCTAAATGAAATTACATCATTCAAATCAATCGTACGAGAAAAATGACAAATGAATGGTTTTTTTTTTTTATAAAAAACCAATCAAATAAATGGACGCATCTCTAGTAGAGTTAATATACATATCCATTTAGAGATTAGTATTGTTTCTCCTAGGAGAATAAACTCACCCACCTACAAGCTACAATAAATCCCATAAAAAGGATAGTGTAATCCCAAAAAGTTGATGGAAACATAAAGAAAAAAATATCAAAACTATGAAAGCCACTCTTCTACTAACATTATAATATCAATTAAACCATTACAATCCGAGAACTATTCGTTTGTCATTTTTCTTTTGTTATACTCAAATCAAAGATCAGTAATGGTAGATTTACATATATTGGGTAATTAGTGATGAATCTACAAAAATTGAGATAAAATGGTGGATTTGCAGATTTAGGTTAGTGAAGGAAGTGAAGAAGTTTGGAAAGAAGAGGCAGGTTACCTTGAAATTTAATATTATAAATTGTAATTAAAAGTTTTACATGTTCCATAATATAATCAATACCCTTTAGTATCTAAATTATATAGGGTTTAGGATGGTTCTTATATGTTATTAATTAGGTTTTTATTCCAAAATTTGAAAACCGATACTTATATGATATGACACCAATAAAACCTTATGTCTTCTTACCTTATACCTACTCATTATCATAAATATACTAACCAAATATAATTTTGGTTAAGAAAAATGTCAACGCCTATGAAAAGGGGAAATTTTACTATACAATCATTCAAAAGTAACTATATAAGTATTATCATTTTTGAGTTTAGTAAATCATCCTAATTTACAATAAAATAATATCCATTAATAGTTAAAAGAAGTTATAAACAATCTCATAGAAGCTATTGATAGTTTTTATGAACTACTATTAACTATCTCATTTTTATTGCTGATAAATTTATTTTTACTCTAAGTGAGCATAATTTATTATAAACAAAGTAATTTATTAAATTTAAAAGTGATCATACAACATATGCCATAAAAATGAAAAAAAGAAAAAGAAAAAGAAAATTGCATTGTACTGATATCTCTATATGAAGATACGGCCCAAATGTAATCATTGCTAGTTGTTGTTATACAGAACATTAATGCGGTATTGCGTGCACCTAACCTTATCATCTTGGTTATCGCAATGCAAACAAGTATTTATAACAACGAAAAATATTAGTCTTTTAGAATAAGTTTATCACAATGTGACCATACAAACAGTTCCACATACAGCATGCTTAATAGATGGGGAAAAAGAAAAATCACGAATACTTTCTTTAATCCTAAGAAGAAAAAACAAAAAAGAAAGTTATTTTTAAAGTTATATATAAGCTGTATCCCAAAAAGAAGTGCATGACAAATATTAAATAAAAAATTTCTTCTTTTAGCTCAAATAAATGCTTTGAGAGAATCGGTTAACATTCATTCATACATACATATATATATGTTATATATATATAAATCCAATCCTTACATATATATATATACAAATATATAGAGCCACGTATATAGACTTTTTTTTCTTTTTTTTTTCCTGCCAGTTGGCATTTAATGGGAGAAGTGTTTCCCCTTACTGATGGGCAACCAATATAGGGTCTTAAGTTGAGGTGTGTTTTTATTTCTTATTTTTATTTTTATTTTTTGCTATTATTATTTTTTTATCATTATTGCAAAAGTGGAGCCTACAATAGCATCAATATAAGTAATAGAAAATAAAACTACAAAATAATATCTCCGACAAAATAAAAAGTTATGTAAGGCAGGGGGTTCTTAATTTTCTTAATTTATTTTTGTGAAAAACTCTTTAATAACTTCACTAACAAAGATGCTCTTGTTTTTGTAAAGAAAATATCAGTGATCTTCCAAGTTATTTGCTAAAAATGATAACAGAAAGAAGATTGGATTTCCCTAATTAACTAAGTCCCATTCTCAATTCCAATATCCAATCCAATTCATTTGCATTTCCTAAGTTAACTTTGCTAGGAAAGTATTCACGATCTTTCTCGGTATTCCCATGTTACCTCAATATTATCATATTATAACTTTGGAAGAGGGAGAATTGAACATAACTTATTTTATTCAAATCAATATTTATACCATTAAATTATAACAATTTTAGTATCATTTGATATTAATTTACTTCGTTTCAAAATGAATTTTGAAAATCTAAATCTTTATAATTGTCAAAATTTCATTAACTACATGATGGCATGGAAAAATGATTCCTTCTATTAAGGATATATAAATAGTAATAAAATGTTAATATATATATATAGTATACAAATCATACATGATAATAGATTTAAAAACTATTTTTATTATTAATATTTATATATTATATATCCATAATATATAACGTATAATACTTATTGAATTAGTTTTGAAAAATAGCGGCATCTATACTTTTATATATATATATATATATAGGGGTGCTATCAAATGATGAATTGGCTCAAAAAGCTTCTATTCCAGTGCTGCTACCCCTGAATTTGTTTTCCCTTGGTAAAGAAAACAAGAAGATGGCAAAGTCACCAGAAAACGAACACCCACAGAAGGCTATTGGGTGGGCAGCAAGAGACAGTAGTGGTCTTTTATCACCTTTCAGTTTCTCTCGCAGGTTCTTTGTCTTTTAACACTGTCTGTTTTCGTTCTGTGTTATTCAGTACTACTTCAGGGTCTGTTTAGTTCAATTTTTCATTTGCTGTCTCTTGTTTTCCCCCACAAAACCTTAATAAGACCGATTTGGTAGTAAGTTGTGTCTTGAAATCTCATAATTATTCAATTCTTGCTGACCTGAAAAGTAATTAATGCTGGTTTCCATTTCGAGTTATGAAATTTTCATGCCTCTTCAAATGCAGGAAGAACCCAAGTCTATACATTGTTAAAACTTAAAAAAGTTAAAATATTAGCTGCAGCAGCAGAGTTAAAAAGAGTATAAACAAGATTCAACATATACTACATATCTATAACATCGAACGACAAAGTTCTTTGCCCGGTTTAAGGTTTTCTAAAATAAATATTGTCGGAGGGGAAAAAAAAAAAAAAAGTATGGTCGAGGGTATTTTCTTTTTCCTTTTCGGCTAGAAAGATTGAGGTGAATTCATACATGCAAAATTAATTAAATAATTTGAATTTATCCAAGAGATTGAAAGCTATCTAGATAGTTAATGCAAACAATATCTATTACATAAGATGGCATTGGCATATTTCGAAATCATTAGAATGCCTCGTTTGTCGTGCTGTGTTCCAATTGACAGGGCTACGGGGCTCAATGACGTGAAGATAAAAGTTCGATATTGTGGAGTATGCCACAGTGACCTCCATTTCATCAAGAACAATTGGGGAATGTCCTTATATCCTGTTGTCCCAGGGTAATTGGTCCCTCTTTCTCTATTTTGTGTGTGTTGGTCTTTTATTAATGGGGATGGGATAACACCTTAAAATTATCCCGTCATGTATTAATAAATCCATCAAATTAAAATACAACTTGACTATTTTATAATCTTTCGCTTGAATCACCATGACAAGTTTCGAATCTTTTAGTGATTTACAGACAAAAGAAAACACATTATAACAGTTTAAAACGGTAGTTTTTAGGAATGTTTACAATTTAACCTTTTTTGATTTTTCATAAATTTTGGGAATATTTATAATTTTAACCTTTTTTATTTTCATGGTATGACAATTTAAAACAGTAGTTTTGGGGTATATTTACAATTTTAACCTTTTTGATGTTATTCTCTCATAATTAGGAAATATCACTAAAACAAGCTGTGTCTTTTGGTTAAAGTTGCTAGAAAAACGTAAAACAGAAAACGAACCTTTTAGAAAAAGAAATATACATGTAAATATAATTAAAAATAAAGATTATGGATGTTCTAATAGCAGCCGTGAACCGTGATATCAAAGTCAAAAACAATAATAAAGTGATAAATTAGGCAGTGCCCAATAACTTCGCCTGATTTGACTTGCACTAAAGGAAATAAATGAAATAATAAAAAACACATCGTTGCCTAAACAGATGCTTTCTCATTATATTTAAAGAAAGTTAAAATGTACATGTTATGTTTTTCGTAATAATTGGCTTCCACCGATGTCAAATTACCTCAAAAAAATAAAAAAAATAAAAATAAAAATAATGATCATTTAAATGAGCAATTGATGTTGAATAGGTACTTTCTTATACCTGGATTCATATATATATATATATATATATATATGATAGTAAAAGCATATCTAGTTTCTTAAAAACTATTGTTCATGTTTACTGCTAAATATTAAAATTCGTGTAATCAATCCACGGACGTAAGGGATTCGAATCGAAACATGTTCCTTTGGCTAGATATGATATATGACTAAATATCCGATTATGGTAAAAATTCCAGGAGAAAACGACAACGGAGGAGTCTGGCTCCTAGGATTATCTTTCTAGCTGGCCCTCGTAGTGCATCCAGAAAAAAAGTGCTGCATTATGGGTCATGAAATCATATGGTGGATGACCAGGCCGGATCATTCCTCAATTTATATGTACAACAAGACAGCTCTTTCTTTCCAGTGGCATTATCCTACGATCTAGTGCGCTATAGTGCTGGGGCTGTTGATATTTGGTGGATAGGACGATGTTACGCCACTACAATATTCCTCGTGATCGAATTTTACATAATTCATAACTTCAATACTGTGCCATTGATAATTTTATTTTTTGTTGTCGATAATTTTTCTTTTGTTATTGATAAACATGATTTATTAAATTTAAAAATGAGTATAGTGTATGGATATTTTTAAATAACTGAATTATAAAATACCTCATGATTAAGTAAAAATTTCAAAATTTCTAAAATACAATAAACTAAAAAATTTTGTGATTCATCAATTATTTTGGGTTAAGATGGGCAATAGATTATTTCAAAAAACTGTTGTAATTATATACTAATATACAAGATCGATTTACTATTACATTTGGATGGAAAAAAAAATTCCCAATCCCGAAATTTTTAAGAGGGTACAAAATTTGGGTTATTTCCATTGTATGCAGGCATGAAATTGTGGGCATAGTCACAGAGGTTGGAAGTAATGTGGAGAAGTTTAAAGTAGGAGAAAGAGTTGGTGTCGGATGCATGGTTGGATCATGTAGATCCTGTCAACACTGCAAAGCCAATGAAGAGAACTATTGCTCAAAACTGATATTCACATATAACAGCCTGGACCGTGATGGGAGCATAACCTATGGAGGATATTCAAACATGATGGTAGTTGATGAGCATTTCGTCGTCCGAATACCTGATGAGCTGCCCTTAGATGCTGGAGCACCTCTGCTTTGTGCTGGGATCACGGTGTATAGCCCCCTCAAGTACTATGGCCTCGACAAACCCGGAATTCACCTTGGCGTTGTCGGGCTAGGTGGGCTCGGCCATGTTGCGGTGAAGTTTGCAAAGGCAATGGGGGTCAAGGTGACTGTAATCAGCACCTCTCCTAGTAAAAAGGAGGAAGCTCTCACACACCTTGGAGCCGATTCTTTCATAGTTAGCACGGACATGAATCAATTAGAGGCGAGTTTGCTCAAACTCAAACTCAAACTCAAACTCTTCCTTTTTCTTAAACTATTGATGAAATGCAAATATAAACCTCATAAACTTTCGAAGTGCAACTTTACATCCTCGTGACTTTTGAAAATGCGCATATAGGTTGTGACCGGAACAATGGATGGTATCCTTGATACAGTCTCAGCTCCACATGCTCTCTTACCTTTACTTGGTTTGCTGAAAACTAATGGGAAATTTGTCCTTGTGGGGCTGCCAGAAAAGCCACTTGAATTACATGCCTTTTCTTTGCTTGCCGGTGAGTTTACCTTTCCTTTTATCATCCTCTCCATCTTAATCTCGTCTAAAAGTGTAGAAAAACTCGAGTCTAATGTATAAAGAGAAAAGCTTCGCTAAGTATGATATATTATGTGTCAGAATCCCATTGAAAGCTACACATAACATGGATTTAACACATGACATAACATACTCGTACTTCAATAATGTTATTCTTTTAAACTACATTACATTAAAAAAAAAATGGAACGATACGCTTATGGTGATCCTCTTGTTTTTTTACTTCTAACTCATTGATACGCGTATGGAATTGGGTTATAACTTTCTAGGGAGGAAAATGATAGCTGGAAGCCTTATTGGAGGGTTGAAGGAAACCCAAGAAATGATTGATTTCGCGGCAAAGCACAAGATCGCAGCAGAGGTTGAAGTCGTTCCAATCAACTATCTAAACACTGCCATAGACCGCCTTGCTAAAGGAGACGTCAAGTATCGATTTGTGATTGATATAGGCAATATGTTGAAGGATGCTTAGTGTTGCTCAAACTTAATTTTTTTAAGACCAGAGTACGCAAAGTAAACTTCCAAGTAAATTTTCAATTATTAACCTCTGATTTGCTAATAAATCTTTGTTATCCAGTTTTTCTTCATCTAATATAATTTTCTTTTCACCTCAATCAAAATTTACTTTGTTCGGTAAAACTTTGCAATCCATAAAATGCGTAGATCATTCTGATTTAAGATCAACCTTTTTGGAACTATTTTGAGATATTTTTATTGAAAGCATTAGCAAACTCCTTAAATGTAATATTCACTATACAAATTGAAGCAAGGTCCCTTGCAATAAGTATAAATAGCCAAGTCTAAGTAATTAAACGGCAAAAGATATCCCTTCCTAAGCTCGAAGTGACGTTATAAAATTAACCACTTTTGCATTCAACCTATCCTACCTTTTGACTCTTTATCTACCCAAACAATGTGCTTATTAGGGGATATTCATCAAAACATGTTGGGCCTAGATATCTACAAATTCCTAGGTTCTAGATGCGTTTTAGACATAAAGATGCTTGCTATATTGGGTAGCGTTGTGGATCATATTTCAATCCCAAATGTAGACTCGAGAGCATCTCGTTTTGGTTTTTTCTACTCAAGATAAAGCAAAGGAAACTTAAGAATGGTTTTCAAGGTTATTAGAGAGGTCACAAACCAAGGTTTTTTGAAAGATAAGTTAACAACATTCATTTCGATCATTTTCATAGGGTGTTAAACGATCATTCTCATAGGGTGTTAAACTTATATATGGACTTCTAAAACATTCTTAACAAGGTATCTTATCGTTTTTCTTTTAAATTTAGGTTCCTCATTATCTTTAAACATTCTTACTTATGAAAGAAGATTCAATGGTAATTAAAAAAAAAAAAGCCTATTGAGTTCTTTAATCTGAATTTTGAACAAGGAAGGTAAGTGGGAGGAGTACCATAGGGACTTCAATGTGCTGCAACAAGTGGACCTCTAAGACCTTTAGAATGGATGAAGATCTAACATCCAAAAGATTTTATTAGTTTTTTCACCAAGTTACACCATTAGATTTCTTCTTTTAAGCTTGCTAAGTATAATAAGGTAGCCAACAAAGGCAAGTAGTCAGGCAAGGTCGATTTGATGAAAGATCATAATTGAGACCTAAGCTAGAGGAGAAAGACTTCAATGGTCCTAATATATCTAGTTAAGATAAGAGTAAGAAATTGATGTTGGTGCTCCCTCCTCAACTGGCAACATCTACATTCCACTAAATTCCAAATATGTTCCTAACAAATTAAGGGTAATAGGTGTTTGAGGTCTTATGAAGAGAGAAACTACAAATGGATACTAAGGCTTGCCTTACTAATGTGTTGACTCTAATCTTTTACTTTCATCGCAAGTATAGAGGCCATTGGCCATAATCCAAAGATACAAGGCCTAAGGATCATGTAGCATGCAATAACGACATTGTTTAAGCCTACAGCAAGTAGAGTGGCTAATTATTTAACACCTTCAATGGGATCTTTCCAACCAATCAATGTAAGCTTTAAACCTAAGCATTAATGGAGAGTTTGTTTAGTGGATTGGCAGCTAGGGAAAGATCATTAAGGAATTCATTTGGTAAACTAGATTTCACATTTAAGAAATCTTTTACACTTGAAACAATTGAACTAATCAAACTATTAGTTTTTGATGGGGTCTTCAAATGTGTTTGAACCAAGGATTAACTAATATTGATATTGAAATTAAGTAGCTGAATGTACAATCATAGACTACAAAATCTTACATACAATGCTGGAGTGTCTACTATATAAGATCATATACACTAGTTACAAGTCCTAAAGTTAAGTCAAATGACCGTAAGATTGAACTTAGAACACAAAGTTTAGGATGATCGGTTAAAGAATCTGATCAAACCTAAATTATAAACTATAGATAGAAATATTAGTAAAAATGACTCCATAAACTTAAATTTAAGAAAATAAGTAATAAAATAGAAGATTATAAAATTTGAAAATTTTAAGTATAATAATTATTAATTATCGAAAAAGCGAAAAGTGTAATCTAATAACTAATAAATTACTAGAGATAGATTATATGTATACTAAAAATCATATAATGACTTAAATAATAATTAGGAATGTTCATATGTACCCCACATGTATTTACGTGTAGATAAAAATACGCGAAATTATTTAAATTGTCTAAAAACTTATTAAATAATTAAATGAAATTATTAATTAATTAAGAAAAAATCAAAGGAATAAGGAATGATGTGAATTTGGTCGTGACAAGTCAGGAAGTGAAGAAGAAAATTAACCAACCAAAATTAAGCAACACAAAAGACAAAAATTAAGAGATTTGGGCAATGTCTTGTCAAATTAAATGCGCAATAATTACTACAAAGCTATATAAATAGGGAAAAAATTATAAAGCTTCCCTAGACAGTTAGAAGTTAGAGAAAAATAGAGAGTATCGAAATTGGAAGAGAAAAATTAGGGTTAGAAAAAAAATAAAGAAATCTGTGCAATAGGAGCTAGTGAACAAAACCTACACACCACCATCACCCTACTCCAGACCCACTGCTTGGACCGGTGTTGGAAACTCAAAAGTCATCGAATCGAGTGAGTCTCTCATTTGCTTCAATTTTGTATGATTTCTTAAAATTATTTATTTTGCTTAGAAAATTATGAAATTTATTATTCTGAGATTTTATTGTATATAGATTTAGGGGAAAATAGTGATTAAGCTTAATCACGTTTGAAAATATAGGATTTTTAAAAAATTAAGCAAAACCGAGCATGATTAGAACTAGAAATAAATAAGCTTAGGAGTGTAGTTTAGAACTCAAATTTCTTCTATAGAATACTTAAATGATATAAAATAATACTACAAAGCCATTTTTTAAAATTTAATTTTTAAAATTTTTAAATAAATTTTTAGCCCTAAAATGATAGAAAAATTGGGTAATTTGGGTTAATTAGGTGATTAAGTTATTAATTATTAATTTATATAGTAATTAGATATTTAGGGATATTAATCTCTGATGTGAAAACCTAATCCTAACCTTTGGAGTGTTAAGTGTAATTAATGAAGGAATTATGTAATAATTGTAGGAAATTAGGAATATGTAGTATTGAAAATTTAATAAATATGAAAAATTAGGTTTATTTAGATAATATAATAATAAAAATCAGTATATAATAAATCTAAAACAAAATTTAATTTTAGGTAATTGTATAAAAAATGTAAGATTTTCTAATATCGGGAATAAATCCGGTACCCCAATTAAGATTAACGTGTACCGAACAGTTTCGAATATTAAATTAAGACCCAATATGATATTAGAATACTCGAGTTTAATGTGATTAATTTCACATTAGAATTCGAATATATTTAAGATTTCAGAATCAAAACTATAATCTAATTTCGAAACCGAATCCTGAAATAAGGTAGAATGAATCATTAGTAAATAATAGGTATACATGGAGAAATGAGTTAAATTATAACTTAACATATGAATCATTAAAGTATAAGTACTAAAAGGACTTATTTATATTATAGGATACCTAGAGACAAATCGACTTGCAATTAAGTAATTGGATTACTGAGAATTTCAAGTAAGTTGGGTTATTATTTACTATATTAGAGTACTATTTTACGGTACTCGGAGACTTAGGAATGTATATGGTTGTGATTGTAAGTAGTTTATGCATATGTTTAATGTATCTGAATTCATGCTGAAATTTGTAATATGATTGATGTTTTGTTATGATTGTATTGGTGTGAAATTGTTTGAATACCGTAAATGAAATTTAATCTTATTCAACTTTAATGACCTAAATTATCATGCATTGCAACTTATTAGGGGATTATTAGGATTCTCCAACCAAATACTGACATCTTCAATAAAGATAGTGCTGGATAGCAATTAGTCTTTTTCTTATCCTTAATCGAACTAAATGACAAGAGAGGAGGTCACGGTGAGGATAAGGGCATTAGTTCAAAGGATAGTCTTAGGAAGAGCACTGTCTCCATTGCATGAACCTGGGTTTAGTTGTGAGTTGTTGTATAACATGAAAACTCCTCAACTTGGATTAGAGCGGGTGAAATTTCTCTGATTTTGTAATATACCGGACTATGTTATGTGATAACACTTGCTTGTTGCATTGCATGAAAATAATTGCTTGATAATCTTGTTTGTGTTTGTATACATTCATGAGTCTCAAATTCAACTTACTGAGTTGTAGTTGCTTATACCCTTATAGATCCTTTTGCAGGTCCTGATTTTTGAATACTTCAAGTATTATGCTGCCTTACAATTATTCAGAGGTTAGTTCTTTTGAAGCTTGGGGTGTGAAGATCAATTCGCTTAGTAGTGGATGTGTAGCTAGAGTGTCCTTTATAGTTTAAGAATAAAAGACTGATAATCGTTATGTAAATTAATGAATTGTGTTTATGTAGAGTTTCCTGGGAAGTTCTGTAGAATTTACATATAATTATGTATGTTGATTGAAAATTCGTGATAATTACTATAATTTTAGCTAAACACTTAATTGGACTGTTTACTTCAAAGTAAGGAGTCGTTGACGTCTTGTGTAGATCATGTTTATGATAGGTACTGTAAGGCCAGCTACTATCATAAAATGGTTTATATGGTGGGACTGTTGCGACTCTATGACTTTGGGGCATAACACTAGTTAATGAAGAAACCTTGAAAGTTCATTGTTGTTCATCCATAATAGTGAGGAAGCTTGGAGAAATGAAGAGCTCGAAAAGGGAAAACTGAAATATGTTATTCATTCAACTAACTATTAATTATATAGGTAAATGCTGTTTATATACAAGAGATGCACGTATAATTGTCACATGTGTATAAGGAATAATTATCTTTATACAAATAGGTCTTACTATTAAAACACCCTGCCCCCCTCCCTCCCTCTCTTCAAGTCTCCCTTGATGAGGAATGAAGACCATAAGCGATCAGGAGGAACTTTAGTCATGACATCATCAATCTGTAATGAAGAAGAAATGTAGTGCAAGAGAAGAAAACCCATAGCAATGTAATGTTTGGTAAATGAGAAGGAAAAGGTTGTAAAACCGGTTTAAAACTAGTAAGTCCAACATCTTTAAGGATATTCAGTAAAAACTTGCGTTGATGAAGACAAAACCCACGAGAAGTGCGACTAATCTCTATTCCTAGAAGGAATCATGCCTTTCCTAAATCTTTTACTATTAATGCCTTATTAACAGCTGCTTTAACATTAGAAATATCAGCTAAATCATCTCCTACAAGTAAAATACCATCAACATACACTAAAAGAGCTAGAAAACCTTTATCATTCTACCTATTAAACAAAGAATGATCAACTTGAGATTGCATAAAACCAATAGAACAAATGAACCTAGTAAATTCTTTGTTCCATTACCATGAAACTTGTTTTACACCATATAGGGATCTCACCAATTTACATACTTAGCCTAGTGATATTAAAGAAAAACCCTTTGGCAACTTCATGTAAATCTTCTCGTCAATAAAACCATGCAAAAAAGCATTATTCACATCTAACTAATGAACATGTGAGTGTTTTGAAACAGTAATAGCAAATAAAACTCTCACTACAGTAAGCTTTGCTATAAGGGAGAAGGTGTGAGTATAATCAACACCTTTAATTTAAGTGAACCCTATAGCAACTGAGCAGGCTTTAAACCTATCAACCATTTCATTAGGCTTGTATTTGACTTTGTACACCTACTTAGACCCTATAGGGTTCTTTCCTTGTAGCAAAGGAACTAAATCCCATGTATGATTGAACTAAAGAGCAAAAAGCTTTTTATTCATTGCCCCAACCCATCATAAATCTTATTTAGCTTTATGATAAGTCGAAGGTTCATGAATTGTATATACATTTGCTAAAAAAGCAACATAGTCTGGTGGAAATGAACCAAAAGATTCTGGTTGAAAAAGTAGATAAGCTTTTGAATTGGTGGAAAAAGAAATAGGTTAAGGATTAGAGACGATAGGATTCATTTGAACAGAGTTTATACTGTGGATAAAATCATGCAACTACGTTGGTGGACGCCTAATTCTGCTGGATTTTCAAACTTGAACATCTATAATAACAAGATGTGAATACATAGATTTAGAGGAAGAATTGTGTGCAAGAGTTATGTTGGACGATATAATAGATTCATCCCCTAAAGACTCATTAATAGGTAGAAACAAATTAGATAATGGATAAGTATGCGATGGACTCGTGGAAGACTAATAAGGAAAGCAATCTTCACAAAAAATAACATCACTATTGACAAATAATTGGTGTGACACAAGATCATAGAGTTTGTAAGGTTTGTGATCTAATGGGTATCCAACAAAAATGCATCTCCTTCCTCAATGATCAAATTTGTCTTTAGAAGTGTTTGTAGTAACTGCATAGGTAAGACAACCAATGGTTCTCAGGTTTAAATAATTTTGTGGTTTATGAAATAACACTTCATAAGGTGATTTCCACTTCAATAATTGCATGGGCATTCGATTAGTTAACACAATAGCAGTAAGGTTACATTCTCCCCAAAACCTTTTTGGCAAGTTAACATGTAATCTAAGGGCTCGAGCTATGTTAAGTAGATGTCTATGTTTTATTTCTACTACTCCATTTTGTTAAGGGGTATGAACTACACTCTTTTAGTGTTGGATTCCATGCTTCTTAAGGTGACTGATACTCCTGAGATAAGAACGCATTTCCATGGTCTATACAAATTATTTTGGGTGTAATATGAAAGTGATTCTTAACATAAGAAAGGAAAGCAACAATGGTGTCAAGTATACGATATTTGTAGGGTAGTAAGTAGGTCCATGTAGTACGACTCATATCATCTACTATGGTTAAAAAATATTTGCACCTAGTTAAGGAAAACAAGTTATATGGACCCCATAGATCAATATGAATGAGATAAAAAAGGATTAGAAGTAAAAAAAAAAAAGTACTAAAAGGAAAGGGTAAATGATGAAACTTGGCAATAGCATCAATTTTATTCTGACAACCAATAACGTATTGTAGCTTTGATACAGATGCATATCTTAATCATCGATGCAAAAGTTCTAGTGACATATAATTGACACCAAACAAAGGAGTAATAGATTGCTCAATAACAATAATGTTTATTGAAGTGTTATTCACAAGCAAAGAGCTACCACCGGAATTATAATCAATTACACCAACATTAATATTACATGATCTTCCAATTTCATGGCATACGGACTACACCACATACAAGGCTTTGCATAAATTTTCTTTGACAATGCATGTTTTAGTTTTCAGATCTTGAAACACACAATAATGAGAGTTAAAGATTGCAATCATGTCGGTGTTAATGAGTAAATTACTAACATACAGTAGATTGTGTTTGAAGTTAAAAACCAAATAGACTTTAGTTTGGATAAAATTTTTGTCTAATACTATATGTCCAACAAGAGTAACTAGTATAACAGTAGTCTACTTGTAAAACCAAATCTCTCTAAAATATCATCCTATTATTCTTTTGAAGACGGTGCATATACGAAAGTTTCCAAAAGCTCCTTCGTCATTGAATTCAAGATCCAATTACAAATCATATAATCACATTAGATCCAATTTTATACTTCAGTTTGTTGTTCATCATCAAGCTTTTCACATTTACCAATTATAAAACCTAATTTGGCTTTCACGCTAAGTGCCAATCTAATTGAATGACTCCATCCTAAATAATTCTATCCATTAAAAGTTATGCTAGTAATTGGTGTTCTTAGATCATCGAAACCAGACAAGTGCATTGAATCATTCAGATCTAGATTCGTCTTTTATTTACTTATATTCATGACCGTTAATTGTAATAAAGAACAGTAGAAACTACTCGAAGCTAAACAAAAAAATGAAAATTATGAATCGCTTAGCTTTGATACCATAAAGAAACCTTGAAAATTCATTGTTGTTCATCCATAATTGCAAGGAAGCTTGGAGAGATGAAGAGCTCAAAAAGGGAAAACTAAAATCCGTTATTCATTCAACTAACTACCAATTGTACAAGTAATTGCTATTTATACACAAGAGATACACGTGTAATTATCACACGTGTAAGAAATAATTATCTCTATACTAGTAAGTCTGTACTATTAACAATTAAAAACTGTTTTATGTCCCTAAATGTAGCATCAATTTATTAAATAACTCTCTTCTTAAGAAACTTACTACTTTATCAATAATTTTCTTCAACAAAAGTTACTTAAAACATTTTTATAATAGTTTTTGTGGATCCCAAAATAACATTCGGCCAATCACAACTCAAAAGAAAAAATGAACATAAAACACATTTCTACTCATAGGAATGTTTGCTAGCCAGGAGACCCCGTACATTGGTCAAGGAACGAAGCAAAGTTTCTTCCACCTGGGTCAACGTGCCAAAACACCACCGTTGTGCATGCTCTAATATACAGGATTCAACATATGTTGTATCTTTTAAACTTTTCTTGTATTATAGAGGCTTATCAGCCAGTTGACAAAAGAATGACAGAAAAGAGATAAAAAATGTTAAACCTTCCTACAGCTATGTCAGAGCTACAGAAGTCAATTGAGGTAGTTCTTCATATGTCCCGATAGAAATTGCCACAGTGAGTAATCATTTTCTCAACTCGACTCTTCTACTTCAACTCTCAACCCCACCAGAGATGATTTTTAACTGATGAAAGGAGTGGGTTGGGGGTGGGGGGGGAGTGGATGGGGCAGGCTCCTAATCTCAAGGGAATTAATTTTCTTCTTACAGCTACTAAAAATCAAGAGATCCAGTTTTGGTGGAAGCAGAACAACTTCCTGCTGTTGCATATGAAGAGCCACTTGAATCATCAATGGGTGCTTGATTTAAACATTCCAGAACCAAAAACTTCCTCTTTTGCAACTTTAAAGAGTATGTTGTTGCATCAAGAATCAATGGCACCTGCGAGCAAATAAATAACAAATTCGAGCTTAAGTGACCTGGACAAAAATCAGGAGGCGCAAACCATCAACCATGCAATACTTATTGTTTAATGTTTACATAGTGCATATACAAAAGTGACAGCTAAATTGCAATTTGCAGTTAATTTGGTAGAATCAACACAACAAAACCCAAGCTCCAGGTCACGCAGAAGAAAGAAGACTAACTATTATAACGTCCATCAGTGTTACATTTTATAACTACAATAATTAGACTTTTGGAAAATCGCTGGAAAAATCATTTTTAGACAATCATGATTGCAAACATCAGGAAACACAGTTTTTCAGTCTTTTAACATTTTCACTTCAGATTAGTGACACCTGCGAGATAGGAGCTTAGCAACACAGTGGTGTCTTCCTGACTTCATGTTTTATCTGATTTTGGATGAAGAAACAATTCTCCACATACCTGAGTATTTATACGTGCTACTTTGTGTACATTCAGAAAACCAACCATGTCCTGGTAGCCAGTGAGTAATTTTGCCAAGTCTTTGTCCTCATCTGGAAAAGCAATGTCAAATCAAATTCTAACAACTTTATTTTTCACTTATGTCTAAAATTCCGAACCACTTTTCTATCAGCAAAGAAATTCTAAAGAAATTAGTGTACCTGGGATTGCTTTGACAGAAAGCAGTGTGTCTGCCATGTGTTGCCATCTTCTTGATAATGAAGGAGACAGAAGTGCAGGTGGAAAAGTGAGAAAGGCAACTGCATTTGAAGACCTTAAGATGCTTCGCAAGGATCTAATGAAAGAAAGCATAGGCCATTCCTGAAACCATGGTGCACAAAAAAGAAAAGTGATGCGATGCTGACTAGGGCACAAGAAAAGAATAAAATGAAAGAGCATTATAGCAATCCCAAGAAATCGTAAAAAATTTCTATACCATGAGGCTGAATATTTTAATGACGATGATTTGACAGATAAATGTCATCCTATGATGGAACATGAAATAACATGAGCTACTAACAAGTCATGGGAGATAGGTTATAAAGCCTCAGGCTGACTACAGTGCCAGATCATTAATAAATTCATGAAGCAATTCTACTAACCATATCAAAATATGCACACTGTGGAGCACAAAATGACTGAATTGCTATTCGACCAATAGAGGAAATCTTGCCATCATTTCTGGAGATTCAACAAGAAACAAAACTTAACTAATAACAAAAACAAATGCAGATAACCTGGTAAAAACAAAATATCAAAAAACAACTTGTCCTTTACAAAGTCAAGTATAAACTAAACACAATTATTGCGTTTGTATGTGGTGGGATATGCCCCTCATCCCTGCATATTGCGGTTGTGTATCCTTCCTTTGGTTAAATGAAATTATTGATTTAGCCACAAAAAAATAAAAGCATAAACTAAACACAATCATTTATCCCAAGTATCTCAACATAATTAGTTGCAAAGGATTAACGGGAATAGCATATTGTAAGCCTTTCAGAGCAAACTCACACATCTATTCCTCCCAACAGAGAGAAGTCCAAATTGTGTATTTGTTGCTTGTTAACACCAAATTAACTACATGAATCTTTAATCCCTCTTTTAGAAATACACACTAGATATAAAGGGCAGACACTAAAAAGAAAGAAAAATTGGGTATAGGTAAATGGTCCATGGAAAATTAACCTTTTATGGGCCTTTTTGACTCATTGTTTTGATAGTCTTGGTATTGTTTTAAAATCAGGCATTTGCAGGACAAAGATACAGAAAAAAGAACAAAAGGATAAATACATATCATGGTTACTGAATAGATATTGAAAATACAAGAATAGATATAAAACAATTACGGCTAAGATATAGATAAAACATAAAAGAAACAAATGGGCCCTTATGGCTTCTTACCGGACCCTATTACATGACACCCATTTTGTTGTTCAGAAAACCTGATTTTACATATATCTTGAGTGCAGTTCTCTCATCTCATATTCAACCAAATCAACAATCTCCTCTTTAAATTTACATTCATCCTTGAGAGCCCATAATTCTGTCAAATGCAATATCACCACCATGTAATACTAAACCCAGAATGAAAGCAAGCATACTACTTCCACATAAAGACTCTAGAAGCACCAAGACTACGCATCCACTGTCTTTCAATTGTAAGAGTAATTTTGTGCAAAGTCTGTCTTTGACAGTTATGGAAAAAAGCCACTCTTTTTTTCTATCTTGTCCAATGCTAAATCAATGACCTATGTAACTAAAATAAAAACAATTCTTTGGATTGGAAGAATAAAGAAACAACTTTGCTGACAATTCCATATTTTTTGTTTGGTTAGAAGAGTCCTGTGAATCCAATATTGGGGTCTTGGATTAGCAATCAGTTTTGTTATTATTTTTTGCATTTTGAATAGAATACAACTAGAGAAGAGAGGATAGGCTCATTACATTAAAAAAAGAAAAAAAAAAAAAGATATTTGGAAACAGCTATCTTTGAGTACAAAAACTAATCCCATGTACCAGTTTATTCCCATTTGCATTGTGTGGGTGACCCTGAAAAAAGAAAAGCCTTGATGAAGTTTAAATCCAAAACCTCACGCGTTTATCAAGAGATCTCTTGAACCTTAACTGCTAGACCACTACCTTAACTATGCTTTACTTTCTACAAAACAGCTCCCACAACCATTTGAAGAAAAATTTTTTATGGGCAAGAATAAGCTTTCCTTATCAAACACCTCAATCTTTATCACCAAAAACCACAACAATTTTTCAATGAGACAAAACTTTTACCATGTCTTCACCATCGAATGTGTAGATCAAACGACAAGTACAATATGCAACTAGCTTGTGTCTTTTGAGGCTTTACTAGGTCAAAATTCCAACCAAAACTAGAAAAAACCACATAACTTCTTTCAAAAGTAGCGAGATGAGGGGTGGGGGTGAAGGCAAAGGAAAAGTGAAAAGAGAGAGAGATTGGAAATGCAAACTTGGATATCTCTTTCCTATCCATGAATAGTTGGATCTAGAAGAAGAACGAATAAGCAAGATATAGAGGGTTAGAATCTTTTTGTTTTTTTAACCTTTACTAAGCACATTGTGAGTGTAAGCATGGTTGTCAAAATCATAATTTTACTATTTATTTAAATATATAGAATCGTATAAAAACATACAAAATCAATAAAATCATAAACTTATAAAATTGTATATAACAGTTTATAACTTCACTAAAAATCTACACATTAATGATTTTATATTCATCTTAATTAAGAAAAACATTATAAAATTATAAACTCGTACAAACATATTTTTTACTCGCGATTTTAATAACCATGAGTGCAAGGAATGAGATACCTCTAGGTATTGAGAAAATAATTAAATAACCTATCCAAGAGAGTTGCTCCTACAAATCAAACAACTCCATTGATGATACAAAAAGGCTGAAGTGCAATTATTCCATAATAAGTGGTAAGATGCATGCAATTAAACTCAAATACTGCTGAGATAATAACACTGCTTGTGAAAATCTAGCAATAATATCAAAATTCTAGTCTCTACCAACCATATGCATAAACAGGTGAATGGCTTACTAAATAATGAAGCAAAGTTGAATAGCTTCTGATAAGTGAAAATTAAAAATATCAAAGAATGTTAGAGACACAATTTCCACCATAAAAAGTTAAAAAGTCTATCACTAATCAGTTATCATGTACCTTGGGAACTGAGCTAGGAATGTGGCACAACGATCAAGAATAGCAGAGAGATCTGGGAAATCCTGGATGCTGATACAATCTATGTTGTGGCCGATAATGTACTGTCTTGGCAAGGGCTTCCGTAAGTCAAAGTCATTGCTGTAATCATGCTTATTATCTGCTAGAGAGAACAAGAGGTGCCTCAGGAAAGAGAGTACAGAGAATTAGCCAGTGTATTTGCATCCCAATTAAACCAGTCACAGTGCTAATTTGTCAATTACAGCATAAGAGCCCATGGATGTTCACAAGATCAATGAACCAATGCACAATGCCTTGTTAAAATTCTGTAGCAGTTGGGTTCTTCCTTTAACTCAATCGTGCACAATGCCCCATTAAGATTCTGTGACAATTGGGTTTTTCCTTTAACTCAATCATCTTTCTGCCGGCAATTAAAGTTGACTTATCTTCAATGCAACGTGATGTCATGCATTAATAGATACTTCACTCTCAAATTCAAATGTGAACAACAATTAAAATGCATAAAGGATCTATTTTATTGGACATTACTATCAAAAACAACAAAAAGTTACAATCTAAGGATAATTGTTCCTCCATTCCTACATAAGAAATTCAGTAATCAGAATGAACTTCACCTCTTTCACTAGTGAAAGAAGACTGGTTTTCATCAAAATATTTCTTATATTGCCAAGCAATTCTCAACCCTTTTTCCTGCATCATTTTGCCAGAAGAGACTACAACTCAGCATATGTACACTGACCCGTATTAAGAAAAATACTGAATGAAATGATCATGGATGAAGGCTACCTTTTCTACATCACCATCACGTGATTTGCCATCCCTAGATGACAAAGGACTGGGCAATGTCCCTAGGAATCCTCCTGGGTCTTTTGATGGACTTGCATACAAAAGGGGTTGGTCATGAACAAGCCCTTGAGACATAAAGTTCCTCAACAAAAGCATATGATGTGGTGCTTCAGGATCTTCCATGACCATTACTAAGCTTCCCACATGTAAGCCGCCCCCCAGTATTTCTAAATATAACAGAAAAGAAATTTAAAAAATTAAAAGAAAAAATACATAGAAATGAAAGTGAAAAGATGTACTAAGAACTCTATTTAGCACTAACTAATATTTAGCAGTTATCTAAGAATGTTGAAAGTAAAAAAGGAAGAGGAATTACTGTCGAGGTCTGGTATTCCTGAGGACACAAGGATGGTGCCATTGGGACCACTCTTGACACCTGGGATTGCAGATGTGGATGCTGCAGATATATTACGAGAGAAACTGCTAACTCGAGGATTGCTTGTTGCCATGGCTACAAGAATGTAAATAGTGAATCCTTTCCACTATCCAACTAAGGATAATTCACTAGAGCAAACAAACACAAAATGAGACAAAATAAATGAGAACCTTTGCAGATGAAAAATGGTCATTAAAGAGAAAAGTACTAAGAACAGAAAGCAACGGCATGAATATTGCTCGTACAACTCCCTACGTGTAAAGAATGTTAAATACACTTAATGGAACAAAACATCCGTTGAGAATTGCTATTTCTTTATCAAGTCTTAATGATATTAGAATCATGGAAAGCATATGAAGACAGTTAACTATGACATCCTGCATTCATTTTCTCCTAGAAGAGATTAAGCATTCCATTTGCTAGGATAACAGAAACTATAACACTCAGTAGAACATATCTAAGCATGCCCACTATCATCCAAAGTAGGCAGAAAAGGTTAAAAATATGCTTTCACCGCTCCTCCTAATAAGGAGATACTAATCTATCAATTGCAACAGATACCTCCAGCCAATTTTTTCAGCTGCTGTATCAGAGGAAAAGGTCTACAGTAAAGATTAATTAGCCTGCCTGAGTTCAGACAGAAATGACTTTGAGTTGTGAGAGAGGAAGAACTAGAGCTTCTACTTTTTAGTGTTTACATCCAATTTGAGCACAAAATAAAATTATCGAGTCAAATATGAAAGATGAGAAATGCATCATATTTGACATAAGAATTGAAAACTGAAACCTACAGATACCAAAATTCGGTATCTTCATTCCAGGTTGTGTCCCCAAATAAACAAAAATTTTATTTTTATATCACTTGCAATGAATGCAATGAGAAATTAGATGAGACTTTTCTTCTCAGATTAAACAAATATAATCTGAACATGCTTATACAGCCTGCTAACAGTGCTCAAAATCAATACTCGTCATCAGAAAATATATATGCAGTAAACAGAATAAATATAAGACTTTAATTCCAATTTAATGCCATTTAATCATCAACCTTCAAAACATGTACAAGATAGGTATGGTGGAAGCACAGGCAAGGCAATTCCCGAAAACAGATGTGATATTGTATTCTTGCTTACTGAAGTTTTTCCCACATTGCAACTGAATCAAACATTTCAAATAGTTTGCTATTTTAAATGCTCCATCAATAATTTTTTTTCCATCCCTCAATTCAAGCCAAAACTTTAATTCAATTCAGGGCTAACAGCATATTTCCACGTATCAGCAACTATTCAAACCCTAAACACTAGATGGATGGAACTCAATATAACTGAAAAAATCCTAACAGATACCTCTGCATGAAATTACAAAGCGCCAATAGAGAAAGAGACTGATCTTGTGCAGTGTGGGGAGAAGTGGGGAGAGGTGGGGAGAGATGGGGAGAGGCTATGGAGTCAGTGACCACACATCAACAGTGGAGTCGCAGAGTTGATATTTATCTTGGTTTGGAATGCCCATTTTAACGGTATGATTTTTCTTTTCTTTTTTTTTTTTTTTTGGGCCATGAGTATGATTTATATGTTTATAAATATAAAGTGTTGACTTTATAATTAGTTGAATCATCCAAAATTATTGAATGTAAATGAAACGTGAAATTAAGAACAGTACCGATGCGTAAAAAACAAATATGAAACAAAAAGATCCTTTATAATTTATATTTTGCAAGAATAGGAGAAATACAATTTTTGTTGTATCGGCATTTTCTCATCCGAGTCTTACGCTCTTTTTCATAATATATTTCTTAGCTTTAAAGTGAAAATTTTTGAAATATTGTTTGTCGCAATTGAATGAAAGCTAGTTAGGTATGCCTTAGTAATTGTTGCATTTCCTCTCATGTTCGATGCTGTAAAAAGAGAAAATATATATATATATATATATACATATATGTATTTGTTAGATTTTGAATCAAATATTAACAGTTGGTTTGATATTAAGAAATTAAAAGTATAAATTATAGATACATAATTCATGTTTTTGAAATTTTGCAAAAAAGTTAATAATGGCGATAGGACAGGTTTGAAACTGATTACAGAATTCTAAATTCCCATTATCCTAATAGGTTTTTCGACTCATCTCAAAACTTGAATAAGATTTGGGCTTTTTAGCTATTCCCAAATTCAGTCCCATTATCTTAACAAAGTACTTGTTTCCTAATTTGTTAACTCATTTACTTTTTTTTTTAAGCTAAAGGATTATTTTTACTTAAACAAATTATCCCATTTGTGTTATTATTTTAGTAAAATTAAGTATGTATATTAAATAATAAAGTAATTCCTACTCAAAATTTATAAAATACCAATATATATGACAATAATATAAAATTATCCACCATGCTAGAAGATATAAATTAATAAAAAAAAACACCAACAATAGCAACGTACATAACAATAACAATCGAAATTTTATAGAATAAAATAAGACCTTTCATCATATAATTCTTCTAACTCTCCTCAACTTTTATATTTTCAAACTTCACATCTCATCTCCAACCTCAAATTCAATTGTCCCCATACCAACAAAAAAGGATAAAATTCCATAAAATACATTAGAAAAAGATAAATAGACACAATTTCCATGAATAAAGAAAGTCGGTATCAATATTATGTAAGAAAAACTTTTATCTCCTTATTCTTTTGGTTATCAACTTTAGGTAAATATCAATAACTCTATTGTATCTATACTGAGTTGACTTTTGTACAAGCTAATTACTCATCCACTACTACTAAATACATATTCAAAGGCAATCGTAGATACAGGAATAACTAATATACTTGATTGTATCTAATTTCCACCAACTTAGTATATCAAAATTATCACTCCAAAGCAACAGAGGCTCTTCTAAGTACTTATCTAACTCTAACTTTACTTAGCCATCCTTGTTCTCTTTGACACTTAAGTGTTGTGATAATCTTACTTCCATCGAATAATTAGAAACACTACTTTCTATACTTCAATCAAGGCGAGATTTTATGTTTGCAATGATACTTGAAGTAATCACAATAAGCATTCCTAACACATTTTATCTCTTTAGAAGCATTTGCTCCACACACAATAGGAAGCACAAAGTTTTCAACCTCTAACTTAAAACGTAGATCTAAAACAATACAAGCAGCCATAATAATATATATATTAACCCAATACTTTTCAAACTTCTCAAACATCCTATAAGCAATTGTACTAATATTATTATCAAAATAATCCTTCCATGAAATCGATGCTTCCTTAATTTGAAACACCTTAACAAAATAGTAATTTGCAGTTAGATATTTAGTATTAGTGAAAAGTTTAGTTACCTCAAAAAAGATGACAAATTTCTTGCATATCTCTTCTTCCAACTCCTAATCATCATTGATTGGAAGACATTTGCCCGTCCATATATTGAACTTTATAAAACACTTCCTTATATTTAGTTGCTGCCATAAGTATCTCATAAGTGGAATTTCATCGAGTTTATAATTTAAACATAGCTTTCTTCTGTTTGAAATATCCAATGGTCTACATGCCTCTTTAAACTTCTTCACTCGTGATGGTATCACTAATTAAAATGCAACACTATCACGAATCTTCTTTATTGATCATGGCATCATTAGTTGAACAATTATCAATCGTTATTGCAGATGATTTCTATCCATATTCCAATACAATAGTGAATTGAACGTTGTAGCTTGGACATTAAGGTCATGATCATGGCATCATTAATTGAACAATTATCAACCATTACTGTAAATAAATTCTATCTAAATTCCAATACAATAGTGAATTGAATAAGCAATCTACAAGAACCTCATTTGTGTACGGGATGGAATATACATTGTAGATGTGAGGTTTTGACTAAAACGGTCCTATACAAGTCACACGAGTATAATGTTATATGTAACTTCAAAGAAGTAGTGACGTGGAAATGACATTTAATGGGATGATTAGGGAGAGAGTGGCAAGGAAGGAGGAACAAGTAATCCCGGAGTCTCAAATGCACAACTGACAAGAATCTAGGACATCAACCTTGCAGTTCTTAAGCAATTAAGATCGCTTTTTGCCTAAACGCTATTTGATCTTAAAGAGCAGAGTTTTTACAATGGAACACAGTTTGATCTATAGAGTTGCATCGAATGAGGAGGAATGAGTAAAAATTTATAGGCTCCTAGGCTTGATGACATTCATTGGATCATTTTGATGATTGACGAACAAGATGGAGTTTTACTCATTTCATAATTATCTAAAATGAGTTTGCAAAGGCCTGAGGCTAATAACCTTTCTTACGGCGCATGAGCCTACCTAAAAAAGGTTAGAAGTAGACGGATTAGTCTAATGGACCGGTCTTACAATCCTTGTTCCAAGCCTACCAAGCCAAATCTCCTAATAAAGAGTATAGTTTAAATAAGTAATAAGCTTAACCTAATAATTAATATAGCAATTTTCAATCCTTTACATTTCACCCCTTAACAAAAATTCTTAGATGGGGTCAAAGTATTTTTGGACATCAATTACTAATTTTAAATAGCTAAGTCACTACTTGGTGTATGTATATTGTGAGTTAGCTTCATTGCTACCATACGCACTTACTTAGTTGGAGATTTTATTTTAGTTTAGTGCCAATGTTGCAAATTTATTTATTATATAGCTTGGTGCACAACTTGCGACACCTTTCAATTGTATACGATGCTTTTAGCATGTTGAAGAGGTATTGCCCTTATCACGCCCCGAAAAGGTAAATTCGTAACAATCCCTCCATATGAGCCATCTTAAAATAGAAATTGTACTTATAACTGTTACCTTAGACCTAGTTTACACCAAGCGTACTCGACTCTACCCTTTTGAAGTGTCTAATTTGATACCTGTTTGATATAAACCTATAGAGTAACTTTATAAAATAATTTGTTTAAAATAAACTTGTAATTTAAACTTATAAAAGAGTAGCAATAAATCTCATAGATACCTATCATTTCATATACAGACAAAAATATTGAAAACTACCAAATCCGTTGAAGAGTCTTGTATAGTTTTCCTAAAAAGTTAAGAAAGTTAATGCTAAGGATAATAACTAGTCATTTCTTGTTTACACCTTACTCCTTGTTCTAATTTACTAGAGCTCTGGTTTTAGATAAGTACTTGTAATCTATTCAGAACCTGTAAAACGAACTATAGGGGAATGCGCAACAATTTGCTTAATGAGTGGGGTGGAGACAGAAGTATGCATTCGGCACATCACCAATAGGGTTTTCGATCAAATAGGTTATATGTAATGCATATATAAGCAAATTCCATTGCACAACGTTATCCAGTCTGTTGTGAGATTAGAAAAATTGTGCCTATCCTGATCTAGGTTAAAGAGATTAACATTACGCATTTCGCGAATCGAGACCAAACCTAAGCTTATGTAATAGAGAAAACCCTTCTCTTGTAACCACCTTCGAACTATGACCTTCAACCTTGATGCAACCTTTTCTCCTGTCACTTAGTTCGACTAAGGTTAGGGAAATGACCATTTCAACTATCTTCATCGAAGGGAGTCTGTGTTTGACCCAAGAATCTTAGCCGTTACCATTAGTGAGTTGCCATGCATATCAAGTTAGATGTTAAGCTGAGTTTGAGTTAGTTTATTTTTAAGGTGATCAACCAAACTTAAACAATTCAAACATAATAATATTCACAAAACAACCATATCATGGAGCTTAGCTTTCATCATAACAAATCGAAACCTAACCACAGACGCTGCATACCTACAAATAGCTAACTATAATCATAAACCAATACATACCAAAGTCTCTAGATATTCTAAAATAATATTCCAAAATGTTGTGAAGCATTGATCCTACTTACTTATACTAAAGCTTATTCCAACAAATCTGGAACGTTAGGGCTTTACTTACTCGAAAATCCTATATATATACCAAAGCTCATATCTAGTTTTTATAAAATTTATGAAAATGTTAGGGTTTTTATCTAATATTTAGGTGAGATATTATTTATACAGTTATTCAGTAGAGTTTTGTATCTATATATTTATATAAATCAACATTATACATATATACACACATATAAATTTTAAGTATTTTATTTTATCATAAAATTTATAGCTATTTACTTAATAATATCTATTATATGCAGTTTACTACTACTTATACAATATCATTTTGATTATATTGAAACTTATTTACTATTGTTTATATTACGCTTTAATTACAGAAAGATCATCATAAGATGATATTTTCTGTAATATTACACCAAACATTTGGTTTATTACCTAAAGCAATTTAATTTTTATAAGGTCAGTATCATAGAGTTTGTATGAACTCAACTATACGTTTTACATATTCATTTAAAAGATTATCTTTAAAGGATATTTCTAATTCTAGTATATAGATAAAGTTGCATAGGAACCAATATCATATTGATATCGTATTGTGTAATTAAAAAAAATATACGTTCACTCAATTTTGCAACAAAATATAATGAATCATATATACTGAAATTTTACGAAAGTAATGATGTTTAATTTGTAAAAATATAAAGTTTAATTTTTAATATCCCGGTAAATGATTTAAGTTATGTACAAGTCTTATAGCTATCAATATTTTAAGTTTATGATTTAAAAAAGAATGAAATGGTACAGATAAAATACTCCATTTAGAAAAATAATGAAATAATGGATATCTTTTTTTCTATCACTATTAAATATCAATTGAAAGACAATACTTATAATAATAGAATCGAGGTTACTTAGTAATATTGAATGTTGAAAAATTTTATATCTTCTGATACTTCTTCTTCTTTTCCTATTCTTTCTCTTTTTCTTCTCTTTTCTTTTCTTTTTTTTTCATATTTTTTCTTTCTTTTCTTTTTCTTCTTTTTTCTCTCTCTCTCTCTCTCTTCCCTCTCCTCTCTTTCTCTCCCTTCTTATTTTCCCTTCTGACTCGTTCTCTCCCTTCCTCTTTTTCTTTTTGCCTTGTTTAGTGTATTGATGGCTTTTGAAGCCATTTCATAACCAACTTTTACCACCATTAGCAAAGGTGGTGACTTATATACATTCATTTTCTTTTAGTTTTTTTTTTTAAAAGTTATTTTGGTGAATTTACTATATCTTATTTCATACTTATCTAAGTTTCTAGAATAATAAAAAAATCTTCTATCATTTCACCACAAACATTATTTATAATTGTGAATTTCTTTTTCTCCCATATATTATTATTTTGAGTAAGTTTTAACATAATTATTACTAAAAATATTAGTAAGATATACTATATAGTCAAGCTATATTAATTATTTAGGACTTATTTATATATATCTTATGCAACATTTTACTCACCAATATTAATTATTAAAATCACTTAGTTGATTCTAAAAGATTCATCCTAAGCTATATATAAAATTATGAAACTCTACGTTACAACGATTAGATCTGATAAATTTAATATTTTTGAGAAAGTTTCATATAAATGAGTTTAAAGTGAAATATTAAGTTATACGGTTACTTCATTGAGCAACTTCAATGCTTGTCAAGTCACATCCGTTCACAGTTACACGATAGTATTCTTCATTAATTTAGTATCTTTCCTTAGATTAAATACTGAAGATGTTGTCTATATATGCATGTCGTATTCTACTCCTCCTTTTTCATTCCAAGCTTTAACCACTCGTCTCTAGTCATTTAACAACAATAGTACGAGTAAACACAATATTGAGTGATCGTTTACAATTCGATCATTCTTACAATGACAAAACAAGTGAGGATGAAAGGATGAACAAGTTCATAATGTCGGTCGAGAAGCTCAAATCGCTTCACTTCAATGAAGATAAGTGCCTTAAGCAAACAACGATAACAACTTTTACTTTTCGCATCACTTCTATCAATTGGTGAGTTCTCTTTCTTTGCTTACTTATTTACATATCGTAACAATCTATCAAAAAGGCATACTTTTTTTTCCCTTCTAATCTTGCATGAGCCGTGTCTTCTCTACATAAATTGAATTTTTCCTTCTATTGAATCATCGATACCTTAGTTAATCAAGCCTTCATGCTCTAATACATATGCCATGTATATACTTAAGGACTTTTTATTTTGTGTTGAATATTTCTTTACCCATTCATCATTTTCCATGTAAACAAAATAGGCTCGTAAAATTCAAGTAGCTATTTCATGTGATGTCCCCTTTCCCTTAACATTTAGAAATTAGAAACCTCTCTCTTTTCATATGTTCTTCACATCTAAAGCTTTCTTGTACGAGAATATTTAGTAAATTAAGCAAACCATATCTGTATGTCTTCAGTCTTCTCTCAAGTGGCTTCTAGGCTTAGTGAAATAAAATTCACATCTTTACATAAGTGGTTGCTTTTTTTTATTTTTTTTTCTTTAGAAAAAGTTAAATTAAGTTTGACCTTGTTACTTAATACCTCCCTCAATGATAAATGCAAAAAGCACCTTACATATAACACACCACATTCAAATGGGAGTATGGAGTGGACTTGAGCATATCCTTAATCATTATGTGGCCTCTATCTTTTTCAATGAAATGAAATTCAAGATGACTTAAGGGCCTTTCTCCTTCTTTAATTTTCATAATTCTTACCAACACCAATACTAAAACTTATATTAACGATGGTGATCCTAAAAATTACAAAGTTGGCACCAAAGACAATTAGTAGTTCTTAACCTTGATATGGAAGTGGGAGGTACCTTGTTTGAATTCTAAGACTATGCCTATCGTGGTTACAAGCACCTTTCCATCCCATTAAAGTCTGTTGCTATCATGATTCTTTTTTTTGTTTTATTCACAAATTGTTACATTGACATGGTGAGCGTTAGTTATAAAGTACCTTAAAGAGCTACACAAATTTACTTAAACGTCTACATTGGCATTAATTATAAAATTCTTTATCTTTCTTTTCCATTGTTTGTTTCTTTAATGTTTCTCATCGTCCGTATTTGTCTATTGTAGATGACAATAGCAAATATTCATATTGCATCCTTATTTGCAAGATGTGGTCTTGAACAGGTTTGCTAAACCAAAATAAAATATCCTATTCCTTTAGTACTTTATGCTGTTTATAACATAATATATTTTTGGTCCTTCCCAACGAACTACTCTAAACACCAATAGTGATATCGTAATGACAACAATTAATAGAGATTGATCGCATTGATCAAAAGTCAACGGCAAACTTTGGTTTGCATTGATCATGACTATGTCTTGCTGTTGAATTGTAGAAACACATAGTAATAAAATTGCACCGGCTACATTTTGCTCTGATTACAAGTGCTTATTCCTCTTCTCTTCAAATTTATTACTATCAGTAACTTAAGTTTACTTTCTTGTCATTTTTCACCAAGTCACGAAATCTATTTTATCAGAAGACAGCAATTCTGTAAGTATTTGAAGGTTTTATAATAAAAGAATGAGGTTAGTGAATTCCAATGACTACACTTATGCATTCCCACATTATATATTGAGTTTGTCTTCTCACATAGACTTGGATGAATTAATTTTTTGCTCTTTCCCATTTCATTCTTCATAATTGAAATGAGAATAATGATACACCCTTGGGATCGCATATGCAATGATAACTTTCTTAAATCAACATTGTATAACTTCTAGCGAGAAACCCCCTTTTTCTTCCTAGAGTCAAATGTCACCATGAATATCTTGTCTTACTGAAATCTCCTCTTTTATATATATATATACATCACAAGGCATAGAAGACTGTAGCATATATCATTGGAATAGAGGCTCTTTAAATTGTACATAGTCGTCCTATTGTACAATAGTAAATTTAGCTTATATTGATAATGGAGATGTGACTTTTGCAATTTGTTGAGTTCAATTTCTCCACTTAGAGATAGAGTGATATTGTACTTGAAGAATGATCATGCTCACCACCAGTCCCAAGTCCCAAGTCCTCAGGATAAGTGGCTAGATATGACTACCTCCGAAGACATTCTAGGAGAAGACCAAAAGCTGAAAAACCATCGTAACACCTTCCACTAATGGTGATCTCTAGTTTATCAAGCGTGAGTTTTGTACTGATTCTAGAGATATTATCAAGGAAGCATTTTAGAAACGAGAGGGGAGAGTTACCTCTCTTAACACCCGATTCATTTTCTTGAAGGATCCACCTTCCGGATGGGATGATTGGGTAGCATACATTGCAAAGAAGCTAGAGTACATAGCTTTTCTAAAGAAGACTAGAGTCCTTATGCTATTACTACTTCTACTCAATTGTGGTTCCTTCATATGAGTGAAATGGAAGTATGGTTGGCCATTATTTTGCAGTGGAAAAAGTTTCCAGTGATGTCATGAAAAGATATTCCATATTCAAGACCATTACAGGTATGGTGGGCATTTACCCATTATCTAGATTTCTGCTTCAATCATTCTTCTTTCTTCATTTTTTTTAGAATGCCATGTATGTCTTATCTTGTTAAATTCCTCCCTTATTCTTATAAGTTCAGTATTAGAATTAATAATGCCCCCTAATGAATCATAATATTGAACTCAAGAGGCAAAGTAGGTTGAGCAATTCCTTAGTAGGGAATTGACTTCCAGGGAAGAAGCTTCAAGTATGGCAAGTCTTGACAAGCTTTAAGTATAGCAAGCCTTAAGCGTATAAGCCTCAAGTGTAGTAGGCTCTAGCAAGCCTCAAGTGCAGTAAGCACCTCATTTAGTGAGTTTTGAATGTAGAAGGCTCTAGTAGGCCTTGAGTGGGGTAGTGTTTGCATACAACGACTCGGTGGGCCTTAAGCATTACAGGCCTTAAGCAAGCCTAAAGCACAGTAAGCCTTGAGAGTAGCATGACTTGTATATAACATGCCTCATAAGCAGCAAGCTTTAGTAGGCCTTGCATATCAAGAGCTTTGTTTGCGAAGAGCTTCTAGTAAACTTTTGTTTCACTATTGAAGAAGACTTATTCAATTCCAAGAATGCTAACATACTTAATTTTCTTTTCTCAAGAAATTGCTTCCATCAAGATGAAGTTATTAGGTAGAGTATATTATTGTAAAGCCTAAGCACGTGACTCTCTTGAAGAAGGTTAAGATCCTTCATACCATTACTACTTCTACTTAATTGCAGTTCCTGTAATAAGTGAGATGAAAGTGTGGTGGGTGCAAACAAATTTCCTTTGTGGTACATTTCAGGAGTTGCTTTCCTTATTTGACAAGGAAGGCAGCTTAAATGCCTCTTGAGGCTGACAATGATGATCTAGAGTTGGTAAAGTATAAGCAATCCCCAATTAGGGAAAGGGGGATGAGATTAGTACTTATTCTAGTGCGTTACCTGCTCAAGTGCATATGGAGGTGAGCATTACATTGCACCTATTTATATCCCTCCTCCCCAATTGCCAACATGTTCCTTGAGACTAGGTAGCAACTCGGGTGATTGTTCCTTCATCAGAGGGAACTTTGTGCTTTGATGAACTTGTTACGTCATCACGTTTCTTGGTGCCACTTGAATCTCTTTGGGTAGCAAAAGTCATTGAGCATGTGCAAATCATCGTACACTTAGGAGGCGATGCCTTTAGTTAGAAGCAACAACGAAAGTCATTGTAATTAGCATTCTTGTGGGTCATTAAGCTCATAGAATTTAAGGCTACTTAGACTTTGTGATCTAAGGAGCCACTTAGAAGGTTGTCATGAACATAAGGCTACTTAGATTATTATGATATAAGGAACTTTTAAAGTCATCTCATGCATCGGAGCAACAGCTCTCACTTACGACAATAATATTTGAGTGATCCCTTTTAAGAAGGTATTTGATCATGTTAAAGTAACAAAATAGCATTCATTGTTTGAGATCGATAATTCTCATTCATTAGTCAAGAGGGTATTTCCTACTACCCGATTACTTAGAATCGTCTTACTTAGCTGTGATAACTTGTAATGCGCTTGGGAGGTAATGCTCTTATTAGTTTTCATTATACAAACTTGTCTTTTCATTGTGCACCTGGGAGTCCATGCTCTTACCTATCAGCAACAATATTTGGTTAAGTGTTGCTTAATCGCAAAAGTCACTTTTTAGTGAACTTAATTGAAGACACCTCGCGCTTTAAAGCAGTAGTGATGTAAGATGTGGATGTTAGGTAATTGCTTGGTTTTTAGGCATGGAGGCTAATATACTAGAGTGTTGCCTTGGCTTGAGGGGTAGAAGCCGAGATGTCAAGGCATTGCAAGCCGAAATGCTAGGGTATTACCTAGGCTTAAGGCATGGATGTTAAGATACCAGAGCATTGCTTAGGCTTGAGGTATTGTAAGCCAATATACCAAGGGTTGCTTAGGCTTAAGGCTTGGAAATCGATGTACTAAGGCATTGCTTGGGCTTAAGGCATAGAAGCTAACATGACAGGGCATTGCTTGGGCTTTGAAACTTAAGAGTTGAGTTGTTATAGCATTAATGATATGGGAGCTTTAGCCTTGGTACTCTTGTAAATGACTTAGCTTATATTTCCTTCATATAAATGTCCAAGTCTTCCCTTGTTATAAGGGAAGTCCTTGGAGTAGAGGCTATAGATGCAGATAGTAAAGCAAGAGAATCATTGGGGTAAGAAGTAAGTCTACTTAAGATTAGGATTATGGGATTGGATGGAGGAGCAGGCACGTGTGAGGATGAAGAGCTACTAATTTAGACCCTTACATTCTTTGTTTCAAATACCAGATTTTGTCTAAGTTACCACTTACGGTAAGGGGCTTTACTCATGCCCTTTGTGGGGTATATCTTCTTCAGTAATAGGAGGGTAAGTTGGTTGAGTAGAGGGGGCAACACTTATTTGTGCAACAATAATAGATTTTGGTGGAGCTACTCTAAGTTACGTAGTAGAAGAGGTAGCCAACCCTGTTATGAGTGAAGCAAACATAGCTATGAAATGATCCAAGGCTTTTGTTGCCTCTTACATAGCTTACACTACCTCCATAGTGTCTTGAGGTGGTAGAGGTGGGTCTTGCTCAACTTATTCAACATTAATACTTTGTTCTTGAGAGATAGCTTCACTTGTTACATCCATTCTCTTCTTAAGAGGTGCCATTACTTTGATATCATAGTTCATCCCCAGTAGAGTCACCAAAATGTAAATGAGGGGTTTTGACTAGAGCGTTCCGTATGAGTTACTTAAGTATCACATTACATGTGGTCTCCTAGTAGTAACGTGGAGATGACACTTAATGGGATGACTGGAGAGAGAATAGTAAGGAGGAGGAACAAGAAATCTTAGAATCTCAAATGCATAAGTGACAAGTAAAGAAGCTTAGGAAACCCAAGACATCAGTCTTGTAATTCTTGAGGAATTATAACCGTTCTTTGCCTAAACGCTATTTGATCTTAAAGAATAGAGTTTTCATAGTGGAATACCGTTTCTCTAATCTCTAGAGTCGTGTCAAATGAAGATGAATGACTAAGTATTTATAAGTTCTTGGGCTTGATAACATCCATTGAATTATTGTGATAATTGATGGATGAGATGGACTTTTACTCATTTCTTAATTATCTAGAATGAGTTTGTAAGGGCCCAAGGCCAATAACTTTCCTCACGGTGCATGGAAAGGTTGGAGGAAGATAGACTGGTCCAAGATCCTTATTCCGAGTCCATCAAGCCAAATCTCCCTAAATCATTCTAATATAGACCGGACTCTTTATGCTCTATCATCTAGCCAATAATGAATATGACCTGAATAAATAATAGGCTTAGCTTAATAATTAATGTAGCAATTTTTAGTTCTCTACATACATAAAATTGCATAAAAATATGAATATAGCCTAAGTAAAATGTAGTTTCTACAGATAAAATTAAAATAAATAAAGAAACTTACTTTAAAAGTTGACTTAAGATCTTTTAATGCTTGTTAATGAAGTGTCTTGTCTAAGGTCATGTATTCATTTTTTTAATTGGATATCTACATATCAATTATAATTACAGCTTGAGACTCAACAACACACTCAATTTTTCTTTCTCCCCATGGTAGATGCTCATAATATCCCTTTTCAAGGTTTTGTGAGTCATATGATCAAAAAGGTGAAATTTTTTTATTACATTATTTCTATAACTAATATTTTATTTGATATTATATTGTTAATTTATTATTTTTATTAGGTAACTAGTTTACCAACGAGTTTTTTACAAATTCGAGAACCCGTCCCAAAACCCTTATGAGGTTTTAGCTATTTCCTAAAACCTTATCGAGTACTATCTTATAGGGTTTTTAGCAGGACGAGCCAGTCAAATACCCTATTATGATCCACCCATTGCCATCCCTAAAAGAAGTGTTATGTGATTCTTTTTTTCAAATACATAAAACTTTTTTTGTTAATTTTATGTCGATCATGCATAAAGAACATGTGGCCTTTTTCGATTGGGCAATAAATTAATTATTAAATAATTTAAATAAATAATATTAAAACATTTTTTTGGAAATAGAACAGGTTAATAAAAAAGAAATTTGGCTTAAGGAATGAAGCAAAGATATATATGGAATTATATCTTTTACTTAAACAACGCCCACCCTCTCCTCTTTTACTTTAAATTATTGAATTATAGAATTAGTCACTAAAAGATTTCCATTGACATGAAATTTAAAAAATACGGATTATATGTTTATCAAAAAAGAAATCACAGGGTTGTTCTTTACATAAGTACAAAAACACGAAGTACGTATTTGTAATTTACCAAAATTAAAATGAGTTCATAAATTGAATACGGATGATCAGATACTCAGATAAGGGTTGAGAATTAGAATGAGCATCTATTATTTTCAATTGCATGGAATTGCTTACCTAGGTTAATGAAAGACTATAAAGTTGACTCACCACTAAAAATTGTTGACAAAACTCACTGGTGTGACCTCATGCATGAGGCATGTAAAATCACTTAAAAAAAAACTAACTTCTTAAGTTCTACATAAGCAGCAACATAAATTCATTATTTATCTTTATATAGTTTTTTATTCAATTTACTAAAAAATCGAATAATTTTTTATTAATTAAAATGGTGCAGATGACATTTCAATAACTTATATTAATATCACCTAACAATATAATGGGAATTAATAATGTTAAAATTATTTAACATAAATATATTTTATGCTTTAAAAACCGTCCAGCATAACAGTTCATGATGTACGCCAACTTACAACAGAGGCCGATTGTACAGGTGCTATCATATGCCTAAAACACAAAACATTTATGACATGACCACTCTAAAGTATCATTAATTTATAATTTATCAAATATAGAAAAAAAATATTATATAGCAAACATATATTTACGTAAATATTTATACACATAATACTCATAAAAGAAGAATTATTCTTATTACAGCTCATAAATACAAATTAGATTAGGCCATCTAAATGCTTAACTTACTCAAAAAAAAAAAAATAGAAAAATAAAGAGTCAAGCTCCATCTATAGTTAAATCCTATAGATAATAACTCGCCACAACTACCTATAAGAACAAGAAATGTGGTATGTTTAACAAACTATGATGCGGTCAAGGTAAGAGTACAATGTAATAAGCTCATACTTAGTTATCAACCAATTACTTAAGTCCAATGCTACAAAGCAAATGAAAACTAGACAACAATATTTGGTCTATGATGAGACTGAAAAAAATAACCCTAATTTAGTATGGTTGAGGAGTTTAAATCTACTGTAATAAAGATTTAGCTCTTCCTAAGATATACTCATAACTATATCCTCTCTTATCAATTAATTTAGCCTTGAGCCTAGGCAAATGTGACATTCTAGCTATCACAAAGGTTAATATTTGCTTGAAATAATCATAATAATTCCCCTATTGGTTGTAACGCATATCATTTTAAAATTTTAGTTGAAATTTAGTTTATTTCATTTTATGGTGATAAATCAATTCATAAACACATCAAGTAGCATTGCTTGTATTCATCCAAACTATTTACAATCACAAGTAGGTGTATACTCCAGTCTCCAAAATGCAGCAAAATATCGATGGCACTTACTTAAAATAACGCTTAGTTAAGCTAGTTTGTCACTTTATGCTTCAAATCGCTTTGAAATACTGTGTTTCAACACTTATGTTTCATTTTCGTAAAAACTTTGAAAATGTTAGTATCCTGATAATTTTGTTATTTAATATAATACATCATCTACATGCATTGTAAAACTTAACTTATATACATATATGTAAAAGTTAGATATCCATATATATATATACACTCACACGCACACATAAACATAGTTATTTTATATGAATAATGGTAAAGTGGATATATAACTATATACATTTATATAACTATATGGACATATCTAATAAGTAATAACAAATAACATACATATGTACATATAGGTATAAGTAAACACAAAATGTATATATATATACATAACTCGAAAGTCAATTCAATATATATATCTATGTATATAGAGATTGTGGCTGTAAAGTATACTTTATATTAAAATAGTGGCATAAATAACTATTAGTAAATGTAGGCATATTGTTTCTATTGCATCAAAATATAGATTACATCCTTATAATTTCATAGAAAGATTATTCATTTTGTTATATAGTTATCCAAATTTAATAAAATTAAATTAGTACAAACTATGATCATAATATGAACTTTGGAAAGATCATTTTTAATATATGTCATTGTCATGACAATAAAATCGAATCAAACATTTGAAAGAGTTCGCCATTTTAAATACTCCAACAATAATTTCTTTTCTTTCCATTAATTCAAGCCAAAACTTATATTTAACTAAGTGCTTACACCATATTTCTCTAATGTCTAATAACTATTCAAACCTTTGATTGCTAGACCAAGATCTATGCAATTTAATTTAATTGAATAGAAAACGAAAAACCCTAAAAGCATATGATACGTCTATATGAAATAGAGGTAGAATGAGACTGGTGCTATGTAGTTTGTGGAGAGGTAGAAGAGCTAGTGATGAGACATAGCAATAGTGGAGTCATTGAGTTCATATTTCTCTTTATTTCTCATTAGAGTCTATTGCAAACTAAACCAAATTGAGTTTAGATACAAATCGCTATTGATAATCCCATTCCCCCTTTTGGTGAATTAGTTCACCCCTCTATCCTATCATTTATATTGTTTAATCTATACTATTATATTCATAATTAGTTTAATATTTCCAATTTAAAAGAATATAAATTAAGGGTAAGATAGAAAGTTAGACTGGTCTTGTAAAAAATAAGGATTATGGTTGGAAAATGCTTTTATAATCTATATTTTGTAATGATAAAATGGGAGAAATACAGTTTTGGTTTGGGAAAAGGAAAAAAGTAATATAAAAGAAATCCAAAAATACGGCAACTACAGATAAACAACCTAAAAATACAATACTTAATTAAAATAGTCTCTTTAAGAGATGATTTCAATTGAAGAGTCGATTTTATCAAATTATCAGCCCATACTCGTACGTTTTTTGGAATTGCCATTTTTTGTTTAATATAAGGGTCTAAAAAGCAAATTGTTCTCTTCTCGAGAATCCATATACACAATTTTTGGAGTCAAAATTATGACATAAAAGTGGTTAAAGACATTAGCCTAACCTATACTTAATTGAATCTAATAATAAGTCATATAAATTTTGCAGCGCCTTAGTTTATTTTTTATTTATAAACAAGCCAAAGTTTGAGTTTCAAATAGGCTTTTTTATAGTTCTAGGATACTTTACTTATCTTAGCAGAAAAAAATTAGTATTTCTGTATTCAATCAGTAAAATTCCTATATATGTTCTTGTGGATCCTAATAATAATAATAATAAAAAGAATATATCAAGACTAGTGATACTCTAAATTTCGAGATAAAAATTTATAGATAGTTTCTTGTATCTGACCACTTACTTTATTATAAATAACTAATACAAGGAGAAAAAAAAGAAGAAGATAGTCTTTCTCTTTAAGTTTGAGGATTCTAGTCATGAATAGAAATAAAATCTAAAATAATAGAGATTCTATTAGATTAAATCTAATATTAAATATTAAAGCTAATATATAAAATAGAATAAATATAATAATAAATATAAATAAATATGGATAATCAAGATAAATGGATTTCGATTTCGAATATTTCAAATTACAAATAAATAAAATAAATTCTTTGAATTCCTTTTCTTTAGAAAAAAGAAAGTGAATGGGAGAAAGTTTTATTTGTTTTCTATATCTATAAGAGTAGCATATATTTATAATAACTCTATTTTCATCGAGAAAAAAAGAAGAAGAAGAAGAAGAAGCTAAACAAGTTCAAGAATTGAAGTAAGTTGAATAAAAATGAGATTATAATTGATGAATCTTGAATCAAGATATGAGATTTTTCTATGCTGCTGTCCTTTTTTTTTTTACGGGATTAGTATCACTTTCCTTTTTACTCTTGATTTAATCATCTTTAATTTTGAACCATTGAATAATCTATAAATTCAATGGTTCAGATTTAAAACATAAAAATGAATATTGAGATTATTGATAAGACCTGTCCCGTTAAATAAAGGATAGGACAGTATAATCTCTCCAAGATATGTACCATAGCCAAAAATAAAACTAGATGGCTCGATGAAAATATTATTTTGAGTAACTAGTTATAGTTACTTTTTAACACATATTAAAAGCCAACAACCATGCAATATAGTTATTTATCAATCATTAGACTGAAAAGCATAATGTTTGATAGATTAAAAGTTAGGAAAATATAAATGATAAAAATAAAAGTCAACATTATAAACAAAATGTGCAAAAAGTTAATTACTGTTAAAATGTTTTATAACTACAACTAATCAAAATCTATTGTTGCCTATGTTAAGTTGAGGCTGCAACATCTGACTTACATCTAGTTACGTAATCTATATGCCATCCTTGAGAAAGTATTAAAGCAGATGAAGTGCATAGGGATCGGAACAGGGTTGACTTGTATGACCCCTTCATCTATATTTGCATCATCATCTCTAGGTCGCCTCTTAAATGGAGCAGGAGGAGTTTAAATTTGACTATTAGAAGCCCTTCTAACGGTGTGTGAAACTACAAAGAAGTTGTTACAAGAGACACAGGGGCGAGTAGTGTGTAAGCGACTGATCATCTTTAATCTTCAAACTAGACCATTTGCATCTACATCCTTGACCTCTATTCCTATCCACATCTATCCACATCCTTATCCTTGATGTTACCCTCCATGTTGTGGCTCATGTGGGAGTCATCATGCTCAATATATGAATCGGACGTAATGAATTGCTTAGATGGATGCCATTATGCTATTGGATGATGCAATTTACTCTTAACTGCTTTGCTATAATATCCTTGTATGACATTTGAGGTAGCTTATGTATGAAATCCGCCTTTAAGTCACAAATAATGGTACAATTAATATATAACAACACAAATGAAGAAGTAACAACAACAAGTAAGGATGAATGCATACCATATATACTTAAGAGGCTTTGGATTTGCCAATATATTGGTGGATAACCTGCTGTTACCAAGCAAATAGTCTGAAGCTACATCTAGTGGTAGTCAAATCTAAATAATACTGTTACTATAGTCCATCTACAACTGTAACCAAGTCACATGACTAATAGCCTCGTTGATCTTTGTCTAGCCCCTCAAGTTTACATTGTGTAGTGCTTGTGATATGTCTAGATAATCGACAATCTCTTGGTTCCCACCAAACTGTCGATCACGTGGTCCAAATAATAGAACTCCATGATGTGAAAGCATATGAGCAAGACTCGTGCTATCCAAATATTACTCCCCTATTATCCAGACCACCAAAAACATTTAGAATATGTAATAAATATCACTTTGAGAAGGTAAAAGTAATCAAGTTTGTAAGATAAGTGCTTGCTCTGGATGTTGTTGCTAGATGGCATCTCTATATTGGATGCATGGTAGCCCTATCACATTAAAGATTGCTCCCCATCAACTCATCTATAGTCTATCGCCTATCATTGTTGTGATCCCATAGAGGGGAAATGTGTGGAAAGCGTTCCCATACATAAACCTACATTATGACTAGAGGCTCGTTAATCTCTTTAACATTTATTTATGAAGTAAGGCATAACTGGCAATAAAGCTATGCTAAGCATGCCACACCCCAAACATAGTCCTTAACTCAACAATAATTAAGTGTGTCCATATCACATATTATACATACATAGAAAATACACTAACTCAAACAAATCAATGTGAAAAAAAAAAATTAACATAACCAACAATGTACCATAATATATTCAACAATAAAGTTATTTTTCTCAATTGCATGTACGTAAAGTTGATTAAAACAAGAAAAAAACTGTAATTTTTTCTTACTTATTGTGTAGAGAGAGAAAGTGATAAAACATGTGTATTTGATAACGTTTTTACAAAATTGGTGTAGATATATGCTATAGGTTGTGCTAAGATCTCAAAGTCACAATCGATTTAAGAAAAAAATGAAGAGTAAGTAATGATTTGTTAGAGAGATGGCACATGTGGCTTTCTTAAAGAGAGAGAGAGAGAAAGTTTTTGATGAGTGTTGATAAAAAAGAAGAAAGAATCGTTGTGTAGTTTAAAGCATCAATGGAATTGCCCTTTGACTTTGGACTAAAATTTAAGAGACCATTTCAATTCAACTTAAAATTCTCTTGCTATATTTCTTCTTTTTTCTTTATAGTGCCACATTTTTGGAAATTTTTATTTTTATATTATTTTTTTCCTTTTTCCATTTTGGTCTTATTGTTATTTTTTCTTTTTAAGTCTTGCACTCTTTTTAATATTATATTTTCTTAGCTTTGAATTAAAAATTTTTGAAATATTGCTTGTTCTAAACAAACGCCAATTAGGTATCCCTCAATAATTGTTGCATTTTTCTCTTGGTTCCATGCTTTAAAAAAGAAAAGAAAAAAATATATTACTCATGGTATCCATTCTAGTGCGCTTGCCCAATCAATCACATGGCACCAAGTTTTATATTCACTTGGACTATGTAGATTTTGGATCAACTATTAACAATTGGTTTGATAGTAGGAAATTAAATGGATAAATTACAAGTACTATGCTAGTATTTTTATAATTTTGCAAGGAAGTGTCCTATGTTTTTTTTTAACAAATATGTTAATCACACGTAAGGTTCGGGTTAGACTATACTAATTATTAAATAATTTTAATAAATAAGTTTAATTCATATTAATAAGAAATAGAAAATAACTAAATAAAAAAAAATTTCAAAAAAAAAAAAGAAGCAAAGCATTCTCTAACCACCTTAAAGTCAGGATTAGCCAGCCTTGACTAAGAGGGGTCATGCAAACCCTACTAGCTAGTACTATACTTGTGCAGTTGCATAACCTACCTTTAGTGGTGAGTTACAAGTTACTCATATATCCCAAGGCAAAGAGATGATCGGTGACTAAGGCGGGAAAAAAAGGGTGAATTGTGGATTAAACTATAAACCAAGTTGAAAAAATGTTTTTTTACCAAATCGTTTGATCCTGGTTCAGTTCAATTATATATGAGCGATTTGTAATTTAGTTTGAAGAGGCAAACCAAATCAAACCAAACTATTTCGTTTAACAAAAATAATTTCATATAATTGTTTTGTTGTTTTTTTATATTTTTTTATCAATATTTATGGATTCCATCAAATTTTTTATATCTTCTTCTTCTTCTTTGTCTTATTTTTGAGTAAATTATTAAGATTAAGTTGAGTCAATTCCATCTGAAATTTCATATTTAAAATTTTTCCTTTTGTAAACTGTCATTTTCTTATATGTTTCCCACATTTGTGCTTTTAATGTATCCTTCATTTCTTTTTTGATCTTTATTATGTCTTTTGTTTTCTTCATATTACTTTTTGATGGGCAGTTTTACTTCTTCCTCCTCATTATTTATTTGTTACAATAGAGTCTCTTATTCTCGTTTAATCTAATTGAGTTGTTAAAATTATACATAATAAATATATGAGAAATTAATTGGAAACATATGAAAGTTTAATAGAAAAAAAATATATTATTGGAGATAAAAATGGTTAGTGAAAATTTGACAAAACTGACTTGCATCGAATTAAACTGGTTTTAATTAGGTTTGAAAAATTTACGAACCAAACTATATGGTTAAATTCTTTTTTTTTTTTTATAAAAAACTAATCTTTATATTAGATTTAGTTCGGTAAGAGGAGCGAACCATACCGAACTAAACTGTGCTCACCCCTACCAACGACCATTAAGGAAGGTCACGCGATTGCTCTTTCTCTTAACTAAAGATGATTGCTAGCTACCCCTTTCCTTGAGGTGGTTAGGAAGAGCCTTTTAGTACTCACTATTATTGTTTCCACTTTTATTTTATTTTTTAGTTTTTTCTTCTTTTTCATTCAATTTATATATATTTAGATAATTTTAGTTATAACAATACTTTAAATTATTTAATAATAGAATTAACCACTAAAAGATGTTATGTCTCCTTTATGTATAATTAATATAAAATTAAAAAATATGGGTTATATAGTTTTTAAAAAAGAAATCAGAAGTTACCTCTTTACATAAGAACAAAAACATGAGTTATAATTTACCAAAATTAAAATGAGTTTGTCATATGAGATGTTAGTCACCTAATGTGGATACTAAATCAAATGCGGATAATTAGATACTCAAATAAGGGTTAAGAATTAGAATGAGTTTTTTTTTTTTTTCTTGCATGGAATTACTTGCTTAACCTAATGAAAGATTACGAAGTTGACTCACCACTTGATTTAAAACCATTGAAAAAACCTGTTGGTGTAATCTCATGCATGGGGCATGCAAAATCATTGGAAAAACTAGCTTCTTAGTAGGTTCTGCATAAACAACAAAATAAATTCATTATTTAGCTTTGTATGTATTTTTATTTGATTAATTAGAAATCAACTAACTTTTTTATTAATTAAAATAATGTAAATGACATTTTACTAACTTATATCAATATCATTGAATAGTACTATTGGAATCAATAATGTCAAAATATTTAATATAAATGTATGTTATGCCTTAAAATCCGTCTAACGTAACAATCTATGATATATTCCAACTTACAATAGAAGCGAGTTGTTCAACCGCTATCATGAACTTGGCATACATAAGGTATATACGATACAACCACTCTAAAGCATCATTAATTAATATTATATCAGATATAGAAAAAGTATTATCTACTAAACTTATATTTACATAGACTTATACACATAATACTCATAAAAGTAGGCTTGCTCCTGTTATAGCTCATAAACATACATTAGATTATGCCACCTTTGAGAACTAACTGACTCTAAAAAAAAAAAAAGAAAAAAGAGTCAAGCTCCATTTGTGGTTATCCACACTCAAATCCATAGATAGCTAATTACCTACACCTACTTGCAAGTACAAGAAATGTGATGCGTTTACTTAAAACCTGTAAGGAAGTTTAAAAGGAGTAAACAAACCATAATGCAATATGAGGTAAGAGACCAAAAATATATACAATGCAATGGTAATATCCAATCTACCATGATATTGAAGAAAATAACCCTAGCTTAGTATAGGTTAAGGAGCTTATAGCGTTATGCTACAACTACAAATAAAATCTAGACTTGGGCAACATCTTAAGATCTCTTTGGATGAGACCTCAACTTCATTGTAACCTCTTTTTGTATCACTTAGTTCGGGCTTAGGAGTAGGGAAAGGTGACATTTTGCCTCTACTTGGGTTGCAATGCATATCATTTTAGAATTTTAGTCCAAATTCAATTTAGTTTGTTTTAAGTGATCAATCGATTCATAGACACTCTAAGTAGAGTACAATCTGCAATAATGTATAAAGATTACATAGTTATATAGTCTAGTCTCCAAAATGCAACAAAACATCGATCTCACTTACTTGAAATAATGCTTACTCAAGCTAATATGTTACTTTAGGCATTTGACTACTTCAAAATCCTATATATTAAGACCTATGTTCTATTTACATAAGAATTATGAAACTATTAGGGTCTTGATTATTTTATTAGCTTATCTAATAATACATTGTCTCTATGAGTCGTAAAACATAACTTAAATATAAAAATGTAAAAGTTAGATATCCATTTGACCATAATTATATAAGATATTCCTTTTGTTGTAATACTATATGAATATTGATATATATATATATATATTACAGGTATTTTATATGACTTATGGTAAAGTAAATATATAACTATATATATTTATAGGATTGTATGTACATATCTAATAATAAATTACACACATATCTACGTAAGGGTATAAGCAAACACAACAAGTATATATGTAACGCTTTGGGACTTTAGTAGGCCCCATAACTTAATGATAAGTTAAAGCTCTAAAACCATCTGCAATCTCTATGATCATCTCTAATGACTACATTTCAAGTATTAATAACCATTCTTCAACATTTAAGTAATTTAAATAACTTACAAGCCTCTCATTCCAACTATAATTATATCTATAAATAAGATTTCTAACTTTACAATAATGGAACTGCCAATAATTCTACTTAAGACTATAAATCCCATCTCTACATATTATCAATAATCTCATCAACACAATATAGAATTAATTGCCCCTCTTTTCCTACTTAATGATAGTAATTCCCATACTTGTCATAGGGAGCAATCTTACGGAATCATCCTGTAATTGTATAAATAAAAGAATAAGTTAAAACCTAGTATGTAATGTGTAAGCATATATAGATGCCATACTAGTCAACTACATGCATTAAATGCAAGAAATAAACAATCAACTAGTTATTATCTTGTATTTAAGCTAATAAATAACAAAATGGTAGTCATAACACTATCATACCATGATCTCTTATACATATATAGGTAGATGATATAATATATGTCTTTTACTTTACTACCATATACTACGGTAAAGGTTATTGAACTAACACCTATGAAACATGATGCATAGTTCTTGCTGCATCGTTCCACATGCAAGTCCTCCAGGGATTCCCCACAAGTGATCAGCAGATGTCATTGTACCGAAGGATAGACCATAATAAGCATAACCAACAAACAAGATTTTAGGTCAAGTATGAATTATTCTAGTTTCTTTCTCACTATCCTAAAAAGCATAAGTAACAAGCATGCACTATGTACTTGAAAAGCAAAATCTAAACCAATTATAAAGCCTAAACTAACCATAAAACTTGAATCTAATAACCTAACAATTAGAAAATTAAACTTATCTTAATCTTTCATACTAATAAATCCAATTTAAATATCTTAAGTAACCCAACCAGTCCTTGGATATCACTCCTTAAAGTCTCTCTAAACTCATATTGTATTTTAGGATTCTAAGAGTAACTATAGTTAAATAAGTAAGGTAAGATTAGACCTTGGCTTAGGAAACACTTGGAATGAAAATTTGAAGGTTTAAGAAAAGGAAGTTTCAAAATAGAGTTTGAAATTTCGTAAAACATACTTATACATAAGTTATAATACTTAGGATGCTCAAAAATGGTTTTAGAGTACAAAATATGCTTTATGAAATATGTTAAGACACAAGGAAATTGATTTATGAAAAAGGAATTGAAGAAACCTTAACTCAACCTTCTAAAGTGAACCAATTGCATGGTTCATGGGGAATTAACCCTGGCAGACTGGTCCTTACCAATATTTTGTAGCCAAAATCAGGGCATAACAAATCTAATTGTTCCACTTGAACTAACCTTATGGTTTGTACAAGAACAACGACAAAGCTTCAAATTTGCTCCCCAAACCAACTCAAATCCATTTTTTCCTTCAATCCTACTTCAAATATACCTTGATTGCTCATTAACTCATCATCATAACACATTTTTACTTCATTCAAACTACAAATTTCAATTGAAACACCACCTCAAAACACTCTACTCCCACTCCAAATTCAACAATACCTCATAAATTTATAAAATGGCCGGGGGGGAGGGGGGTGGGTGGGTAGATGCAAGAAAAATTACTTGAGGTGAAGTAAACACATAAGATATCCATATGAAAATTGTAACCCAGCAAAGAACAACTCGTCTCAGATTCTTTTCATGCCTAAATCTAAGTAAAACTCCTTTGAATAAGGTATAAGCTTAGAAACGAACTTAGTTAAGGGTAACTTTCAAGAGACTTACTTTAATTTCTTAAGGAAGTTGCTTTTGGTATTGATATAGGAAATCCCAATTGAAATCTCATGAGAGTAAGTTGAGATTATCGAGAAATGGAAGGTTTTGAGATGTTAAGTAGCTTAATACGATTTTCCTTAAGTTAATCCTTTAAAAACTTACTTTCATCTCCACTAATCCTTCTTCCTAAAGCATGATTTGGGCTTAACCTTTAATTTTCCATAAATGAAGGAGGAGATTAGGCTACATAATGATAAGGGTTAGGATTTTCGTAATGGAGGTTGCTGAAGGGAGAGTAAGGTTTTAGATGAGAGGTATATGAGGCCTCTTTGATATTACAATAATGCTCTTGTTTTTCAAAATGATTTTTCTCTTAGGACTTTCTTTCTTGGGCATTTCAATATATACACATAATTTAAAAGTTAACTTGAAATATATATATATTGTGCATATAAAGTATAGTTTGTATTAAACAAGTGCCATAAATAAGCATTAGCATATGTGCTCAAAAATATCACTCATGGTATATTGTTTCCATCACATCAAAATATAGATTCCACTCATATAATGACATTGTAATTGTAGAAAGATCATCGTAAGACAATATCTTTTGTACCATTATATGAAAATGTTCATTTTGTTATATAGTTATCCAAATTTGGTAAAATTGAATTAGTATATTAATTGTAATATGAATTCCATTTAGTAGAGTATATTTGAAAAGATCCCTTTTATATTAATACATGATTCAGTTCAATAGATAATAAGATTATATTTATATCATATTATATGAAAAAATCATATTTTTGCATGGATTTCAATAAACCATAGTAAAGTTACATAGTATGTACATCTAACTTTTGTCTAATATATATTATATTTTATAACTTTGGGCTAAAATAACATGTAAGCTCGCCATGAAGTACTGCCTATCAAATCAAATTAGCCTACATTATGCTTTATAATATTAATTTTTATCATAATATTTTATTCAATATTATTAGAAATAGGTTCTAAGTAGCAAATTAGGTCCTTTTTCATGGAAATTTCACAATAAATAGCATAAGCTATCTAATAATTACAAGAAATTACTATAAACTCCTAAAATATATATAGAATTGAAGTCATTTGTCATATACGAAATAGGTTATCACCAATATACAAGAAATTATGTTTTTACCCGTAGAGTGTAACATGATTAATTGTACAAATAAATTATTTTAACGGATGAAATCAAATCTAACCATTCCCCAAATCATTAGAGAATACTTTACAAATTAAATGAAGTTAGATTCAACCATTAATTGTCAAAAGTCAATTAACTAAAATAAAAATTTTAAATTTATTAGTTTTCCTAAAAAAAATGATAAATATGAAAAACATTGATAAGCAACAACTATTTACATTTGTGTAAACTATATATAATGAGGAGTCTACAATAAATTATAGTGCAAGAAACAATTTCATTTGATACATAAAGTCAATTGCTAAATTCCGTTAAACAGGGCACTTAATTAAGCACGTACCATTAAGTTAAAAAATTTCATGGAAACACGAATCCTACATGACAACTAGACGTAAAATAATCCAAATATGATTTTTCTTATAAATAACTTTTGCCAATTTAATACTTTTAAAATCTTTTGCAAAATTGTGTAGGAAAAATAGCCCATTGGTTGTTAGAGCTCCAATTGCCGTCGAGCTATGGAAGTATGTTAGATGGAAAGAGTTGTTGGGGCTGCTCCTTTAATGGCTAGTAAGGTTTGATACCAGATCAATGGATGGTGGTTGAATTGCATGTCAAATATGTGGTGTCGACAAGGCTTGCTAATTAAAGATAAAAAAAAAGACAGAAAAATATTGGAAACATATATAAAATTACAATAAATAAATCAATAAAAAAGTCTAAAAAATACAAAAAAAACCAATAGAAAATTGATAAAATTATAGGACAAATCATATGAGAGAGAATCAATATTTAGAAGTAAGTTCAAATAGATGATTAACATTTAAAAAAATTCAAATAAGTGACGTTTCAACAAATGATTAAAATAGGGGATGACCTTTATAACACTGTTAACTCTACCTACTTAACATGGTTTTTATTTGCTACATGGTGTTGATGTGGCATAAATGTGACAAACAAGTGTCACTAACATGTATGTTTAAATAATAAATAAATAGATAAAATGGAAAAAAAATAAAAAAATTAATGAAAAAAATAAAAAAATGGAAAAAAACTAATAAAATAAAATAAATAGTAAAATTATATATAACATATATAATATATATTATATGTAAAATATAATATGTATGTTATATGTATTTTTATATAATATGTATATTATATACATAATATATATTATATATATGTTCATAATATAATATAATATGTATGTAATAAGAAATATTTATTTAAATAAAAAATAAAAAATTCATAAAAATAAAAAATAAAATAGATAAAAAAAAGAAAAAATCATAAAAAGAAAAAAATAAACAAAGGCCGCTCTAGTCAGCTAAGGTTAAGGGGTAGCCATGAACCATCAAGGGAGCTCGCACAACCTCCTAAGTGGTCGCTAATCACATCTTGGCCTTGGGGTCACTAGAGTAACCATGATTTGATAGTGAGTTGTGACTTATAACCAAAGTTGGTTATTTGACCATTAGTGGGTAACCACGTGCTACCTTTAAAAAATTGGTGGTGGGTTGTTTCTCACCATTAAGGGAGGTCCTACAAAAGTGGTTTATTCAACCCATTAAGCTTTTCATAGCTAGTGATTACCTTACGATCCTTTTAGATGGTTGCTGGTCACCCCTTGGTTTTAGGGGAGCCCGAATTTTTATTTTTTTAAATTTCTCATATATTTTAATATATATTTTTTTTTACTTTTCTAATTAATTACATTATAATTTATATATTTATATCATTTAGTTTTTACTTTATAAGCTTCTTTTTCTTTTACCAATTTTTTGAGTATAATAAGTTAAATGAATGGAAAATTCTTCATATTTTAACAACTAATACTAGTCGTCAATTTTCTCTTTAAATGTAAACCACAATTTGTGGTCAAAATGTTTTTGGTTACCTATAAAAGGAGGCTAAACTTTTAGGTTTTCATTAGCTCATTAGCTTATCTTCATTCCAATATTTGTTGTACTCTTTCTTTTATAGTAGAATTATCTTGTTTTTTTTTTTTATTTATTTACTTCTCTTAAATTATTCAATTGATTTGACCATTTGCTTCAGCATAGTGCACAAAACTATAGTAAGTGGTATCAGAGCGCTTTTTTTCTTTTGGTCAAATCAAAGTAAGGTTATTCAACTGAAAATTTTAGATGTTTACCATTACTAAATTTGACATCAACAAGTTTGATGGTAAAATTAGTTTTTCAATTTGGTGAGTCCCAATGAATATTGTTTTTACCCAAAACGAATTAAATAAAGCTTTAGATGAGAAGTTAAAGAAAACAATTTTTATGGCTAATGAGCAATTAGACGAGTTGGATGATAAGGTGCTTTTGGCACTCCCAACTTTGCTTGTGCAAGGAGGTTCTCTATGAAGTAGCTAAAAAAAGTATCGTTGCAGGATTATGGGTAGAGCCTTGCAAATAATTTTTGTCTTAAAGAGTGCTTATATACAATTGGTATGCCTGTAGGTACTCCTATTCAATCTCGTCTTGATGAGTTTATTTTTTTTTCATTATTATTATAGATTTAGAAAATATTGATATTAAGATTGGAGATGAAGATAAAGCAGTTTTGTCGATAGTCTCCTTGCCATTTACTTATAAATACTTCAAAGAAATTATGTTATATGGTAGTAATGATATTTTATCCTTTGAAGATGTTAAATCTAATTTACTATCCAAAGAAAATTTTGATCTTGAAGTTTATTTTAAGGACATGGGTGAAGGTTTAAGTATTAGAGAATGAACTCTAGAAAAAAGAAGTACTAGTAACAACAAGTTTAGATCCAAATCTAAGGGATAAAAATCTAACAAAACTTATCGCTATTGTAAGAAATTAGGATATGATGTTTCTTATTGTTTATTTTGAAGAAAAATGTGAGAAAAAGAAAAAAAAAGGAAACCTTTACAATCTGTTGATGCTACTAATATTAAAACTAATTTCGACAATTATATTTTGAGCACAACTGAATGGATTTTTTTATATTCTGGATGTACTTTTCATATGTTCCTCATAGGGATATGTTTACCACTTTTGAATAAGTTGATAATGGTATTGTTTGATGAGTAATTATGCTCAATGAGTAATGGTATTATTAGGACTTTGACTAATGTTTACTATATTCCTAACTAAAAATGGATTTAATTTATTTAGGCACCTTTAAGTCTCTTGGGTACAAGTACTCAATTGAATGTGGAGTTTTAAAGTTATTAAAAGGTCAATAGTGTATATGTCTTGCAAGGCTTTATTATAATAGGTTCAATAACTGTATCTTTTTCATTGTCTGATACTAATGCTATCAAATTATGGAACATATGCCTAGGTCATACAATTGAAAAGTGCATTTACCTTCTAAGTAAGGAAGGTCTCCTTGGTAAATACAGTATAGATAAATTAGAGTTTTATAACCACTACATTTTTGGGAAACAAAAAAGAGCTAGTTTCCACAACTCACCATATAAAGGGTATTCATGATTATATTCACTTTGATCTTTGAGAACCTTCTAAAGTTCCCTCTCATGAAAGATGCCACTATACAATGACCATTATTGATGATTTTTCTCATAAGGTTTGGGTTTATTTTCTAAGACATAACAATGAGGCTTGCCCCACTTTCAAAAAGTGGAGAGCTTTTGTTGAAATCTAAGTAGGTAAAAAAGCCAAGAAGCTCAAAATAAATAATGGGTTAGAGTTTTGTGAGGTTGACTTTAACGAGTTTTGTATAGATCATTATATTTTCAGACATAAAATTGTTCTAAATAAATCCCAGCAAAATGGTGTAGCAGAACTGATAAATAGGATTCTAATAGAGAAAGCTTGTTGCATGCTTTCAAATGTTAGGCAATGGCATTGGTGTGAATTTTTGGCTTAGGTAGCATCTACTACTTGTTATTTAGTCAACTGTTCTCCACACTTGTCACTTAATTTCAAAACTCTGGAAGAAATTTAGTTAGATAAACTTATTGATTATTCTAATTTAAGGATTTTCAGATGTCTTGCATATGTACATGTTAATGATGAAAATTAGTTCCAAGAGAAATTAGTGTATACTTATTGATTATGCATTTGAGTTTAGAGGATATCATTTGTGGTGTTCTAAATCTAAGTTACAAAAGGTAATTCTAAGTAGAGACGTGACTTTTAATGAAGATGCATTATTATCTTCTAAAAATCAAACTTATATACCTTCATCTATTAGTATAAGTAATCTATACGGTACTAGTGAGAAGGTGGAACTGGAATTAAAGTCTATAGTTCCTATTGTTTATGTTCCATCTTCCTCCAATAATGAATTCAGTATCAATGATCATGATGATGGTTGTGATCATGATAATAATACCACTTCTCCTGTTCAATCATAATGAGAAGATTATTTAATTGCTTGAGATGGACCAAGAAAACAAATTAAAAGGCTAGCTAGATATAATGATGATGATAATTTAACTGCTTATACTTTCTTGTAGCACAAGAGATCAATGATGGTATGAGCCTACTAACTATATTGAAGTCATTTCTTGTGTTGATTCTTTAAAATGGCTAGTGGCTATTAAAGAAATAAAAAGTTTTTATAAGAATGGTACATGGGATTTGATTGAGCTTCATAAGGGAAAGTGGTCATTGAGATGTAAATGTGTTTATAAGAAGAAAAAAGGTATTCCTAGTGTTGAAGATCCTAGATGCAAAGTACAATTGCTTGATTAGTTATTAGAGGTTTCAATCAAAAGGAAGAGATTGACTTTAATAAGATTTTCTCACCTGTTGTTCATCATACCTCCATTTGCATTTTGCTTACCTTTGTTGCTTTGTTTGATTTACAATTGAAGCAACTTAATGTCAAGATAACTTTTTTACATGGAGAGTTAGAAGAAGAAATTTACATGGAGTAGCCTTAAGGATTTATTGATCTTAGTAAAGAGCGTCTTGACTGGTGATTAAAGAAATCCTTATATGGCTTTAAACAAGCTTCTAGACAGTAGCACAAAAGACCTTATTCCTTTATGGTTGATTAAGTTTATTCTAAAAGTCACTTTGATGATTGTGTTTCTTTTAGAAAACTTCTAGATGGGTCTTTTACATACTTGTTATTTTATGTTGATGATTTGTTGATTGAATTGTGAGACAAGTCTTTGATCAGAAAGTTAGAAACCTAACTAAATGATGAGTTTGAAATGGAAGAACTTAGTGCTGCTAAGAAAATTCTTGGTATGAAGATTCATAGAGACCGTCAAGCTGGTAAACTATTTTTATCACAAAAGACATATATTGAGAAAGTGCTTGATAGGTTTAATATAAGTAGCTGCAAATCCATTTCTATTCCACTTGCTGCACATTTCAAGTTATCTTTAGACTTTTGCCCACAAATGGAGGAAGAGATGGAGCATATGTCACACATTCCTTATGCTAGTATAGTTGGTAGCCTCATGTATGCTATGGTATATACTTGACTTAGTTTAACATATGCAGTCAACATAGTGGGTTAGTATATGCATAATCCTTATGAAGATCATTGGAGTACTATGAAATGGATTTTTCCAATGTTTAAAAGGTATTTCTGATATCAGTTTAGTATTTGATAGAAACAAGGTTACAACAAATGATGTCATCGGTTTTGTTGATTCGGATCATATAAGTGATTTGGATTGAAGAAAATTTCTTTTTAGTTATATCTTTACTCTCTATAATGGTGCTATTAGTTGGAAAGTTACACTTTAATCCATTGCTGCATTGTCTACAATTAAAGCAGAAAAGCTCTTTGGTTTTGAGGTTCGATTAATGAACTTGGTTGACCCCAAGCGCTATCCATTTAACAAAAAGTAGTCGTTATCACGACAAGACCAAGTACATTGGCGTGAAACATCACTTTATTAGAGTTATTGTTATCGTTGGCAAAGTTGTGATGAAAAAGGTTTACACATCCGAGAATCTAGCGAATATACTTACTAAGTCACTTCTAAATACCGAGTTTCAACATTATTTGGATTTGCTTGGTCTTTATAGCACTTAACCACTCTTCAAGATGGCAATAGGCGGTGCTTATTAGATTTGAGCTAAGATGAAGATTGTTATATGGATGGCTCAAATTCTTCATACATGAACCACTAAAACTAGTGGTTAATTTTCTCTTTTAACTATAAATCACAATTTTAGGTTACCTATAAAAGGAGGTTGAGCTTTTGGTTTCTCATCAACTTATTAGCCTATCTTCATTCGGATATTTGTTGTACTTTTTCTTTTATAGTAATATTATCTTTTTTATATATTTATTTATTTACTTGTCTTAAATTATTCAATTGATTTGAACATGTCCTTCTGCATAGTCCATAAAACCTTAACACGTTTTATATTTTTTCTATTATTTTTCAGATTTTTTTTTCCTCATAATTTTGTTCTTTTCTTTTATTTGCAATTGAATAGCCATATAATTACTACATAGATTCCATGAGCACTTCCTGATAGATAATGACTATATTAGATCAACTTAATAGTGTTACAATAAAAAGTTAATAAAATCTTTTATTTAAATGATATAAAATATTGATTTTTTATTTTAATTAATTGAAAATTCGATCTCATATTTAAATTTATTCTTAATATTGATTTGTTCGGAATAATTTTCTTCTATTCAATTTTGCCTATTTTTAATAATGAAAGAGATTTGGTCCAAAATAAGACCGAAACCCGAACCGACGTCAAATCATTAAGACTATAGTGGCTGTTGATGGATGGTGTCTCCATTTCAAAATGGTAAGAACTAAGGAAATATTACATAATAAACAAAAATCCATCATTGTTGGAGAAGAGCAATTATTTTAAGAATTCGATAAATATGTGCCACTATTGTTACATGCAGAAAGATCACACATCATTCTGATTTGAGCCATCTGTCTTCATGCCAAATTCACTAAGTGCGCAGAGTCAACTTCAACTTTAATGCCTAAACAAGGAGACTATCACCTGGCATTAATTATTGTCCTGTCGATCATTCTATTGGAATAATAACTATATTATATATATAATCTCTACTTTTCTTTTCTTTTTTTTTTCTTCCCTCTCCTTAATAATGTAAATGTCATGCTCATTGACCGAGCAGACATCTCAACCGGCCACGTCCTTATCTTCACGTAAAGCAGTAGTAACCAAAGTAGATGTCGCTATAGATTTCTTAAAATTCATCTGCACCTAATTAAATAAAAAGTTTTAAATACGGGTAAACCGTAAAACCTAATAGCAGTATTAACGACATTCCGTGATTTATAGGTTTTTTTGAATTTCATCAGCATCCAATGAAAGATTTAAAAGTACTATTATGTTATGTATTTAGATGATTGGTAGTATATAATATATAGATACTATTACTTTAAGTGCCAATAATAGGGATCACAAAAACTTTTCTCTACAGATAGATTTTCTTATCCTTCGTCTCCTAAAATGGCAACATAAAGATGCTGGAAAAAATGACTAAAATGTAAGAGGCTGTTTACGTGCGAGGATAGGTAGATTTTTAAGCACGACTATAAACGAGTCGAGTTGAGATTATATAATATTAAATTAGAGTTTGAGCTTAACTTAAAATTTTAAAGTCCGAATTTAGCTCGAGCTTAGTTAAAGTTTGAATTTTAAGCTTCTCGACTTGAAATAGTTTTCAACGAGTTCAAACTTGACTAACATATTCAAAAATATATTTTGTTTATTACAATAATATTTATATTACGAAACTCAAGTTTAATTTTATTAATTATTCGAGTGGCTTAAGTTTAAGTACAACTTGACTATTCTCAAGTCATACTTATGAACATCGCATCAAACTCGAAAAAGCTGGTGGGTTCTAGTCCTAGGTTTGATTTTTGGTTTAATGGTCTTTCCAGTTCAAGCTTATTTTCATAAATGATCTCTTTCGGCGCAAGTTTTCTTTAATTTTCTTAGAGTTTTTAAGGAGATATTTATGGATTTCACTCACCCACCCCCCCCTGCCCTAAAGTCTCTTATGTGCAGGGGAATTTTGGTAAAACAAAATCCAGCCTATATTTTATTGACACCGAAAGCATGTAGACTCAACCACTTAATGGAGCATCCACTTTGAGCCTAACAACGTCATTGCTGACTTCTTTCTCATCGATACGATGAAGTTTAATCTATATATATATACGTGTGTGTGTGTGTCTATATATTGACCGTAGATCCTCACAAACCAGCATATATAGCAGTATTTTCTCGCACGGAAATCGAGCAATTCTTTTATCAACCGTAGGATTATCAATGGAGGTTTGTGGATGGGCAGCCAAAGACAGCAGCGGAGTTCTTTCACCATTCAACTTCTCTAGGAGGTAATCGCAAGCCATATGTGCATTGACAAACCTTACTTCATCTTTACATATAAATAGGACAGAGGAAATTTTTATCTAATCTTTAAATTTTGATCTTAGTACGGATATATGAACCTTTGAAAGAATATTAGCTTTCTTTTTGTTCCGAAAGATGCACCCATGTTAAAATTTAGGACCGGGTGTTAAAACTATATTTTGTTGATAAGTTAGACGTATATATGTCCGACCAAGGTCGAAGTTCAGGGCTAATTAAATAAACATACATACAACATGTGAATTGTTTAACCTTTACTTTATTTCAAGAAAATTACATAGGTAACATGAAATAGAGGAGAGAAGAGCATATACTTTGATATACAAATGTTTTAATAACCATAGAGCACGGTACAATTTTTATTCGCCACTTTCTTTCTTTTATAGTTACTCTAATTTTTACTCATATATATATTTATATATGTATATATGTATATATATATATATATATATGTCGTCCAAGTAAAGCGCCTAATTATAGATAACAGTAATATATAACATGAAAATTTGATATTAAATTTTGATAACATCGGTATATATATATTATTGCCTTTCTCCTTCCTATAACAGGGTATTTTTTGCATCTTGTTTCAGGAAAAACGGCTGTAATGATATTACTTTGAAGATCCTTTATTGTGGAATCTGTCACACGGATCTTCATTTCATAAGAAATGAATTGGGTGTCACCATTTACCCCATTGTGCCTGGGTAAATGTAATATATCTATTGTGACATCATATACACATGCATATTCATTCGTCTGAATTAATTCATATATATATATATATATATTCAGTTGAATCAATTAATTTAAATAAATTTTGGACGAAGAAGAGTATAAAATGTGCTTATATTTAAAATGAATTTTCAATTATTTGGGGATTATAGTCATAGAGGTAGTAAATTATATATATATATCTTTCCTCTTGTATTCATTTCTCCTAATCTCTTAATGAATTAAAGTGCATTTTTGTTTCGCTAGATGAGTATATGGTCAATACCTTTTTCTAAAAGACTTCTCCCGAAAAAAAATGTTAGAAGATCCACACAATTTTCCTTTTTTTCTCCATATAACATTGAAACATTCATTAGTATTATTAAACCAATATCATCGTCTTCGAATATATTGTAATCGCCTCCACACCATATATGTATAATTTCTAAAAACTAGATTGGGGATACAAATGTGAGTTACAAAAGATAGTAGATATACAGCTGTAAATTATTTTTTCTAAAGTTATAAATTAATAGTTGTTTTTTTTAATAAATTAATAGTTATTATTATCTAGATATTTTAAAATAGTTAACATTATAATAATATCACATAACATTTTAAAAATCGATATAATAGCAAAGATTGTAATTTTAGGAAACTTTAGAAAAGAAAGTAACATTAAAAATCTATATACTTTCTAAAGAAAGATTCAATGAGTATTACATGCCATGTATAATATATATGTATTATGTAAATACCAATAAAATGTTACTATATATGATGGATACAAATCACATGTAATAATTGATTTGAAAATTAATTATACAATTATTATATGTGTCAACCTCTTATTGATATTTACACATCACGTATGTATAACATGTGATATATAATAGCCATTAAATCATTGTTTATACTTTCTTGAAGCAACCCTATATAACTTCTCATATTTTATTTATACATATTGATGCTTATAAGGTTATTATAGTTATATTATGAATAATCAAAGTTATATAATCATTTCGTAATTAAGATCAAATAATTTTGTTTCCTTCTTTTTAGGCATCCTATCGTGGTGTGCTATCCTCTTATGTGCATAAATCGAAGCTCTTGACCCTCTGTGTAGTTGAAATTTTTCTTGACAATTTCCATAGTCACGAAATTGTAGGTGTAGTAACCGAGACAGGGGAAAACGTGAGGAAATTTCGCATCGGGGACAGGGTTGGTGTCGGGTGCATTGTTGATTCATGTCGAAAATGTGACAACTGCATACATGACTCCGAAAATTATTGTACGAACGTAGTAGGGAGCTATAACTCCTCGAACCCAGATGGATCGGTAACATACGGTGGATATTCGGAGAAGATGGTGGTTGATGAGCATTTCGCAGTTTGGGTTCCAGAAAACCTGCCCCCAGAAGCAGTGGCGCCGCTCCTATGCGCGGGTATAACAGTGTATAGTCCGTTAATGTATTTTGGGCTGTGTAGGCCAGGAACACATATTGGGGTGTTGGGGTTGGGTGGTCTTGGCCATATGGCTGTGAAATTTGGCAAAGCAATGGGACTGAAAGTTAGTGTGATAAGTAGTTCTCCTGGAAAGCAAAAGGAGGCACTAGAACGGCTTGGAGCTGATTGCTTCATGGTTAGCACTGACCAAGAGCAATTGCAGGTATGACTCGCATTTGTCTTTAAAAAACACCTGAAATTGGGAAAAAAATTCCATCCTAATGATACACCACATGAATTAATAAATAATATATAATATTTAAATATTTTTAAAAATATTATTTATATTTTTACGTATTATAATTTTATTAATATTTATATACTGCTAATCAATTCACATGATATCTTTATTATTGAAATTTTTTTTGAAAGAAAAGAAGTAAAAAGAGCAAATTCTATGTTTTGAAGGGAAGGAGAATATCCATAAAAAGTTTATAAGGGTAGCCAAATAATTTATTCAAATAACTAATACGCTAGTATAATTAATGTGTAGGCAGCAGTGGGAACGATGGATGCGATTCTTGACACTGCTGCGGGACCTCACTCACTCCTGCCCCTAATTGGGCTTCTCAAAACAAATGGGAAATTAGTGTTATTGGGTGTTTCCGTAGAAGCATTGCAACTTCCAATTTTCCCTTTACTCGTAGGTGAGATGCTTATCGGGCACTGGTAACTAGTAAATGTTAACAGGCATGATGAGTTGTACTTGTTAAAGTGCGGATCAAAGATTTTTTTTTTTAAAAAAATTATTACTTTTTATATATTTACTATCCTATAAAATGTTTAATTCTATGCAATTATTTTTATAAAAGAAAAACTACATGATGTTAAATCAATCTTTAGGAATTACTTCAAATAGAGGATTTCATTAATTAGATCATCAAAACTATTTGATGTGGCCATTAGCTAACATATGGTGCTAATATGGAGCTTCTGCAGCACCCATGTGTCATTTTTTTCAAATAAAAAAGAAAGAGGAAAAACAATTATAAAACTATGAAAATTTATATATATATAAATAGTAAAATCTAGAAAAAGGAAAAAAGTGCAGAAATTATTAATTAAATAAATATAATTATATATATAGTTAATGTAATTAATAAAAAATTCAAAAAATTAAAAAAAAGGAAAATAAGTAACAAAAATTGGAAAAAGCCACCCTAAAGCTACAGGCGGCTAGTTCAACCAATTTTAGATTGATGGATTGTGACCAACTCATAAAAGTGGGTGAGTAATTCTATCTATCACTTATGGTGATAATTACTACTTCAAAGGAGTCATACAACCCCTTTAAGGTAATGGATGGTCACTTCAAGATCCAATTTTTTTTTTTAAAAAAGAAAAAGAATAAAAAAACTTATTGAGTTATAAACAGATAACATGATTAGATGAGTTTTTCTTTCTTTTTCTTTTTTCTTTTTTAACAAATAGAGGCTTCGGGTGGTCATCCACTACCCTAAGAGGGTGGCTTATGAGTAGTTGAACAATCTACTTTTATATATAGGTCACTGCCTACCAAGATAAAGTAGGTTGAATTAATATAGGGTGATTGATCCTAATTTTATTTTATTTTCTTTTTTTTTTAAGTCTTATTAATTAAATTGATTATATGTAATTATATTTATTTAGTTTATAATTTCTACATTTTTTCTTTTTTCTTTGGATCTTATTATTTTTTATATGTATTATTTTATTTTTAATAATTTTCTATATTTTTTCCTTTGCTGCGCAAAAGGACATAGTGCGACGTTTTTTATAAGAAGCACATCGAATCATTTTAACGGTGTTCTAATAGCTAATTAATAGAGTCCCCTCTTTGAATCATTTTTCTTAACGTTAATCTCATATTTTAACTATTTATAAGTTTAATCCCCTATTTGAATTTATTCTCAAATATTAATCATTTTTTTTTATAATTATCCCTTTTTTGGAAATATATTTACCATGCATAAGGTTGGTGGGTATCTCTCTCTTTTTCTTTTCTATACCTAATCAATTAGAATATTCATTTTTATGTTATGTGGGAGCACAATTAGCTATATTTGTGCAGGTATACCACTGGCTCCTTTTTTTGTTCTTCCTGTGATAAGCATCATATAAATAAGGAGACAAAAAAATATATAGAAAATCTAATAATTTTTCATTCACCTTGGGCTAAGATATAAAGGAAATGAAAGTAGCTTTGCAAATAACAAAATCAATTTAATATCTACTCAAGTTGACATAATTACTATTCAGTTGAATTTGAGTTTCAACATATGAAGCTCGGCAAGCTTCATAACTAGCCGAACTTTAATCAAATTTAGACAATATGAAATTTATTGAATCTAAGTTGGGTTTGTGTTTCACCTATAGTCACCTTTTCTTTTCTTTTTTCTTTTTCTTTTTTCCATTAAATGCGATAATAGTATTCAAATTTTCTGAGTTTTAGTAATTTATAACCCACTTAGTTATGCAACTTATTTTGACTCAAAATCTGAAGATATGGTCCTATATGTTTAGGAAGAAAGATTGTTTGTGGCAGTGCAATTGGAGGAATAAAAGAGACACAAGAGATGATGGATTTCGCAGGAGAGCACAGCATCAAACCAGAAGTTGAAGTGATTCCAATACATTATGTAAATACTGCCATGGAAAGACTAGCCAAGGGTGATGTTAAGTATCGGTTTGTCATTGATGTTGCTAACTCAATTAGTTTCATTCCATAATTAAAGTGAGCCGTGCACTTTTAGCTAAGGGAGAGCAATTGAAGGCCATTACAATGTGATAGGAAAGAAAAACTCCTGTGATATATAGGTATTATCAACTTCAGCAAATCCCATTGAATAAAGAAGTCTATCATGTGCATACTTTAAAATGAAAGATACTAATAGTCGTTAAAAATAGAAGCTGATATAAGATTTAGAAACTTTTCAATTCCTATATCTTGCATGGTTAGAATTTAGTTTCCTTACCTAAAGAGGTAATCGTGATGTATAGGAAATTAAAAATTGATAAATTGAAAAAAATTTACTGATTTATAAAAATTAATTTTCAACTATTTGTAAGATCAGAGATGTACTTTTAATTTTAAGGGCAATAGAAGGAATTCAATAGTAAAAGGTTAATGATTAAGAAGAGTATAATAATAAAACTAATCTCGTAAACTTTAGTACGGTATATATATATATATATATATATATATATATATATATATATATTAGAACCGAATAATGAAAATTTATCATCTACCGCGTTTTGTATGATCGTCCCATTTTCTAACATTTTATACATGTATAACAATAATTTACATATGGATTAGACGAAATGTCTGAGTGGATTTTTTGCAAAATTCCACAGATTCGCACACATTTAAGTTAAATGATTGAAATATGTGACCCCTTAGTCTGGAAAACCGGTGAGAGAGTAAATAATGATCAGCGAAACATCAACATTACATGTATTTTCAAATATAAAAATTTTCTAAAATAGTTTGATGTTAACGCTGCAGTAATTTAGAATTATAAATACTAATTTACCAATAAGATAGATTAGATTTAATTCCTCCTTTCCCTAAGGTTGTAATATTATAATATGATAAAAAAGAATAAATAAAATAATCTCGATACATATTCCAATCAATGAGTGTGTTAGTATATTACACTTGCAATTTGAAATAATGTTTCCTTTTCTTAAAAAATGATTTCGAAAATATTAATACACCATATGAATTTATTAATGACACGTAAATGCTAAGTTTTAACATGTAATAATTTGTGAGGCCCCAATCTTTGAGCAACTACTCAAGATCGGCGATGGACCATTTCTTCTACACATGGGATCTAGGATTTGAAGTAAGGATGAAGATAAGGTATAAGACCTAACTATGTATACGGATTAGGTTGTTTTGGAGAAAAGGATGAGATGTGATATGGAGCAACATGGATGAAAGTGAGCTTTGATGAGAATTTATGCTATTATTACGAAGGGAATCATCGATAATTCATAGAAATTTGAGTGTTGAAAGTGATTGTCAAGAGATTTAGGTATGTTATGTTAGAACTAAGGCAAAAAGGAATGGAGCATGTCTTATGATAAGGAAATTATGCATATGAAGGGGCTGTATGACAAAAAACATGTATATGATTGAGTAGGGTAACCAAGTTAGTTTGTGGAAAACTAGCCCCAAACTGTAGACTACAAGACAATTAGCACCCTATCAAACCTTAGGATGATGCATAATCTAGTGGGCAAAGTAATCATGAATTAGATAAAAATGAACTAAGGAGTAATGTAGAGGGAGATTCAAAAGAAAAGGAAATATGTAGAGAGGAGCCAAAAGCAGTTATGTCATTGTAATGTAAGCTATAGTTGCTGTTGAAATAGATAAAATAGCAAGAGATAATGATGGTGGATAATCAAGAGCTAATTCAAAGAGTAAATCATAATCATTATCTGAGGCATAATCAGAGTATAATTTAGAAGTTGACATAATACAAAATAAGATTATGACTTATAAGGTAATAGTTAATCGTGAGATTAAGGAATCAAATGATGATAGAGTATATGAAGTTAATAAGAAGTATAATTGTAACATTATGAGAGCATACCTTTTATGGATCCATTGCCACATTTAATAAGTGAAAAGAGTATTACAAATCTTTAACTTTCATGACTTTTTTTATCAAGACTTATGTATGTTACAACTTTTGTGTTTTTCATGACAAAGTTTCCTGTCCTTATTGTTGATCTAGCTTCGTCATATTTGTTGTTAGCCAGAAAAGTGTTTAATGTCTTCATGAGTCTTGCTCGTCAAGAGTTGTGTTAAATTCCATCAAATTGAGGTAAATCCACTTTGTATGAGTCATTCTCTATTTCCTTGTTGTACAAGTTAGTCGAAAGTTTGGATTTGCTAAACTCGTTTTTGTTGATATATATGTTAGCCAAATGAAATACCTAAGATCTTAACTATAATTGTAAAGCGAAGACTGCAGTATATGACTAGTGGACATGAGGAAATTAAATTTGTTATGATCATCTCAAGTGGAAATTGGAACTTAGACATGCATAGGTGATAGGGATGAAGTGAAAAGATATGTCGACAAAATTATGAGACAGACAATAGATCAACGGAAGGAATGACTATGGGCTTTATAGGACTAATTAATGCAAGAGTTTGAACTAACTAAAGGAATGAAATGGGGACTAAATGAAAGTTCTAGTTTGGATGATGATAAAGAATCAATACAGAAGCATGCCAGTTTTGATATGTGATAAATATTGGATAATGATGAAGGGTAAAAAGAAAAAAAAAAGAAATTTATAAATAGTAATATGCTAATTATGGTACTTAAATAAGAACCTACCAAAGTTGTAGTGATGGACTAGTTGCCATGAAAATATGACTTGAAGAAAAGGAGAGTAAAGAATAAGAAAATTAGAAGGATTTAATAGAAGATGAGACAAGTGAATATTCAGAACTAGCCATCTTAAGTTTATATTTTACAATGTAGAATCATAAGATGAAAAAAGTAATCAGACGTATAAGTTAAAGTAGAAAGTTCTCGAGTTGATAAATTTGAGGTCAAGATACATAAGGCAATATTGAAGAATTTTACTCCTAATGATAGTTGATTATTGTGATGTAATGTGATGTGGAAATTAGAATCGTACAATGGAATCATGGTATTAGATCTGAACTCAAAAGTCCTAGATTGTGAAAGTTTTGAGGATGAATCTTCTTATAAGAGAGGTAAAATGTAAGATTCTAGTCTTCGACCTTCTACTAAGACTTGAAGTAGTGGACCACTTTTACTACACATAGGATCTAGGAAGTACAACTAAGGGAAGCAATAAAGTGAAGTCATTAAGAGAAACTTAAGAAATAGGTTAAGTCATATGACTATACTTAAAGTGCTTAATATACTTGAGTTGAGGCGTTCGAAATGATTTAGGACCTTTGGACAATTTTGTCCAAATTGAGCCAAACTCTAATTTAAAGTTATATAAGTTAGATGAAGAATCTAACTAGGGTCAATTTCTTAAAATCAAGTGTATATAACCCTTAATTTCAATAAAACGTATTTTTACCAGGTATCACTTAATAATTATCGGAAACTCAAAATTTGAGTTTCGAATGATCATGAAACCTTAAAAATAAATTATTTAACTTATAAAAATAATTTTGCGAGTCAAAGAACATGTATTCTGATATATGCATTATGCATATGCTTGATATGAATATATAATACTAAATACACTAAAACAATTACTGTAAATTGCATTTAATTAATAAAAAAAAATTAAAATTAAGGAAAACACTCCTCAGTTTTGGAATTGAACATGGCATCTCTTGAATTCACTAGGATCGTCACTTTTGAGTTAGAAATTGTAAATTGAGGTAAGTACAATGGCATTACACTTAGGAATTTCATTAATTGACACATGTAATTTCCCGTTTTCCCTTTTCCATCGACTCCTTTCTTATAAGTTAGCATCTGAAGTAAACTTTGGTCATTTTGCCACATTTAAGAACAAATATATCCTCTCAAAAAATAGTATTGGAAGGAAAGCAAAAGTTTAGAAAATTATTGTGTAAATTCAAATTAAAGGTAGGGGATTTAGGGTTCCGATATTACATGATAACCTAACGTTGCATAGCCTTAAACTTAAGCTTTTGGAGGTGAGAAATGGTGGGTCGACAACCCTTGGTGGCCAAAGGGTAGTCATAGTATCGTGCAATAGTAGGTAAGTTATTTTTCGCTTGATCTTGTTTCATTTTCTAAAAATATTAAATCAACTTAGAAAATTATGAAAATTTTTTTTCCAGTTATTTTACATGTACTTTCATGGAGTGATTTTATTTTGATGAAATAACATTGATTTAAGATATTTGGCTAAGAAAGTGTCATGTTGTTACAAGTTTTAATTAAATTTTTCGAAATGTTAAATGATGTTATTTCGGTTGAAATATATATATATATATATACTAAGTTGTGGTAATAATAATTTTTGAAAAATATTATGTTTGCTATTTATTATGAATTATTTGGTGTTTATTGGTAGTTTTGCAGATTAAGTGAAATAAAAGGATTTTAGAGTAATTTATGTACAAAACTTACTTGGTACAATTTCTAGAACTTAGTGTTATTAAGATATATGTTATACCGTGATGTTGGAGAAAAGTATAATTATTTACCTATTTTAGCTATTTCTTAATAACATAAACCTTAAATGTGTATTGTAAAGTATATAATATAATATGCTACTTTAGTGTCTTACATGACTAGAATATATTTCCTACTATTTTCTGAATATAATGTATTTTACATGGCTTTTATGGAGTACAAATAATAGCTATTTTATATTTACTAACTATTTATACATATTTTGCACAATATGTTGATGCGAACTAAGGCCAAGAATAGACAAAGCCGGTCATATGGGTGAGTCTAAGCTTGTCGAAAGCTCGAAATGAGTAATGAAAATGTGTGAGAGAATGGAAAAAGAAAAGGAATAAATAAACCCACGAATAGCTCCAAAGGATATAATACACTAGTAGAACTTCTGAGGACTCTAACATAGCTTGATATAACGCACGAGTTGATCTAATGAGGTTACTTATCATCTAGTTTTACTTAAAGGTTAGGATAAGAGTAAAATAAGCAAACAAGCTAATGAGAGCAATTGTTCACAAAAGGAAGTATTCAGTATATTGGTGATGGTGAGATGAGATGCAGTTATATGTACAATAGGTATTTATACTAGAGAAATTAGGGTAACTTACCCAAAAATGGAAAAGATAAATGGGTTATATCTTAAAGAAGTAATTTACAAGGAATAATAAAGGGTACAATGGGAAAATAAAACTAAAATGAATATTCTGGAAGGAGGATTCTAGTACATGGTTGCTCGGATATATAGCTTACTATGGGTGGATGACTTTCTAGAAAAAAAGACAATTTTGTACGATCAGCTTGATTTCTGCTAAGTTGAGGTGCTGAGCAAGAGCTATGGATAGATGTGGGCTCGGCTAAAGAAGAGTAAGTACAGACATGTTCGGGGTCTCTCATCATCTCGGCACAAATGTTGCCGAGTTGGGGGGGGGAGCTGATTTGGACATTCTAATTAAGAGTGAATGGAAAGGTAGAGCTATCAGCAAGGCTCTCATCTGGTTGGTAGATGATTTTTGAGAGATGTGCAGTCACTCAGCTTAGTGTATGAAGTTAGTTGGCAGCAAGGAGTAGCTCGGCCTCGGCAAAAGTTAACTAGAGCAGGAAAATTCGCTACGTTAGTCTTTCTAATCCTCTATCTCGACTACGGGTTAAAGGCCCGGTAGCTTAATTCTTATCATTTCCTCTAAGTTGATTTAGATTTAGGATTTAATCTAGATGGTCTTGGTTTAGTTCTCCTTCAGGTGATAAGGGTTGAGGTTAGCAATATTGAAAGTGTCTAAGACCCTATAATCTTTGCATAGCTCTAAACTATATGCGTTGTTATTAATCTTCTAGAGTACTCTAAAAGGGCCTTCAACTCGGGTGGATAGCTTGTTCTTTCTCTAATTTAGGAATCTCTCCTTACTCAACTGTAACCACACTAAATCTCCAACTTAAAACTGCTTCAACATCCGTTCTTTAGCCTTTTCCTGCATTTTCTTTGTAGCTTGGTTGATTTGCCACGTAATTTTGTTGTAGATGTGTTACAAGGACTATGCTTGAGCTCTTGTGTCAAGGTCTTCTTGTCCGAATATGGGTACAGGGGTTTAATTTAAGGGCAGCTCAAGATTAAGACCATAAACAACTTCGAATGGAGTATGTTTGGTGGTGTCATACACTGTTCTATTGTAAGCAAATTTTACCACAGACAAATAGACGTCCTAATCATTCAAATTCTTACCTACTGCAGCTTGGAGCAATGATCCTAAAGTACAAATGATCACCTCTGTTTGGCTATTAGTTTAGGGGTGATAGGAAGTGTTGTATAATAGTTTAGTCCCCATTTGATGCCATAAGGTCCTCCAAAAATGGCTCCAGAACTTTGGATCTCTATGCACTTCTCAGCACGTTGTGTAACCGAACAATTTCTTGCAATTCGTCCAGCATATCATCTAACCTAGGGATTAGGTATTGTTACTTGATCGTAATCTTGTTTACGATTCAGTTATTAACACATATTAGCCAGGTACCATCCTTTTTTTCCACTTGAAGTGCCATCACAGCACAAGGTTTGAAACTTTCCCTTACATAACCCTTTTTTAGTAATTCATTGACTTATCTTTGAAGCTAAACAGCTTGTTCGAAATTCATTCGATAAGCTGACTTGTTTGGCAAAGCAGTATAGGGTACTAAGTCAATGCAGTGCTTAATGCCTCTAAACGGCGGTAACCTTCCAGTAGCTATTCAAGAAATACGTTTGCATATTCATTCAACAACTCCTTTACTTCCTGGGGTAGTTTACCCTGTTATCACCTAACTAACAAAAAGGTTGGTGCATCGACTCTAATAGCATCTCGGAGTTCAGCTCTGCTTAATATTAAAGTTTTCTTTGACCTATGAGCAAGTTTAACATGCAAATTCCTAACTTAACTCAATGTCATGGGGTTTAACATAATTTTTCTTCCATCCTTCTCAAATACATATGTACTCTTGTATCCATCATGGATGACCCTTCAATCATAAAGCTAAGGTTGACTTAGCAATACATGTGATACGTGCATGGGCAGCACATCATAAAGAATTTAATCAGAATAGTTTCCAATTGTGATTGGCAGTAGTATTTGCTAAGTGACATGTAGTGCTCCTTTTTTATTCAACCAATACAACTTGTACGGCTTTGGATGCACAATAGTTGGCAACTTCAACTTCGTAATTAGATCAGTTGATGCCATATTAGTACAACTACCACTATCTACAATAAGGGCACATAATAGATCATTCACCTTACATTCGATATGGAACAAATTCTCTCTTTATTCTTCTTCGTGTGAAGGTTCCAAACTCATTATATGTTGGACAACTAGGATTAACTTATCTAAGTGCTTGGTAAACACATCTTTCTCAATTAGGTAGGCATTTACATCAACCTCTTCTTTCGCTTCTTTCTCCTCAGGTTCCTCATCCGTACTATCTACTTCGACTTTGGGGGGGCATCTTCCTTAATAATCATAAACCTTTGGTTCAGACATTGAGTAGCCATATATCCAAACCCTTGACACTTAAAGCACTTGATTTGGCTCGTCTTCCTTTTAGATCCTTGTCCTTTCTCGTATGTTTGGGTCAGTACATCACTATTAGGTCGACTCTTCTGTTTGGCTTAGACTTCCAACTTCTCAGTCGACTCAATTCCTTTTAAGTTCAATAACTTCCTTATCCAAGTCAGCTTGACTGTCTAAGTTTGCTCATCGGGGCTCGAATTTGCATTCAGTTATTTCTTTATCTCTCCACTTGCTAGGCTATTCATATAACCTCATCTAGCGTGGTAAATTCCTACAATTCTACAATGTCTCATATATCACTCCTTAAACCAGTAAGGAATCGGGACGCTATGCAAGTTGGTGGGTCTTCTACTTCATAGTGAATCATGAGCATCTGGAGTTTTTGAACATAGTCGTCAATAGTTCAGTCTCCTTATCTCATCTCTTGAAACTAAGCAAAATTGTTTTGTAGATAAGTATCTGGTACAAACCTATTTTGAAGAATTCTTTTCATCTCAAGCCAAGTATTAATCTCCTTATATCTCTTTTGTCTTCTCATGACTTGAAAGTTCTTTCACCACATAGTGATATATCTTGAGAACTCAACAGTTCCAGTTCTTATTTTCTCATAGTTATCATATTGGTAATACTCAAAAACTCGCTCTACCTTCTCTTCCTATCCAAATAATCATCTATACCTCCAAAGCTACTAAAACTTGGAATATGAAGTCTCACGTCGTTGGTAACTCAAGGTGTTCAAGCTCTCTCTTCTTCTTCAACATCATCCATATCTCTTAAGTTAATCCTTCATCTCACTCGTCCGCTTACTCCTCTACCTTGGACATGTCGAGCCAGGTTTTGACTTTTAGTAGGTTGAGTAGCTTGTGGGGTGTTATGCGTGACTTTAGAGGTCAATAAGCCAATGCATGAACTACTCGAGTCAAATCTACTAGGAGGTTAGTTACTTCATCAAGCCTTGCGTCCGTACTTTTGAGGATGCCTTGGGATTGTCGTCCCTAACACCAGCATTAATACTTGGGTTTGTCATTTTCTTTGATAGATTCAAATTTTAAGCTCTTCGATTTGGTGGTACGATTGACACTATTCCTCTAAATTACACAATACATACTCTCCTCAAACCGAAAGCTTAATAACCAGCAAATACAGCAACTAAATTGACACAGAAAATTGCTATGTTTCAATATGCCTAAAATAGGGAATAAGTAAAGGAATTCAAGAACAAACTACTAAAACCTATCGCTTGCTCAAAATACTTCAACAATCCTTTCCACAACTACTATACACTAAGATAATAAGAACTACTTTTCAAATCCTTAAACACAACTTACCTAAATGGAACCTCCATTCTAATACTAAGATGATATGGATCGAGTCCAAGAACAGATGAGGTCGATCATAGGGGTAGGTCTAAGCTTGTCAAAAGCTTGAAATGAGTAATGGATTTACACAAGAGAATGAAAAAAGAAGAGGAATAAGTAAACTTATGAACAACTTTAAAGGATATGAAGTACTAGTAGAACTTTCAAAAACTCATGGCACAGCTCAATATGACACATAAATTGGTCTGGTAAGGTTACTTGCTACCTAGCCTTGTTTAAATGTTATGATAAGAATGAAATAAGCAAACAAGCTAATGAGAGCAATTGTTCACAAAAGGAAGTATTTAGTATATTGTTGATGATGAGATGAGATGTGGTTACATGTACAATAGATAACTATACCAGAGAAACTAGGGCAACTTGCCCACAAGTGGAAAAGATAAGGGTAGTATCCCAAAAAAGTCATGTACAAGGAATAACAAAGGGTACAATGGGAAAATAAAACTAAAATGAATATTTTTCATGAAAGATTCTAGCACATGGTTGCTCGAACACATGGCTTGCTGTAGGTGGATGACTTTTTAGCAAAAAAAGACAATTCTATGTAATTAACTTGATTTCTATTGAGTTGAGGTATCGAACGGGAGCTACAGACATATGTGGGTTCAACCAAAGAAGAGTAGGTACAGACATGTGTGGTTTCTCTCATCATCTTGGCACAAATGTTGTCAAGCTAGGGGGAAAGGGTTTCGAACATGTCGATCAAGAGTGAATGGAAGGGTGGGGCTATTGGCAAAGCTTTCATTTGATCAATAGATGATTTTTGAGACATGTGCAGTCACTTAGCTCGACGTATGGAGCTGGTTGATAGTAAGGATCAGCTTAGCCTTGGCAAGGGTTGACTAGGGTAAGAGGATTTGCCGCGTTAGTCCTTCTAGTCCTCTGGCTCGGCTATGAGTTAAGGGCCTAGTGGCTTGATTCTTATTAAGACTTGTATCTACTCTTAACTTTGTATGCTTAGTGATGGTTATCTTGGATGAACTTGGATATGACTTTGATGTATTGCTTGATGAATCGTATGAAGCTTCCATTTATAACTATTGATGATTAAACGGTGATATGATATTATAATGGATTTTATGGTTATGTTGCTTGTTATTGTTGTTATACTTACTAAGACTTGCGTTAACTTGGAAAAGAATTTAAGGACTAACCTTGCCTTCTAAAGCATTCACATAAGTAAACCCAACATCGAAGTCTTAGAACTGATAAAGCTACAAAGTAAAGACTGGGTAATAAGTGATGAATAAGTTTGCTTAGATTTGCTAGGTTTTGCTTAACGTATGATCTAATGCATTTATGTCATGGTACAAAAAAGACCTATAGATAAAGTTTTTAAAAACCAAGATATTGCTAGGTTGGTTTCCATATAAAAAGCTAGGTTTGTTAAGTAAACTACTTATTTGTAAAAGCATAGTTTTCGAGCATATAAAGACTTCACTGTATTCGTTGAGTTAGTGATATGCTAGATTTTCTAACCACTCTATGTAGTTATTGCTAGGCTGCTGAGTTTTGGCAATTAAGTATTGCCTTACTAGGTTCCTGAATATGTTATCTAAATGCCTGATTTGAAGTCAACTAAATAAGATGAGTTGTTAGGCTAGTTAGGAAATCAGTACCGATACATGTTACATACATGAGCATAGTACGCATTTATTACATTTGCATTATTTAGTTAGAAAACTATAAGTTTATGTAATTAGACTGACTACTTGAATGATGTACTTGTTTTGTTATGCCTATTGTTATGTGTCTATCCACTTTCACTTAGCTCACAATAGCTAAAGGGATAATTTTCTCTTATCCTCGTGTATAGATGAGCGAATAGATAGAAGCAAATACCATAGAGGCAAGGAGACATCAGAGTTCTAGTTGAGAGGGAGCTCTTGGAAGAGGTCAGTAAGCTTTTAGATGCGACTTAAGTACATGGAGGCATCTTTCCAAGGAAGAAGAAGTTCGTGTTACCTTATAAAAGACTTAGTTTAGTTGTTGTAGTTAGAAAAATGTACTTGTAAAAGAATTACTATATTGTATAGATGTGTATAATTGTGATACTCTAAGTTTGTCTCACTAATGTAAAAGCTTTTCACTGTTGTTTATTATATTGAACAAAAAGTGATTTGAAAGTAAATGTTTATGGAGTAAAAGAGTAGGTTGAATACAATTTTTGCCTTATCCTTAACTCAAGGATAACACTAACGAACCATTTTTAGGTACTAAGGATTTGAGGAAATTTTTTTTAGCAAACACCTAGAAGGTAAAGTGTTATTATTTTTAAAGGATAAATTTTTTATTACCTACTTACTAACACTATCAAATATCGAAATATTAGTATTGGTATTTGTTGCCACTTATAAGTACATGTGGCACAAATCTTTTTGTAAATTGCATTGACCGTCCTAAAAAATTTCATAATTTTATGGATACTCTAGATTTTTAAAAGGAAAAGTATAAATAAGTTCCCCATGTTTGCTTTTTTTATTTTTCAATCCTTGTTCTTTTATTTTTTCTATTTCAATCCTTAAGATTTTCAAATTTTGTTAATCAATTCCTTCAATATTTCTATTAGTTTTTTAATTAGTCAGGATGCACAGTAATGTATGACTGATCCATATATAATTATTAAATAGATAAAAATAAAATATTAAAAAACAAAAAAATAAAAATAAAAATAGTAAACTTGCCAATAGGTTGTTGGAAATGGCTAATATTCATGAAGTTGATTATGTGACCTACTAGCAACCTAAGGTGATTGCTAAAAAAAAAAAAACAAAAGAGATGATGTAGAAAACCCGATCATGTTCAAGTCAAGTCACATAGTCCAACTTCAAGCCAATTAGGTTTTTGCCCTTTTTTTTTTTAGAGAACATTAGTAAGTAGGCACCTACAATCACTAGTGGGCGGTGACCCATTTCACTAAGTAGGTAGAAATCTCACCACCCAATGGTAATGGTTAGCCATAATTCATATATATAAATATATATATATTGTTTATATTTTTGTGGTTTTTTTAATTTTTATTAATTTATTTTAAAATTAATATCAATATATATATGTACATAAGTGTATAAGTCATATTAGTATTTTTTTTCAATTTGTAGATTTTTTTTTTTAAAAATTGGTTTTTTGTTTTTTTAATAATTTATCATTATCTTTTAGTATTTTCTATATTTTTCATTAATTTATATATGTTTTTAATATTTTATTGTATTATTTATTTAATAAAAGTAAATAGACTAATGAAATGTTGTCACATGTCAATATGTAACTAAAAATTTAATATCGTCTATTAAAAGGACTTGTTTGCATACTTTTGTAAATATAAAATACTTAAATAAAAATTTTAAGTCGTTGAAAACTAAAATAGAATAAGAAATAAACATCAACGATATTTGGGAAAAAGTACTAAATTAAGCATTTTCCCAATCCTACACATGTAAACCTCAGTATTATTGCTTAAAAGGATATTACATGGCAAAATGTTAACATTATGAATGACGTTACTATGTTTTCTATGAAAATTAGCAAATACAAAATCAAGACAAAAAGGAAATAAAAATATGATGTCATGGCAATTTTCATCAAAACAACCAACAATGTTAAGTTCATATAAATATTATTTTCCACAACATTTATGTAACTAGAAATTTTATACCAAATCTGATTCGGTAAAAGCTGCATATATGAATCTCTAGTGGATGTCAAAACACAAATCACACGTTCCTACAGTACAAGTATTTCTTGCTTTTCTATAACTGTAACCTTCTTCATGAAAATTTTCATACATTTTTCTGATTCTACACCACAAAGGTACTTCTTTTCTTTCACTTCACAATATAACTGACTTAGATTCAATACTCAATTTTATTGTCACTATCTGGTGATGCTTTTTGATTTCATACATTATTATGTCATTTTTCAATTTCCTTTTCTATTGCGTGTCTATTATTTTTTCAATAAGTTGACAATTTTTTATATTTCTTTTATTTGGATATATAGTATACATGATATCATATCAATTTTTTGCCATGTAATATCTTTATTGCAAAAATAATGGGGTCTATACGTGTAGGAAGGGGGAAAATGCTTAATCTTAGAAATGACGAGTATCTCCACAATTATGAAAGTTTTTAAGAGTGACGTGTGCAATTTACTCAATCTTGCTTTCCTTTTTCTGCCCATTTGGTTGAAATAGTTTTCTTGATTCCAAGGAGAGGTTTGCAACATAGTTTGCTTTAATATGTACAAGTAGTTTTATTCCACTTTGATTCAACGTACCACTTTCAAATTCAAATGCAATCATGCCGACCCAAAAAGAGGCAGACAAATAGAGACATAACATTTGTTGCTTAAAAAAAAACGTGCACTTTTTGGAAATGAATTTTGAACAAACTTCTACCATCATAATTGATGTCTCTTGATTTTCTCCCCAAATGATGTCTCTTGAATCCTGTGCATTTCTTATATCCATTTTTCGTGTGTAAAATATGGTATTTGTTTGGATAGAATAAACAGAATATTCTCAAGATTATTGTGGATTAGTAATAGGAAAATGGATATTTTTATAGATAAACTCATATTCGATTTTCACCTCTTTAAAAGTTATAACAAAAGAGCAAGATCTTTAATCAAGAATTTTTTTTTTTTAATTCTTATCAGTCACATATTTACGTCCTATCTTTAAATATATATATATATATATATATAATAAAGTTCTACATATTAATTATTCATGTTTGTAAATATGATTGGAGGAACACAAGCTTATCTCGAGAAATTCTATCAGATCCAAATGAAATGGACGTTCCATGGGAAAGAATAGACAGGCCTGCGAGCTTATGTCGTGTACCTTGAGCAGGATCTTTGTGTTGTGGTTCTGTTGACTCATTTCTAGTCTTGGGCTAATAACATACTACTGTACTAGACTAGTACAACTAACCAGCCCTACAAGAACTGTCACCACTGCATTTGTACGTGCACCCAATTTTCACTAATTGCATATATTCTATCAAATCACATCCAGTGTTCTATGACACACCGTACCATAAGAGCTTTTTTTCTCCGTGGCAATTAGAAATTCCATAAGTTATGATAAATCATAGTTATATAATTATATTACAAGCTTATGATCCTGTTGCATTACGCTAGATTCCTTAGTATTTTTATTGTTAGACATTTTACTTAGAGGAATCAATCTCAATGGGAATCAATCTCATTAAGGAATTTACATGTTCACCATTGAAATAAATAAATCTTATTTAAATACTAATTATATAAAAAAAATTATAAAAGGACTAATACTATATCTCATGTTGTACATGAGATATTAAGATTGTATATATATTACGCGTAAAACCTGTGATATTATTATTAATTTCAAAAATCATATTTAAGTAATTTTTTTTTGTTTTGAACTCCTAAAATGTGATGTACAGTTATATCACATTTCTTAAATGTGATTTCTCTATAAGCACGTAAATCACAATTATGGGATGTGATATGACCATGGTAAGAAAAATATGGAACGACAACTTTAACATGTGATATCTCTGTTATTTTTTATGTCACATTTTTTAGATGCAATTTAATATAAACATTTATGTAATTAATTTTATCTAATTCATATATAAGTAACTTTTTTAAAGATTAGCAAACACGTGTTCCATGGCAATCTCACTTATTGTTAAACTTATGAAAAAGCCAAAGGGTAAAATCAATCATTATTTCTGTGAATCAAAATCCTCCGGTTGTTGTAATCTGAAACTTATTTTGTGTTCTTGATAACACAAATTAGTATATATTTTCTTAGGTATATTGCGTTGATTTAGACTTTATTTGTATTAATGTTATGATATTTTGAGCTTAATTTGTTTATTTATTATTTTTAGGGACTCTATGAGTACTTTATGAAGTTTTAGAGGTTTTTTTGCAATTTTGAGTGTTATCGATGCAAAGTATAGGTCAAGAAGCAAAGCAAAGGAATCTTAAGCAAGGAATGAAGTCTAGTAGTGACTACAATTGAGGACCATGCTTGTGGTCCCTACTTATGATTATTTTGTCGTGAATTCTTCTTGAAATTTAAGTTTTTGTGCAAAGAACAAGAACATACCCAGCTACTATAGCCGTGTACTTCGGGCGTGGAGTTTATACTAATTTCCTTATCTTTTATTTTTGTTAGGCTTTTGTTGCAATCTTAAGTCTACTTTTTATAAATAAACATTTAGGTCTAAGGTTAAGAAGAGAGAGGATGCAGAGAGACCCTTGAGCATTAGTTATTAGATTATAAGAGGGCTCTTCCATCATTATATTTTATTTCATTTAGTTATTATGTCATTCTTTTAATTTATTTAATAAATCGTTCTTGAACCCTATGTTTAAAGAGTGATATTTATTTATGAAATTCAATTCATGATTTTGCTTATTGCAATCTAGTTACATTGTTTTTAATGTCATTAGATTAATATTTACTTAGGTTATTAATTTGATGTATGAGTTTGCTATAAAGCTATGAGACTTACAGTAAACAAAAAGTGTATATAGAAGAGATTGAGTACGTTAAGAGATTAGGCTTTGAATCTTTTCAGATTAGGGAAAAATAATGGTAGGATCCAAGTGCTTAATGCGATCTTGGAACACTCTGATTAGAAGCGATTCGAGTAAAGGGGACTCTAAAGTTAAGAATTAGTGAGAGACGCGAGTCTGGTTAATTTAAAATTCGATTTTCGTAGGAATAGAATTGGAAATATCTATGGTCTAGTATAGTGATTGAGATAGAGTAATCCTATAGAATTGAATAGTAAGCAACAACAACAACAACAACAAGATCTACTAAGAAAAATGTCACTTCTTAATTAATTCATGTTATCATATTATTAAGTTATTCAGTTGTTTATATTATTTAGGTTTTATGTTATTAGTTATTTTGTTATTTCATTATTAGTTAATTCTTTTAATTTAATTTCCTTATCTTTAATTTAATGTCTTATTGCAATCTTTACCTTTTATCTTCAGTTTATTTTATTGAATCTTCTATTGTTAGAAGTTAAGTAATTAAATAATTTATAGGTTATCACCACTAAAAATAATTAAATGTACTCACATAATTAGTACCTCATTGGATCGATACTCGGATTCAGCATCCATTTTATTCTATAGACTTAACTAGGTGCACTTGTCTAATATAGAGGTATATGCCCCATCAATTCTTCATTGGAGTAAGAGAGAGATAATTTTGCAAAAAAAGAAAGTTGATATGTATTGCTACTATGACTTGTCAATATTTATAAAATAGCTTGTTGAATAACTTAATAATAAACTCAACTATACAAGCTTGTAAAGCAACCCCCTTCCCCTCTCTCTTTTAAGTTGGATCTTCTTTAAGGCTCAACTTATCTAAGTGAAACTGCAAGGTTTGCTGTGAAATTGGTAGTGAGCAAGTTAGCCGACTATAATCTTGAGGGAATAGGCAAAATTTAGAAAAAAGCAACAGCTTCTTGATCCATAGTAAAATGAAGATTAATACTTATTGATAGCTAGATTTCTCCTTAACATGCTACTAAGTAACTCGGTTGCCAAGAAACCGACCAATGTTATTTCTAATTAAGGCTTACAAGATCCATTTAATTGGCTTCGAAGCCCAACCTACTTATGTATTTTGTTTGAGTTTGGGAAAGTGGTGCGAATAGTTGCAACTTTATACAATCTCATTTTATAACTACCCACTACTCTTATCTTTTAGGCATGTTCTTAATTACAAAATCGCTATATGGTCTACGACCAATGATTATCTACTATTATAGGCACCTAATATTCGTTTATAAATAAGGGAAGGAAGGCATTGTAAGAACTCTCTTATGCCCTATAATACTTAACCTACTTATTCACCTAAACAACCACTTATGTAGGCATTGGAGTATCTATGTTGGACTAACCCCCGCACTACTTTAACCTTTTGCTCATGCTTTTGTAGGATCAAAGATCTACATCAAAATCACCTGACAACATTTGGTGTCATCCTTTTTTTTTTTTCCATAACCTACACACATAGCCACAATAAGAATGAAAATAAAGTGTAGGTGCTAGTTCTTTAACCTAACACCATTTAGGGGGGGAGTAAGCATACCAATAAACAACATTTAGCTAAATTGGAGCAACTCCGCGTTGATTTAGCTAAAGAAAATCAGGAGCTCAATAAGAAACACGACAAGATCCTTAGTCTTCTCCATAAGAATGTTTAACCATATCAAACCAAGAACACGGTCACAACAATGTTGAGAATTCTAATGAATCGGTTTATTCTCCTAAATTGCCCCAAAAGTAAGTTGAAGTTACACTTGGACCTTCGGCCCCCACTCTTAGAAAGGGTGATCAAGGAAAGAAACCAAAGCAAGTGTATTATGTGAGGCCGTCGCATGTCAACACCCTTGCTTTGACCAGTAAATAATTTTAGATAAAGAGGAGTCCTTTTGTTCCCAAAATTTTGGAAGACGTAATACTACGACACATCAATTTATTGTAGTTTGAGACTTACGATGGAACAAAGGATCCTAAAGATCATCTTCAGTACTACCATACATTGGCTAAGCATTATGGCTTAAGAAATACCATGGCTTGTCAAGCATTCCTATTAATGTTGAGGAATATGTACAAGTACATGATTTAAACATTTGAAGCCAAACATGATTTCATGCTTTAAGGATTTAGCAAAAGTGTTCTTATAGCACTTTCTTGCAAGTAAGCTTCTAGTTAAGAATTCTTAACAAGAATTAGACTACTAAACCCTTGACTAAGCTCAAGCCTAAAGATTAGAAGCCATGGCCAAATGAATTCTTTCCTTATGACCTACTACTAAGGAGTCCGAGTTGTTACAACTTGCCAACTTGATGCCTTAGCCAAGCTAAACCCTTTCATACTCATTGATTGTCTCTAACTACTGACTAGAGATACACTTATACAACAGCTCGGCCCATTTGACCACCCTCCTAGTCAACCTAAATTCAAGTTGCACTGAATTTGTTCTAGTTGAATTCACCTTAGAAGAATTATCTACTTAGCTAGGCACCTTGGCTCGAAAGTCACCAACTTGATCATACAAGTTTATCTTCTTTTACTGGAAAGTCACCCATCTATAGAGAGATACTTACTCGAAGACCCCTGATACATAATCTTCTATATAAGATACCTATTTTTACTGTATTCTTGATTATACCCTTCAAATATTCCTTTTAATATACTTATTTTAGATTTTATCCTTTTAGTCTTCCATTTTAGGTAGGATGTTCTAACTTTCGGGTATAAATACCCACTGTACATGTAGCCGCAAGGCATTATACATTAAGAATAGTGAAATTACTTTCTTTCGTAGGCATTGCTCATAGCTTATTTGTTTAGTTTACTCTTATCCTAACTCTTAAACAAGGCCAGGTAGCGAGTGCCCTCATTGGACTAATCATTTTAAGTTAAGTCGTGAGTCATTGGAAGTTCCTCAGTATGTCATATCCTTAGAGTTGTTTAAAGGTTTGCTTGTTTACTTTCATTATTGCTTGTGCAATTCCAATTTCATTCTTCGAGTTTTCTGTAAGCTTGGACTCACCCCAACAACTATCCTTGTCAATCCCCAGATTGGTCCCTATCTTCTTGGTATCAAAGCAGAAGTTTTGTTTAAGTAAGTTATGTTTGAACTTTCTTGTAAGTAGTAATTGTTGTCGTAGTGTTGTAGTCGTAGTGTTGTAATGCGTAAAAGTTAGCTGTAATTGCTTAAGTAGGTAGAAAGAGTAGTCGTTCACTGTGGTTATATACATTTTTTTACACTGTTTCAAGTATACAAAAACAGAGCAAGTTTTCTACTGGATTTATTGTTCTTCAAAGACATTCATTGTGTTGATAGCTAGTTTGAACTTTCGTGTGAAGGAAAGTATGTGTGATTTGTTCGAATTGAGAAAGCAGCTTTTGTTGTGTTATGGATTCTGAGTTTGATTACCGAGTTTTATCAAAAGAATGATGCATCCTAATATTAATGTTAGTATTAGAGGTGATAATAATGGTGTTGTCTACCATGGTTGATGGCCCTAAGATACCCCTAAGAGTATAGATGAACGACTTGATGAGGCAACTAACATCATAGTCGATTTGACTCAAGCTATTCATGCTATGGCTTATCGACCTACAGAGGCCATGAAGAACACTCCACAAGTTGCTTAACTTGCTAAAGGATAGATCTTGACTTAATAAGTTCGAGGTGGAGCAATAGGAAGACAAGTATGAAGGAGGATTGACTTAAGTGATATGGAAGATAATGAGGAAGAAGAGTATAATAATGAAGTGGAGTGAGCTCAAGCACCTCAAGCTGTTGATCATGTGAGGCTTCAACTCTTAAGCTTTAATGGTTCTGGGGATACATGACTATCTGAATTGGGAGGAAAAGGTTGAATGTATCTTTGACTACTATCAGTTTGAAGATCATGAGAAGGTGGAGGTTGCTATCGTAGAATTCTTTAGATATGTTATGTTATGGTGGAAGAACTTTCAAACCATGAGGAGGTAAGAAGGATATAAGGAGATTAGTACCTGGTTAGAGATGAAAAGGATTCTCAAAAATAGGTTCATACTAGATACCTACCAGCAAGATACTTTTGCTAGACTTCAAGAGCCACAATAAGGGAACCAAAATATTGATGATTTTGTTTGGGAGTTCAAAATGCTTATGTTTTGCTATGAAGTAGATGAGCCATTAGCCTAAACAGTATCTAAATTTCTTACTAGATTGAGAAGTGACATTTAGAGATATAGTAGAACTTCAACAATCCATTATAACGGATAAGGCTATAAGAATAGCCCAATGAGTGGAGAGGTAGAGAAGGAATAGGTCGAATTGACCTCCAATAAGCTGACCTAGTCAGTCAAGCGAACTTGCTTAAGGAAGTTACAGAGCCTAGCAAAGTATGGAGCCAGCTAGAAGGATTGATGTTAGAGTCGAATAGAAGGGTCGACTAATTGATGGTGAAGTGCCACCGAGAACCTATGAGAAGGGGTAAGGATTTGGGATGAAGATGAGCTAGGTCAAGTGTTTTAAATGCCTAAGGCTCAAGCACATGGCTGCCTAATGTCTGAACGAAAGAACTATGATTATCAAGGGAGATATCTCAAAGATTAAAGTAAATAACATGAATGAGGAACCAGAGGATGACAAAGTAGCAAGAGGTAAGGTTGAGGTTAATGCCAACTTGATTGAGGGAGATGTGGTTATGGAAGACCTAGATAAGTTAAATCTAATTGTTTAACCTACGATGAGTTTGGAACCCTCTACTAAAGAGGAGTAGAGAGTGAATTTATTCCACATCACTTGCAAAGTGAAAGATTAGGTTTATGCACTCATAGTGGATAGTGTGGGCTATACTAATGTAGCATTTGTTGACTTGATTAAGAAACTTATGTTACCTACCATCTCACATTCGAAGCCATATAAGTTACTTTGGTTAAACAAGAAGGGAGCACTATATGTCACTCAGCAAGTGTCGCTACCAATTTCTATTGGGAATTACTCTACTGAGATTCTCTATGATGTATTGTCCATGTATGCATCTCATATGCTACTAGGCAAACCTTAGCTTTTTTTATCGAAGGGTTATGCATGACGGATTCAAGAACACCTATGTATTTGAGAAGGATAGTAGGATAATTACCTTGAAACCTGTGACCCTAAGTTAAGTGACTAAGTTACAATTTAAATTGGCTCCAGGATCGAAGAAGGCTTTAGTATTGAGTAGAGTCAAGCTCTACGAAGCCATTAAGGCTAATATGCTAACCTTTTTGTTGGTTAGGCGACTGCTCAAGTTAAAGGATTGAGGTAAGCTACCCCTAGAGGTCAAAGAGCTATGGGATGAGTATATCGACTTGTTTCCAAAATAGTTGCCTGAAGAATTACCCTCTTTTAGAGGTATTGAACACTAAATTGACTTGATATTTGGTATTGCCTTGCCAAACAAACTAGCTTATCCAATGAACCTTAAACAAGCTATTGAACTTCAGAGACAAGTCAATGAGTTACTAGCAAAAGGATATGTGAAGAAGAGTCTTAGTCCCTGTTCTATACCTACATTACTTGTGGCAAAGCAGGATGGCACTTAGATTAGGTATGTAGATAGTAGAGTTGTTAGTAAGATTATGATCAAGTATAGATACCTCATCCCAAGGGTAGATGATATATTGGATGAACTAAGTGGAGTAAGAGTACTCAGTAAGATTAACCTAAAGTTAGAGTACTACTAGATTTGAATGAGGTTAGGAGATGAATGGAAAACTGCTTTTGGGACCTGACATGGCTTGTACAAATGGATGGTCATACCTTTCGGATTATCAAACACCCCAAGCACTTTTATGAGGCTAATGAATAATGTTTTGAGAAATCTAATCGAAAAATTTGTTGTCATCTACTTCGATAACATCCTTACCTATAGTGCTGATGTAGCAATAAATACTGACCATCTCCAAGCTATTTTTGAGGTCCTTTGAATAGAAAGGTTGTTTGAAAACCTAAAGGAGTGTTATTTCTATGGAAGAAGTAATCTTCCTAGGTTACGTAGTTGGTCGGAAAGTATTGAGAGTAAATGAAGAGAAAGTATGAGCCATTGTTGAGTGGTTGACCCCAACTTTATGTGCTGAGGTGAAGAGTTTACATGATTGACATCATTTTATTAACGCTTTATCCAAGGATTTAGTACCATAGTGACATCTCTAACTGAGCTTATAAAAAAGAATGTAGAGTTCAAGTGGAGAGAGAGAGAGAGAAAAGAGAGGAGTTTTGTCGAGCTAAAAGCAAGGTCGACCTCTGCCCTAGTCTTGGCTTTACCAAACCTTGATAAAGTATTCGCGCTTAAATGTAACATGTTAGGTGTTGTCATTAGAGCTATGTTGATGCAAGAAGGCCTACTTATCACTTATTATAATGAAAAGCTTAAAGGAGTACCATTGAACTATTCTATTTATGACAAAGAACTTTTGGCCTTGATCTAAGCTATATATGTATAGCAACATTATCTTCTATTAGAGAAATTTTTCATATACATAGATTACGAGTCCTTGAGATATTGCGAAGCTAATCAAAGTTTTTTAAATGCCAAGCTCGATGGATAGAATTTTCGGAGGGATTTAATTTTGTCACTAAATACAAATAAGGTAAGAATAATGTAGTTGCCGATACTCTATTGAGGAGACATATTCTACTAATTAAGTTGTAGAGTTGGTTGTTAGGGTTTACAAGCATTAAAGAATAGTATCAGAATGATTCCAATTTTGGCCCTATATAAAAGCATTATGGAGAAGGAGGAACAGTTGATGAGTACCATGTGGAGGATAGCTATCTGTTTTGAGATGGCAAATTGTGTATGCTAACCTACTTAATTAGAGAGCTGTTGGTAAGGGAAGCCCACAATAGAGGACTCTCTAGACACTTTGGAGAACGGAGAACATATGAGCTACTGAATGATAGGTTCTTTTGGCTTAGAATGAAATGTGACATACATCATGTGATTAAGAGATGCACCATCTGTAAGAAAGTAAAGAGCTAAGCAGCATAAAGGAAGGCAATGCTTCTACTTATTTCAACCAAATCATGAGTTGACTTGAACATGCACTTTATCCTTAGATTATCCCAAACTACCTAAGGCAAAGATTTTGTAATGGTTGTCATAGATAGGTTTAACAAAATGGCACATTTTGTGTCTTGCACAAAAACTAATGATGCTTTGACTATTGCTTCATTGTTTTTGTAGGAAGTAGTTCACTTACATAGAGTGCTAAGGTATGTGGTGTCAAATAGGGACCTAAATTTCTAAGCCATTTTTAGAGAACCCTTTAGCCTTAAATGGGAACCAAACTATTATTCAGCACCTCTTGCTATCCTCAAACCAATGACTGAATTGAGGTGGTCAACCACACCTTAGGATCACTGTTCTAAGCTACAGTAGGGAAGAACTTAACTAACTAAGACGTTTGCTTGCTTGTGGTCGAATTTGCTTACAACAAGACAGTACACACCATCATTGTTCATACCCCATTTGAGGTCATTTATGGTTTCAACTTTGAACTACCCTTCGATCACACTTCCATGCCACCTGTTAACTAAGAAGATTTGGAAGCAAGGACTAAAGCTTAGTCCATCCATTAAATCTACCAACGAGTCACCCAACACATTGATCGAGCCACTATAAAAGTGAAAGAAAAAGACAAAGGAAGGAAGACCAAGCAGTTTTAGCCCGGTGACCAAGCGTGGCTACACTTGAGTAAGGAAAGATTCCTTAATAAGAGGAAGAACAAATTGTCTACTAGAGTTGAAGGATCATTTAAGATACTTTAGAAGATTAATGAAAATACATAGTAACTTGAGCTTCCAGAAGACTTTGGAGTGTCAGATGTATTTAATGCTGCTATCCTTAACCTTTATCGACTTAAGGAAAACTTAGATGAGGACTAACTAGATTTGATAATCCCAATCAACCCAGTAGAGATGATAAGAATCAAACCACTAGACCCTAAACTTGAACTTGAACCCGAGCTCGAGCTTGAGCCTAAGGGCTGGAAAGCATAGCTAGATGAATTCTTTCCTTAGGACCCACTATAGAGGAGTTCGAGCTGCTATAACTTGCCGACCTGATGCCCTGGCCAAGTTGAACCCTCTTGTACTCATTGATTATCTCTAACTACTAACTAAAGATACATTCGAACAACAACTCGGCCCATTCGACCACTCACCCAGTCGACTTAGATCTGGGCCATGTTAAATATGTCCGAAGTGAATTCACCTAGGAAGAATTGTCTGCTCAGCTTGGCATAGTTGTCCTTCTACCCCTGCTTGGTACTTCGGCCCAAAGGTAACCAATATGATGTACAAGTTTGTCTTCTTCTGCTAGAAAGTCACCCATCCATAGAGAGCTACATACCCGGGGCCCCTGAGATAGAATCTTTCGTATAAGATACCCATTTTTACTGTATTCTCGATTATGCCCCTCAAATATTCCTTGTGTCATACTTATTTTAGGCATTATTCTTTTAGTTTTTTCCACTTTAGGTAGGATGCCCTAATTTTCGAATATAAATACTCATTGTACATGTAACCATAAGGCATCATACATTAGGAACATTGAAATTACTTCCTTTTATGAACATTGCTCATAGCTTTTTTGCTTACTTTACTATTATCCTAACCTTTAAGTAAGGCTAAGTAGTGAGTACTCTTATTAGACCAGCTTGTATGTCATATCGAGTTCAGCTATGAGTCCTTAGAAGTTCCTTAGTACGTTATATCCTTAGAGCTGTTTGAGGATTTGCTTATTTACTTTCATTATTGTTTATGCAATTTCCACTTCGTTCTTCGAGCTTTTTGTAAGCTTAGACCATCCCAGTGACTGTCCTTGTTAGTCCTTGGACTAATACTTATCAATTCTTCTATCCTTAACACCATAAAACAAAGACCGGACGAGTCTATTAGGGACTATTTGGCTTGGTTCATGGTTGAGATGGTCTAGGTTTTAGAATTAGACATGAGTGTTGCTCTCAATGTGGTGATTAACAAAGTTAAACCTCATGGAAACTTTTTCAAGTCTCTAGTAAAAAACAAGCTAAAACTTTTGGTAAGTTTAAGGCTAAGGCTACATCTTATATTCGCCAAGAAGATAACATTAAAGCTCAGCGTAAGGTTAAGTAAAGCAAAAGAAACTGAAAGAGTGATAAGAAGAAGAACGTGAAAGACCAATTGGTGCATGCGGCAATCAGTATTCTAAAGGAAACAATAGCTAGAGACAATATTCATGCATCTCGACTTATTCTATTCATATACCACTCAATCGTCTGATCACGGATATTTTAATGGAAGTATGTAATTAGAGGGGAGTATTACAATGGCTAAAAAGAATGAGAGGAAATCTATCATATAGAAATTCTTATAAATAATGCAATTTTCATTGTAACAAAGGTCACAATACTGATGAGTGTATCAAACTAAAAAATGTAATTGAGGATGCAATCCAATGAGGAGATCTGAGCAAGTTCGTTACCCATGATGTCAAGAATATTGATTGACTAAGTCAGAGATGACGTGATAAGTAAGAAAATGTAATGGGGCCTTCTTAGGTTGAAAGAGATGCGAGAAGTGAAAGTAGTAGCACAACATTGAATGGTATAATAAATACTATAATCAGCAGACCTTCAACCTTAGGTCGGTTAAGCTCTTTGAGCTCGATTAATACCATACATTGTGTTTGTAGTGTATGGGACAAGAAAGTCAGGTTAATAATTCCATTTCTTTCACAAAGGAGGATTTTGAAGGTGTTTAAAGGCCCTATGATGATGTACTCATCCTTGGCAGCCTCAAGGAAAGGGTCAAGTAAGCTAGAGGTAATTAGGCAAATGAACTCACCAATATACTCTTGGGGTATCAAACAACTTACAGAACTTCTACATAAGAAACTTCCTTTTGCTTAGCTTTTGGTTAAGAAGATGTCATCTCAATCAAGCTTGAACTTCCTATAAGTAAAGTCTAAAATGTTGATGTGAACATCAACTACATAACTCTCCAGGTGAGCCTTAATAGCATTGAGGAAGTATGGGATACCACATGGGCCTGAGCAACTAGTTATCAACAAAGTATGGCTCAATAATACAACAAGAAAGTAAGGCAAAAGGTATTCCACCCCAGAGTCTTAGTGTGTAGGAAGTTGGAAGCTACTGGCTCAAGTGGGGCATAAGGCAAACTAACCCTTAACTGGGAGGACCTGGTTATGTCACTAAAGATGTGGGTAAAGGATCATGCAAGTTAGAGACCCCTGAACATGGAATGCCGATAACCCAAGGCCATATTTCAACTAAGTCTTGTAATGTAATCGTTACATCTGTAACCTCTGGTTATGATTAACCCAGTGATGAGTTCTAATATCAGGCAAGTGTACCTATCAGTTTTAATATAGCGGATGTGAGTCTGAGTCGATCTCTCAGAGACTTCGAGTACTAATATTAACCTTAGCTTTATCATCTAACCGGAAAATTGTAATGAGTTGAATGAATTAAAAATACTAAAATTAACAAACTAACTTAATTATGAGACTTGATTAAGCAATTTAGAAAACGATAAAATTAAGAACGACTTCAAGAAGGTAAATAACGTATTTAGGAATTATTTTCCCTAGTGTTTAACATGTGATTGCTTAAAATATATTCAATTCAATCTCTATTATTTTTTACTAGAGAGATTCACAATTAAAGTTAACACCTTTCTCAAGCATATTAACCGTAATCCTAAATTATTTACCGGAATCTCTTTACTTAGTAATATAATTTAGAATCGCATTAATGTATAATGAATTCCCACACAAAAGAACAACTTTCCGGAACAAACATGTATCTTATCTCTAAGTATACATGTAATTCGCTCCAATTATGTCAAGATCTCATTACACATGTGATTTCTCAATCATCATGCATAATATCATAGATTGATACTTTAGAAATATCAATTAACAATTAAATAACATAATTGAATCAAGAAAAAATAGAAACTTTATTGAAAATTATCAATCAATATAATAGTCACATGAAACTCTAAGTTACATAATCCTAAATACAAGAATTTTAAGATATCATAATGAAACTAAAAATGAATTGCAACAAAATCAATAAATAAAATATGAAAACCCCTTTTTTGATAATTAATCTCGTCAATCTTGAAGTTAGGTGTTTCTTTCTCCTTTTTCTCCTCCTTTTCTTCAAGTCTTTTCTCTTTTGAATGTCCAATCTCCCGTGCGAAACCCTAGTAAGTTCTTTTATAATGTATTGTAAGGTTTCCATTTTCGTCACCAGACACAGCCTGGGACATAGTTGTGTCCTCAGGTCATGTAACTTTCTGACCTTAACAAATCTTCCTGGATGGATACAGACTGAGGACACAGTTGTGTCCCAGATTGTGTAACTTTCTGACCAAAATTCCTATTGTCTATATAACTTCAAAACTTCAAAACTTATTCATTTGAACTCCAAATTGAGTGAAACTTGATTCCTTTTCTTCGTTTTCAATCTAAGAACGCATTCAAACCTTGAAATTAAAATTTTACTCAATTAAGTATCAATTTCTTTAAATAAAACCAAAGATATAAGAGAAATACTATAAAATCATCATGTGAAATGTATTTAAAATAAGAGTTATCAAGTTCATTATACTTGTCTGAATAACCTTCTAATTGTTGTTGGCATACGTCGCTCTCTCACTTGGGTTGATTTTCATCCTTAAATGCATGCCCAAAGTTAGTATCTACATTAACGCCGTGAGCAAAACGTTAATTGCTAACACAGGTTCTTGCTGTACTCTCACACTTAAGTCAATTTTCATCCTCGATCACTCCCTAAGTTGGTATTTACACCGACATTGCAAGGGTCAAGGCCTTGAGTTAGTACTTACCCTAATACTACTAGTAACTTACTAATCGATGACACGAGTCCTCCCCACACCTATACCTTAGGTCGATCCTCATCCTTGATAATATCCTATGAGTTAGCACTTGCACTAATGTCTTCGTTACCAAGGCCCTGATCATAACCAAAGACAAGCCTGTTCAGCTTAGCCCATGAAACTTAATCACATACTCTTTAAATTGCCGAATTAGAAGCAACAAAAAGAGAAGAGGAGTATGAATCAAATAAAAGGTCGGATAAGTAAGTATAAAATGAAAGGACATTTCATTAAACAAGGAAGCATTATGAAGCTTTATAGGTTAGCATCCCAAACCCAATTGCATATGAAAGTAAAATAAAGTCACAAAAAAGAGGTACAAGGCCATTTCTCAATCTACTACTTGGTACCAACCCTTGATGCTTGCTCCCAACTCTGACTCAATTGCTTGTAGACATGTCATTTTTGCCATCCTTATGATTCTTTTTTATTGGGTCAAGTAAAAAAAAGTAAAAAATTAATAAAAATAAATAAATAAATAATATAAAAAAATAAAAAATAAAAAAAATTGAAAGAAAAATGAAATATATAAAGTGTTAAGTCGAGTTGAGTCGTTTAGGGTTGGTTCAAACAATGATTAATGGTACACGTTTAATTTAATAAATTCTAAGTTGTTAAAGGATCGGGATTCATTAAAATATTTTTTAGTCCAATCTGATATAAAGTGAATTTTTATCTAACTTATATTAGGCTAAATAAACTTAGGATTTATTAGATGGATTAGTGTGTATTTTGGGCTAAATTAAGATGGACTGAGTTAGGCCCAAAAGATAAAAAGCATAAATCAATATAAGATTTCTAGAAACTAAATTGAATCTTCAATAAATATAAATATGACCATATCTTTTGTATCTTAGATTTATTAAGTTTAAATCTTCCTCCAAAAAAGATTTAAAAGATTTGATTATGTAGCTTATAAATTGCAAGTCGATGATAGAGTTTAGACGCATTTTCACAATCCCCAATACATAACACAACATCACTACAATCACTTTCGCCTAACACACACACATTACTTTCGCCTAATATACACACTCACCTATACACAATCTCTCACATTTCTCGCATACTATCCTCACGTCACTCATACATGGCTATATAACACAAACATACATACTTACTCTCACTTGACGCTTACAGTCTAGTATGACGCCACATGACCAGAACATACACAAACAACCCCACGCATCCACTTCACGGTTACTACAACACACTTGCCTACACTTTACACTGTACGCCCACTACACTGTCAACGGACACGAACAGGACTCAAATCTGACCCATGCATAGGCAGATCTAACCCAACCAGTTAGATGGTTTTGGATTCCATTCTTTTTTGTTATTTTTTTTTAATGATTACTATTATCGTAGTTATTTAATTGTTTTAATTAGTTTAGAAATGTTAGTTCTTTTTATAAATTTCTTTTCACTAACTTTATTTTTTAATGCAGGTACTTAGTTTTTTTTTTTTTGTTTTGTTTTAGTTATTGTTAGCTTCGTTAATATTTTGTAATTTTAACATGTAGTATTAATTTTTACAAAGTTGCATAATTTAGATGGTTTATTTACATCAAATATGTACTAAAATGGTTTTTTTTTTTTTTTTGTAGGTCTTAGAGTTAATTTTGATTAATTGATTTTTGGCACATCATCATTTTTTAAATAATAAAATATATTTTTGCATAGATATTACATTTTTTAAAAATTTCACATTTGCATGAAAATTGCATATTTTAGTATGTTGTCATGAAAATTGCATTTTTAAGCATTTAGGGATTTTTCAAGAATAAAAAAAAATCATCTTATCACTTATTTAGTTTTCATAAAATACTTCAATTGGCATCTTTTCCACGATTAAAGATTTTTTCTATGATTTAGACGTTTTATCTATAGTTTAAAAATCTTTTCCATGGCTTAGGTTTTTTATCTATAATTTAGACATTTTTTCCATTGTTTAGACTTCTTTTCTATCGTCCAAGCATCTTACTTATAGTTTAATCATTTTTTCCATGGTTTAGGCATTTTTCTATGATTAGACATCTTATTTATAATTTAGATATTTTTTCTATAGTTTAGGCATTTTTTTTTTATAGTTAGGCATCTTATCCATTACTTAGGCATTTTATTCATAATTTAGGCATCTTTTTTCTGATTTAGATATATTTTCCATGGTTAGACATATTGTCAATAGTAATTGCATTTTTTTTCATAAAACAGTATGTCTTCTATGATAATTGAATATTAGCATAATTCATAAAATTTGCATCTTTCTTTTATTTATTTATTTTTTCCATTTAGATGCTTTAGGATTTTTTTTTAAGTTTTGTTACATAATCAGTTTTTCCAAAAATAAAAAAAAAAATACTAACTTGGAGTCATTTTAAAAATTACGTCTTTAGTTTTTTTTTATTGATTGGGAATAAAAATTATGTTTTTAAAGGATTTTTCTTTATAAAAATAAATTGATTAGAAAACATAAACCTAACTCAATTTTCAAATTAAAAAGAATTAACCCCCTAAATCTTTTCTAAAAAAAGAATCACGTTGGTTAAATCCTAACTAGCGAGTACGTAAATGCCTCTGGAGCAATCGTATAAAAAAAATTTCTTTTTCTTGAAAATTCATAATGAAAAAATCATTTTATTCACATTTTTGCATATATGTACATATTTTGGCATTTTTAGAAAAATTATAAAAAATAAAGCCCATTAGGTTTTTTTTTTTTCTTACATGGTGACTTAATCTTGGTAGATTAGGCTTTGAACTTAGTTTTGTTTGGTTTAATTGTCTAAAAACATTATTTTTTAAGAATATTTGCAGACTAGTGGCTAAGTTAGCCTTTTTTTTTAACCAAAAAAACGCTAATTTCACTTGTTACTAGTGTAACTAGTTGGCGACTTCAATTTTTCTAAATATTTTTTTAAAAGCATTTTTTAAAGAAAAATGTTTCCTTAATTTTATGTCAAGTAATTTATATTAAGTGAACTAGATTTAATATAAGTTAAATTAAAAAAAAAGAATGAAATAGGGCTTGACATTGCCCATACAAGGTTCTTCTTCAGGAGAAACTACTCTCAACTCTGACTTAGTTGCCCAAACAAGGTTCTTCTTTGGGAGGAACTACTCTCTACTTTGACTACATCCCTATATTTCAATTGAGCCAATGGTCACATCTCTACAGCCTCAACGGCCTTAAAAGTAGGCCCCTCTCCATCCATAAGAGTCGACCCTTCACAAAAGCAATTTAGGAGAGGGCTACCAAAACTGATTTGCCCCTTTCCATCTATGTTACCTACGAACTAGCACAAAGAGCCCGATGCCATCCCACCAAGCTCTTTCGAGCAACCTTAGTCGAAAATCCTATGAAGGGAAAGAGACCTCCTTTGCTGCCATCATTATGGCGGAGGTCCTACCTACATGAGGATTTAGAGAGGTAGCATCATAAGGCATCATCCACAACATTGTGTAGACGAATGCCTCCCATAGTGAAGTTACCCTAACAATTAGTAGATGGACACCAAACATCTCACCCTTGCATAAGTGACTATGCCTGAATGAGGACCCAACTAAGAAGCCCACATACACCTCTCAATTGCTACTTGGGGGCCATTTCCCATTGTTAGGTGAGTCTCTAGACCTCATGATCACCATTCAAATGAGGGTGCATGAAGACTCGAAGCCCTCCTCTTAAGCTCGTATACTCTCCCTTTTACTTCGATCATCTTCTTCACACTCATGGTGAAACAAAAAGAAATGTAAGCTCTTAATTAGTTCTTAATAGAGAAATGTTGGAATGTGTTTGAAGTAAGGAATAAAGAACTTACGTACCCTTCATATAGGGGGTCCCATATAACCCCAACCATCCATGTAGCACCCATGCCACAATTGGAATTGAATGGCAGTCCAATCGAGCCCTTAAGAATTGAATGGCAACCTAACTAACCCCTTAGGAAAAATCAATGCAATGTACATGCATTAAATGCCTTCCAAAAAGCACATGCCCAAGATAGTACGATTTCTAGGCATGTACTTTGCTCGAGGTACACTCTACTCAAGAGATTGCATGATGTCAATAAAGATACACTTAAGCTAACCATCCTACCTCACGCTTTGTGTAGATAAACAACATGCAAGTTCGAACACGTCGTTCTCGAGTAACCTTAAGAAAACCGAGTTAGAAGACACAAGTAAAGCAAGTTAAACAATGAACATGCAAAGGTAACTAGAAAAATTTCATGACTTAAGTCCCCATTAGAAAATCGAGGACAATAGTACAACGACAGGAAAAAGGAGACAACAAAAGAAGAGAGTAGAATGGAGGGAAACTAAGTAAGAGGATAATTCCATTACTTCATTCAATTATTTACATTTCAAGGGGGGAGGGGGGATTGGCAACCTAATTACCCCTAGCAAACAAAATGAGCATCTTACCCTAGTTACATATGACAATTGAAAAAAAACAAAAAATAAAGCAACAAGAAACAAGGCCACTTCGGCCTAGTCCACAACAATATTCTCCTCCTCCTCCTTTTGGCGGACCTCCTTGCCCTATCCTGATCCCTGTTGTTGTCGAAGCTTCCTTCCGTAAAGCCCTTAAATGACACCTCTCCTTCTTTACCACCAACAATTATCGGATCATTGAGATAATTCAAAAAGGTCAAGTCTATTCTAGGGAAGTGTTCACAGAATTGCTTCCGAGCCTCTTTGGCCGTTGTAAAGCCAACATTACTCATAACCTTCTCCACAAAGGGGTCGTTTAAAGTCTCAAAAAAAGCGTCGCTTCACCTCTATATCAAACCCTTCTTAGCTAGCAGCTTAGCCTCCTTCTATATGAAACCAACTTGAGTATCTTGCAGCTCCTTCATCCTTCCCTTAAGCTCAGCCTGTAGCTTAGCTACTTCTTCCTTGAAGGAACTCATTGAGGTTTGGGCTTCCTTAAGACCAGACTCCAACTTCTTGGCTCGTTCCACAAGCTCTTGATGCTGGTGCTCTAAATCCCCATATGTGGTTGATATATGTCTACATTTCTCTTTTCCTCTTCTAATGCCTAGTGAAGCCTCTTTACCTTAGCCTTTACTTGGCTCCTCTTAGATCACTAATACTCTCGGTTAAATGCAAGTACATATCCATAAACCAAAAGATACAATGTTAATTAGATAAACAACATGAAACACTTAAGAAGAATTAATAACGGTGAATTACCTTGTTATGCCTCTGGAGTAATTTTATAGAGGCCTTAGTGTCACTCTTCCTAACAAAAAGGTGCTTAAACTTGGCATGAAGCTAGTCCATCTGCTACATTGGTCTCTTGGATAATCCTAAAAAAGGCTCAAGCTCTTATTGCATGACCAATTGCTTGTCACAAGTTGCCAACTGCACTGGTTCCTCATCATCTAATACATCAATAACCTAAACCCTGGTGTCTTAGGGGGCCAACTCAAACTCCCTTTGCTGCTCCTAGACAAAGGTATCGTCTAGTGCCGAGCCACGGTGTCGAGCCAGGTCACCTCTTAAGCTACCAACTCCAACCCCTTATACTTGTTGAGGCTTTACCATCTATAAAACTTAGCTCGCCTCACTAGCGTCAACACTTGGTGTAATTGGGTAACCAAAGGAACCCCCTTTATTGCATTTTGTAGGGCCTCCTTAATGGTTTGCTACCTGGGCCCCTTTTTCTTCTTGCTTTTCTTGAAGCAAGGCTGTGAACTTTACCCATCCCCCTCTATAGCCCCTGCTTCCTCTTCTTACCAGCCTTAACCGTTGCAGCCATGCACTTATCTTAAACAACGAGCAGCCTTTGCTTCACATCATTCGAAGCCACCTACATAGTTGTAAGCATAGTACAAATAAAAAGAAAACTACAATCACTCAGAAAGCCAAAGATGAGTAGACTTGACATTCCTCATTATGATGATGGCATGACATGATAGACACCCAGTTACTCCCCTTCAGCAAAGATCAGAAGATACCTATCTTGGTTCCATATAGAGCCTTGCCATTGTTATACATCTGAATAGCGGTTGTAGGGTAAAGCCGTATCTTGTTGGCCAAGTCTAGCAACTCTTCCCTAGCCTTTCCATCTTCAATATCTAAGTGATCAACTAGCCCTAATTGAATAGGCACCAACTACCTGTCAAAAAATTTAACCTCTCAAGCATTCAAATGGAAGAATTACTCCTTCTAATGATCTACTTTGTTCATGAGAGCATTAAACACTTTTAAAGGCCTACCTCAATTGGCAATATACATCCAACCATCAAGGCCCCTCTTCACTTGGAACAATTGCCTAAAGAGATGAGTTGTTAGCTTCAGGAATATCCATAGGAAAACTAGTTGGAACCTAACCAACTGAGCCTAAGTGTTTGCGCGTAGGATACTTGGGGCAATCATGAAGTAATTAAAAACCTCTACCAAGAATTTTGAGAATGGTAACTATAGTCTTAGCTTGAACGAATTTGCATACATGTTGAAAGAACAATCATTGCCTATCTTGAAAGCCCTTTCGCCATGCCTAAGCCCTTCTATTGGCCAGTTGAGCACATTCCTCACCACTTGAGTTGTTGATCTCATCTTTTGCAGTAAAAAGCGTGCAAGCATACGCCTTACTATTTGAATTTGTGGTACACAACAACTCCTCTACTATGTCATCCTTGCTATCTAAGGAACTTACATCTTGAGGCCTCTTAATAGCCTAGGCTTTCTTCTCATCCTAAGTCAACAAAACCTATTGCTCGTCATCGCCAGCCGCCCTTATTGTTATTTGAGAGGGGAGTATGGTTATTGCCCCCTTTGTGAATGATCTCTTCATAGTCTCAGTCAAGTACTTACATTGAAGATCGAAAGCTCCCTTACCAGCCATCACTGTTACACAAGAAAAAGAGAAGAATCATGCTAAAGAGGTATCAAGTGTACTCCCCAAAAAAATTTCGGTTGAGTTTCTCTTTGATTTCAAAGCAAAGGTGAAAGATGAGGCCTCAAGCACTTCTTTATATAAGTAAACCAGAGAGGGAGACAAATGGTTTTCCCTACTACTAAAGCACTACTAACTACAAAGACGTGAGTTGCATCCCAACCGTTTACGTATCCCACTCCTTTGACAGATGGTTTGGATTGATCCATGCACACAGATTGCTGACATGGCCACACATGCTAACACCTATGTTTGTAACCCTTCCCAAGTGGGGTACACTTATACATTGCTTTTCCCGAGGATCATCATGACACCTTAAGCAGCCCAACCATCACATTAATCGTACCTAGAAGAATTCTTATCAGACTTGTCAAATGTTGTGTTTCCCAGCTATGAGCACTAAACCTTTGCTCGAAATGAAGCTCTCCTTACCTTGAATTGGCCTTCCTAGCACATTTACTCTCCTTATACCATTGACTCTAAACAGAGCTTTGGGGGGGCAAGGGGGGGGAGAAGGGAGAGTGGTTGGGGTACGAGGCATGTGTTGATACTAAATTTTGGCCCGACTCGAGGCTTAACTCTAATGAAGATCTTTGAAGGCTATGTGGTGCTTAAAGAACAAAGCACTTCGCCTTCTCTAAGTACTCTAGCATACTCAGGCATCCCTACAACCTTTAGGCTCTATGGTGATCAACAATTTGATCATGTCGCTTTGAGGACTTAAGTAATTCCTAACGAGCATTGTCCTTAGAAGCTTGCCTGACACCTAAGGTCCCTACCATCCATTTCGAGCACAAAGGGTAAGGATGCTCACTACTCCTACAAGTTCCATTTGCAACCCACCTCACCACTCATGACATGCTTATGCCTTCCCTTCTATCTCCTTACTCCTTTTCTTGTCTCTTACATCGGCATCCTTTCCTAGCTCATTAATTATGCCCGTACATCCGTAGTATAACCAGTGCACCTAACATACTCTGAAGGTGTTAAGTCTATATGTTATAGAAGTAGTTGCCAAGGTGGTCATGCCTGGCTAACTCCCAAAGCTACCCTATCACTTTTGCAGTGCATATCCCCTACCAATTGCCAAGTATGGATGAGTCTTGAGCCGGCATGTACCTAAGTAGTTATGCCACCTTATATTATAAATAGCGTAAGAGGCCAATAAGTAAAGGATTGGGAACCCTTACATCAAAATCCCTCTTTATTCCTAATTCTAAAGCTCTCACACATCCCCTTCCTTAGCACTTTCTCGCCTAAGCATCATCTTTGACAATTGTCAGTGATCAATGAGTCCCTAATCCCTATTTCCTTGCCTTCATTGCTAACTTGAGTATCAGAGGTCCCTCATGGATACATTTATAGAGGACTTCTTGAAAGTAATGAGGAGTAAGAAGGTCATCCAGGTTAAAGCCCATCTAGACTCTCTCCACGGAGTTGAAACCCAATTTACTCCCGCTTTCTCTAGTTGATTTAATCACAATCAATAAGTTCTCTTTTAAAAGTACGTTCTTTAGGGTTGATGCCATTTTAGTCTTTATGTTATCAATAGTAGGGCTAACTTTCGATTGGCATTACCACCAAGAATAATGAGTTTCTTCCATCAATAGCTCTTGACTAGTTCTATAAAGTCTGGCTTTATATGGACCATCATATGAATGTTGTAGATATTTGTTTTAATGTTATGTGGTAGCAAAATTACCTATACTTATGTAAGTCTTATAATATAAATGAAATGAAAGTAGGTTACAAATTGTGAATTTAGCTTAATATTTACTAAGTTTGACATAACTGCAACGCAATTCAGTCGAGTATGACCTTTAATCTATTGAGCTCGACAAGCTTGTTGTTCTAATTAAGCTTGGTAAATATTAAATTTATTGAATATGATTTGAGTTTGTGCTTCTTTTTCAGTGAAATGGAGATAAATGTGATATTATTTGTTCAAACTTTCTAAGTTTTAGCGATTCATATTTAATTTATATTACTATGCAACTTATCTTGAGTCAAGAATATATTTTGACATTGTTGATTTACCTAATGTAGTTTAGCTCAAAATTTGAAAGTAATGGTCGTAGAGCTCAAATTAGCTAAATGGTACAAATTGTCAAAGGCATTTGAAGCCCAAAAAGGAATAGAGCTATTAAACTCAATCTTAAGTTTGATTGAGGTGTTGTTTTTGAAAAATTCTATAAGATTAATACACATTTTAGTTAAATAGTTGAAATATGTGACTCCTTATTTGAAAAATCAATCAGAGAGTAACTGAACATTAGCAAAATCTCAAGTTACATGGATTTTTAGTATAAAATTTTCTAGAATTATCATTGTAAATAGGGCTATTAATGAGTTGAGCTACTTCCGAGCTACTCGATATTGACTCGGTTCGAACTTGATTAGTAAAAGAGCTTAGCTTAAGCTTAAGATAAAGCTAATTTATCTAAATGAGTCAAACTTGAGCTCTCATGCTTGTAAGCCTTTATCTAAATGAATCGAGCTCGAGTTTCAGTTCAGATTCACGAGTTGGCTCATTTGGGCTTGTGAGCAAGCTTATAAGCTTTATAAATATTACAAATAGTATATATATTATATATTATATACTACATATTATTAAAATTTACAAGCTAATATCTAAATAATACACATAAAGATTTAATATGTTATAGGATAATATATGACATATAATTTAATCCTCATTCACTCTTTATTAATCTATTTACTTATCTATTTTTTTTTTAATTTGTATATTTAGGCTCATGAGTAGACTCAAGATCAGCAGACTTTACACTTGGCCCAAGCTTGATTAGTAAACAAGTCGAGGTTAAGCTTAAAACAAAACTCGTTTATCTAAACAAGCTATCTAAATAAGCTAAGCTTGAGCCTTAATTACAAGCTCGATAAAAAGCTTGACTAATATTGAATAATTTTTAAATGAGTTGAACTTGAGCCTGTGGAAACGTGACTCAACTCATTTATAGCTCTAATTATAAAATACGGATGAACACATAATCTAGTTGTATAGAGCTATATGTACTTTATTGGATTGAGTAACCTTTGAATAGGTATTAAGAGTCATAAGTAGATACTAGGTAAAGATTTCTCAGGACCTACTTCTATAGGGTAAGATATGGGAATGAGGTCTTTTTACCATTTACTTATCCTAGAACCTGTACTTTATTGTTAGATGGTATAGGTTTAATATACCCTATACTTACCCTATAAAAAAATATTGAATAATATTAATATATGAAAAATAAATAAAAATATCATCTTTCTTGTGTTTTTGTAAAAAAAAAAAAAAGAGCTAAGCCTATAAATTAATAAACTTAAAGTATTAAACCTAATGCCATCTCTATCACTTTATAATTCTATTCTTTCTCTTATTCTTTCCCATTTTCCTCTCCAACTCTATATTTTTCATTCTTTACCCTTATTATTTCTTATTTGCTAAGTAATAAGATCATACGAACTTGAAATAATAAAAGTAAGAAAATAACCTCTCTTTTTTTTTTTTTTTCATTTTCATAGATTTTGTTACAAAATTTCATAAGTTTTGCCTATTAAAAACTTATAATATCAAACATAGATTGTGTTTTATATCTAACAAATGTAAAATATACAAAAAGAGAGAAAAAAAACTTGCAAGTTCTACAAGTTACTCTGTAACTATGGTGCACAAGTTCCAAGATGTTACATAATAGATTCTAGTTTCAAATAGGGTAAAATATAAGTAAGATCTCATACTCTATCTACTGTATATTTACTCATATTGTAAATTATCTGTTTGGATAATTTCCTTAAAATGACTAAACATATATGTAGATTATACAAATGCAATTTGAAATCATGTCGAAGGTGCTTCAAAACTTCCTTTTTATTTTTTTTCTTATTTAAAAAAATAAAACTTCACATCGTATTTACTTATTAATGATGGGTAAATAATAGTAAAAATTTAATATTTAAGAGTATTTGTAAAAGATAGAAGATATTTTTGTAATATAATCCGTTAACATTACCACTTATTGAAATATAATCAACACTCGTATCATTTTTCCTCCGCTTTTACTCCCATTTGGTTCAACTGACTTTCTTGGTTCTAGGGACAACTTTGCATCTCATTCCACTTTGATGCAACATACTACATTGAAATTCAAATGCAATCATAACTCGCAGGCCCAAAAAGATCACAGAGAAATAGACAAGTAATGTTTTTTGCAATAAAAACATGCACTTTTTTGAGTATGAGTTTTGAACAAATTGCTACCACAATAATGCATGTCTTTTAAATGTGTGCAACTTAATATCCATTTTCCATGTGTAGAATATGGTACTTGTTTGAATATAGAAATGGAATGCAATCAAGAAGAAAAATTTCGATCCTCAATCATCATTTATTCTTTTACTCTTATAAATCCCATATACTATCGTTGGAAAATATTATCTAAAATGGAATCCCATGTACTAAATATTCATGTCAAATATAATAAAACAAACACAGAATTATCGAGAAATTCTAATAGACTAAGAATATTGCAGGTGCTTCACACTCTTCCCAAGGCAAAGAAATCCGCTGTTGAGTTTCTCCACTAGGCTCTCAGGATCCATTTATAATTTCTATATATCATATTAATAACTTAAGAACTCTTTTTCTAATTATATAAATAAAATATTAAATGTTACATAATAGATTCTAGTTTCTAATATTTATTTATATTATTTATAAAACTCATAATCACGAATTTAAACTAGCATAATACTAAAAAAAAAGTCCTTAGGCTAATGATTTTTTCCCATTCGTAAAGAACCCTAAAAAGAGGTACTTACTCTTAAGTTTTGTATCAAAAATCTGTGATAATAATTTTTTATAAGTAACATATCAATATTAATAAAATTTTAATATATGATAATAAAATTGAAACTTTTTAAAAAAAATAACTGATTAATTATTTAATTTTAGACATTATTTTCTTTTTTACAAAACATAATTAAGAAATACTTATGGTAAACCCATTGATCCATACGATTATTTATGTCTCAATAGAAGATTCAACAGTTACTCAATCCTTATTATTTTATATATTAAAATTAATATTTATATAATATTTATTAATTCACGTAAGGTTGTGAAATTTTTTCTCATCGTTTAAATAGAGGGAGAGTCCTCTAACAAGAAATAGTAGAAGCGGTTCCCCTTGGTATCTAAGCGAAATGGACGTTTCAAGGGAGGAGCAGACAGCCTGTGTGCTGTTGCACTGTGCACAGAGCAGGGTCCTCGTGTCGCCGCTAAAATGCTACTAAATTTTTACTGGGTTAGTACGACTGACCAGCCCTACAAGACCTGTCACCACTGCATCTGTACCCAATTCACTAATTGCTTATATTCTATCAAATCACATCCAGTCAGTTCTCTATGACGCAACATAAGTTCAATGAATGAATGAATGCTGTAGGATTTCTCTGTTTTTTCCCTAGGGGAAAAGAGCAATGTCTAACATTTGATAAGTTTTCTTCGGAAGAAAAAGTTGTCTTTTTTTATTATTTATTTTCTAGTAATGCCAAATTCCATAAGAATTCCAAAAAAAAAAAAAAACACCCATTTGGTTGGTATTGTCTTGAAGTACTATATAGAGAAAACCCATTACATGGGTTTTGTAAAATAAGTCAACATTAGATATAATTTCTTTTGTTCTATTGGGTAAATCCTAATATTTTTCTTATCTCAATATTTAGGAAAAGGAAAAAAATTTATAAAATTACAACATTTGAAAAAGTAATCCAAGATATACCGTACATGAAATTATCTTTAAGAGATAATTTTAGTATATCCATATATTATATTTTCATATATCCATTCATTTTAAATTTAGTTGAGCTTATATGTAATTGCAGATGAAAATGTAATCACTTTAAATTTAATTGAGTTTATATGCAATTTTAGGTGAAAACGTAATCAAAACACGATGTTCAATAAACAGTTATTTTTTTAATCAATCAATCGAATCATATGATTATTAATTTGTGAGATGTTTGATTTTATCCCTTTTCAGTAATATATAGATATGCATTTTTAATCAACATCGAAATATGTTAATAATTTAAAATTATAAAGAAATGAAACCATTGTAGGAAATGTAATTATACCGTCAAAATAGTTATAGTGTTTTAAAAATAAAGAAAGTAAATCAAAGGTGAAATATCTAAAGCTAATGATATCGGTGCCGTCGTAGAGGCAATGGCAAGCATCTTGGGATTCTGCGTTGTCCTAGGGCTCAACCATTTGGGTCACATCTAACTAAGTAATCTATCTACTATATTAGTTATAAGTACCTGAGAACGGTACATGCATGGAGACTAGAGAAGGGTGTATTTGCATGACTCCATTGCTCATGTTGTATTGAGGATCTCTAACTAACCTCTTCAATGGTGTATTGGGGTGGTGGAGGTAAGTATTAGAGGTATCTTTAACAATAGGGATGTAGCACATAAGATCCTCGAAGCTTTTCTTAATGAATAGCCTGTGGAACTTAAATCCAAGTGATATAGGAGATGTTGATGGTGAGAAGTGTAGGGGAGAATTATTGTCGTGAATCTCTATGCCAAGTTGTTTACTTCCTTAGCTCCTAACTCAATGACAACTACAAACCTAATGGCCCTTTTCTCTCTACAGCTTGTTTAGTGGGGAGTCATCTACGTCGACATCTGAATTGGGTGAAACTAGGTCACCTAGGTGGATCCCAATAATCCCTTGGATGAATCATTTACTTGATGCTACTAAGATATTATGTTTTCGTATGACATGTATGGCTTCACCTACATTTCAAACAAAAAAGTTTGAGTTGCATATAAATAAGAAAATAAAAGTGTAAATGAAAAAGCAACTATACATACCATACACATCTAGGAAGCCCTAGATCGGCTAATGTATCTGTAAGTAACTTACAAGTATCGGGAAACATAGTCAGGATATATATTAGGCAATGGTCACACCTAAACTATCTAGTTTCGATAATCCTCCTATTATACTATCAAATCTACATAGTAAGGCGCCCAATTTATCTCTGTTTTTCCCTTTAGGTTGTTATCATGTAGTGCTCGTCCCATATCAAGGTGGGCTAAGATCTCTTGCATCTCGCCAAACTATCGAGCCACGTGGTCGGGATAGTGCATCTCTATGATGTGAAAGCACATAAGCAGTACACGGGCTAACCATACATCACTCCTATAGTGACAATAAGCATGGAGTTTGGTAACATCATTGTGGTTGTATAAAATCTAAACAACCTGCATTGATGATCAATAATGAGGATGAAAAAAAGTAATAGTTACTAAATGGATAAGGAGAATGGTTTAAGTAAATACACACCTACTTTGGACATTGTCGATCAAATGTGTCGTCGTATGGTCCAACTACATGTATGGGTAGCTCAATTACATCAAACTCCGCGCCCCATCAACTCATAAGTGGTTAACTATCGACAACTATTGTAATCTAGTGATGTAAAGAGGCAGTGTATGGGAATTGCTCCCATGTCTACACCTACAGAATCACCAATAGACTATTAATCTCTCTTGTATCTACCTTAAAAGCCAAGCATAACTGGTGGTACAGCTACACTAAGTAAGTTGCTCCCCACACTTATCGCCTGACCATGACGAGGTTTGATAGGAGAGGGAGGAACATAAGGTATGTTAGATATCTCTCATACATTTTAATAATAACAAAAATGGTTAAAAACTAATGAATCTTTAAGAGTGTAGGCTTATAGAAAGTTTTTCATAAAAACATAATTTCACATATTTATGTCACATTTAGAAGCTTATTCAAAATCTTTAAACTGTTTGAAAATAGACTATTCTGGAAAGTTTTTAGAAAGTATTATAGAAACTCTTATAAAAAGAATTAGTACAACTCTTCAGAAACTTGTTTAAAGACTTTTAACAAAAGAAGGTTGATACTCTTCAGAAAGTTTGTTTGAAAAATTATGTGAAATATTAATTTTAATCAAATTTGGATTATTCAAGCCCTAGCTCTACTAGATTAATAGTATTAGGAAAATAAATTTAATCTCGTTTTACTCAAGATGGAATTATGATCTATGGGGATTATTTTTAAGAGAAAATATATTTGGATAAATCAAGATATACATAATCTTAGATAAGGATAAGATTGATTCGGATTTTGTGGAGTTTCAAATTCTTGCACATGAGGCTTATCGGGAAGTTGCTAACAAAAGCAAATCTTTTCAAATTCAAAACAGAAGCTCATCTGGTAGTTACAGATTGATGAATATCATCTGATCTAAACAAGATAAGAAGAGTTGTTTTTGAATTTCAAATTACCGAGATCTTCTCAAAATATTCAAGGATTATCTTCAGTATTCAACGGTTGGATAAACATGAAAATAAAGATAATTTTCATCAAATTAGTTGTTAGAAGATTTCTATATAAAAAGAGAAAGGATTCAAAATGTCATTGGCAACTTTGAAGAAATATTATCGTTGCACAAAAATTCTCGATCAATTTTTACCTTCTAAAAAGCTTCAAAAAGTTCTTTAGAGAATTGTATCGAATCAAAGTTCCACAACAAGTATTATTTCTTTCAAGTACAAAATTGTTTAAGACTTGTATTTTTATTCTTACTTGTAATCTCTATACTTTATTATAGAGAAAAGATAGTTTATACTCTATAAATCTATGTTAGCCTAGATTAGAGAGAGACTAGATAGGCAGAACAGAGTATTGTAACGTCATTGTGACAAATGCTTATAATCTATTTGTGATTTATTTTAGTGGATCAAGTGGAACAGCATAAGTGAAATGAACCAGGTCCCCAGCAGTAAAGCTGAAAGAGAGCAGTAGGTAGGAGGCTAAAGCTCTATAAAATCTTTACCTTTTTTTCTCCTTCACTACTCTTTTAATTTACAATTTTGTTATTGTGTATTGAGTTATTAAACTATCATTATTCACCATTATAAGTTGTTAAGAAAGATAATTTCATTTTTAACAAAAAGGTTTTCAAAAATTTAGAGATATTAATTCACCCCCTCCCTCCTTTTGATATCTTATACGGGACCAACAAGGTGTACGACATTATTAGACTTATTGAAAATAACATACCTCCAATTAAGTACATGATATGTACCTCGTGAAATGCTACAATGTCTTGTCATCCACATGAAAAGGCAATTGGTAAAATTGTCCTTCAATCTAGTACCCCTTAAGGCTCTCTTTAGTGGGTGAATTTCTAATAGGCGGTGATATAATTTGGCCTAACCAGTAGAAACTATCACTCCAGTAACTGTGTCACCATTGACTGGTAAACCTATGAGTAGAGATATATCGTATAGCATCACTATCATCTTACTAATGTGGAAGTGAAACGTATGTGTCTCCTCCCTCCATTGCTCAATTAGGTCAGTAATCAAGTGTTAATCCAACCATATGAAGGGAACCTGATGCTCACTAATGAAGCTTGATTGCTCCAGTACGAGATCATATGTGGATCTATTGGGATCTCCTTACCATCTTGACTCTTAAGTATTACCTTACGTCTATGGTACTTGAGCTAGTAGTTTTCCTGTAACCAAAAAAGAAGAAATATTGCTACAATCAATACAGGAATGGAACAAATTGTAAGTATGTTTTCCATTTGCTATTCCTTGCCTAACTACCCCACATTAGCTCAAACCTATGGAATGGTTGTAAGTGAAGCAGTGATATATTTGTCGGTCTTGGATCCATATGCTTCTGTAAGTACAAAAGAAGAAACATATTGTAAGATTGAGGCACATGTGTTTGAGTCCAATTTCGAGTGGTCTTAGCCAATTGTAGGATTGAGGCACGTGTGTGGACCTACAAACTTAGTTATTACAAAGTATCCTACATGTTGATTCTTACAAGCTCTGAATTTCCACTTGCAGCCCTTTTCCTAATTAATGCATCTGATAGACCATAGCACTGGTTCGGACTTCTTCACAATGAAGTCATGGTGGTTCATAACACGATGTAGTCTTACAGTTGTCTATAGATTTTTTTATTCTCAAATCACATGCCCACCTTCAATTCATCACTAAAGCTCCATTTACCACCACTTATACTATCATCAAACGCCACCAGTCTATCCCCTACACTTGACATGTAGAAAGAAATAGGTTTCGACATCTTGACCGCATCCACAAATGTTGCTAATCTATGCCCTCAACCGTTTTGTCCATGTAACCTTTGTGCTTCTTTAATTCCTACAACTAACATTCACTCAGGCCAACATCAACATTACAATCTATATCATCGAAATCTTCATCAATGTTAGCAAATGCCAGTTTATTCTCCACATTAGTATCTTTGTTAGACTTGCTGGTGATAAAAACATTAGGTTCATTGGACATGCAACTAGTGTTTATTACATAACTTAGTAGGATCACTCAGGATTCAAACAAACTGATTTCAACCTGCAGTCCAAGATCATCGTTGTTCCATTCCACATCATGCTTAGTTGTGAAAGGGGTTACCGATGATGGGTTCACTTATAAATCCCCATAAAGCCATTAACTTCACCACCTCTTATTGAATAAGCCATCAGTTGTTAGACATCGTAATCATCATTGATAGGGATGGCACAGAACATGATCTTAGTCTTGCCTATAAGGGTACATCTATGAATTAGCTCGATCTGGTGTGTTGTCATGTCAACCCAAAACCAATTACATAACATTCTAACTACTTAGTCATATGTGACTCCAAATGGAACTCCGACTATTGTTCTCAGTTGCCTGTCATACTATACACCATCCTTTCTTTCCACAATATTTTCACTAACATAGCAAACCAATCTCATATTATCCCTTATACACTTGTTTGATACATCAACTACATAAACTTCAGCATGCGCATGTAAAAGTTACACTTTACTCTGGTTCATAAATACATCACCTAATTTGATTTCACTATCATTATCCCTTAATGGCACTAAAATCAATAATTACTCCAACTGAAACAAATAAAGAAGTTACACTACCTTACAAGCCAATTCATTAACTACACACCTAAATACTAATTATTTGTGCATGTATTACTTAATACATATGTGTACACATAATACAGTACCTACATACATGTATACATAAACTTTACTAAATAACGAACATAATGTTTTAGGAAATAAAAATTACACAAATATTAACATCATACAAAAAGTAACAAATACAGATATATCACGTATATATAATTGACTAAGGAATATATATTTATACAAAAAATAGCCCAAGTTATAGATAATGGGGAATAGATAACTATTCTGTTTAACTATATGTCATAACACAAACGAAGGTACTCACTTGCCCAAAAATTACCAGTAAACAACAATGTACTATTATGCATCAAGTGAGAATATTATTTCTTCGAAAAACATGTACTTAAAATAGATCAAAACGAGTAAAAATAATATCTTTTCCTATATTGATGTCTATATTGATGTCTAGAGAGAGAAAGTGATGATAGCACACCAATTGTCTCAATTTCTAAAAAAAAAATTCTATAATAAAGACCTACACGACACAACTACTTCAATTCTATGATTGATTCGTTAAAAAATGAACCTAAATAGTTGATTTGGTTGAGGCTGTTTGTAGATGGTTGAAGAGAAAGAGAGAGAGAGAGTATGTAAGATTTTAAGCATGCAGAATAAGGGAGAAGAAGGGTCAGGGAAGTTAAATCCTTATGGAAATCTCCTCTTTCAATACAAGTTCAAATCGCCTCTTCAAAAGACGATTTTAAGTGCGGTATATATGAGATTATTTTTCTAAATGTTGCATTTTTGTAATTTTTATTATTTTTCATTTTTTTCCCTTTCCCCCTCCATATTTGTATAAAAATATTAGATAGGATAAAATAAAATCTTTTAATTAATTCCTAAAGTATTTTTTTAAGAAACTATGTTGCAACTTAAGGAATATGGGATTCAATCATAATCTATCTCGATGAAAAACCAGTCGTGATGCCATTGGGTAACATCGGTTTTGGCCTAAATTATTTTATTTTTTTTAATTAACTCCATAATCATCACTATTACTTCTAATATTACTAGCAATTATTACTACTACCATTGCTATTAATACTTCAATATCATTACCTAATCCTTATTACCATCACTATTATCACCATTGTTCCCACTGCTATTGTCTGTACAATGACCACCACTGTTGTTGCCACCATTACTACTATCATTGCTGCCACTACTACTACCAACAATAATATTATGTCACCGATACTATCACTACATTAACATATATTACCATCAATGCCACCATGACTACTCCTACTAACTCTATTGCACTACTTTCACTACCATCATTAATACTTAAAAAACCTCACACAACACCACTATTATTACTACCATTAACAGTCCATTCACTTCACTGAATTGAATAATGGAGGAATAGAATTCTAATTTCTTAGGAATGGAATAAGGCTACAATAGCTATTACTTTGTTCATTTTGCTTGGTTATGTAATAAAATATACTACTCTTTTAATGTCTTTTCTTCTTTCATCATCATCTTCTATATCTTCTACCTCTTTCTTCTATTTCTCTCAAACCCAACTCTAACTCAATAGATCATTATTATCATCACATCACTATTATCAATAGATGAATAAGTGTCATTATTACCATAGTGGTACAACACTAGTAGTAAGGAAGAGTCAATAGTCATGGTGCTATTATAATAGAAATGGTGGTAATGGTGCAATATCAATGGTGCTAGTAGTAATTGTGATAAGATAGCGAAGTAATGGGAAAAGATAAGTTAAGTAAGCATGAGATAACTCAAGTAATACAACTATCAACATTATTATTCTAGTATGTTACTTGTACATAACAAATAACATGTAGTAAAAGAGAAAAAGGTTCTTATACTATAATTAACATAACTAACATAATATGAGGAATTTATGTTGTACTATCTCCTTATACTATGTTACATCATATTGGAAACTAAATGCCATCGATAGGTAGAATTTAGTTAGGATAAATTATAGTTGGTACTAGACTCCTTAATATTTTTATAGTACAACATTTTAGTTAAAGGTAGGGGTCTCGCTTATTATAAACTTAATAAAAGAAAGAAAAAGTTTAAAGCACAAGTTAATGTGCATAATTAGTCTCTTCAATATCCTTTTTTCATTTTTTTTATTAATTATTTTTTATAATTTTGAGTCAAAGTAAGTATTTATGTTATATATAATAATTGTAAAACTGTGAAGCTTATATCTTGAATAAATTAGTGAATGTGCTATTGAAAAATTTGGTTGTATCTTTAGTATAACAGTAGGTTTGCCATCACTCACTTGACTATGTTCTCATTTGTATTAATGCATCAACCATTTTGCACTTATTATGTAGTCTCTCATACAATGTTAACCAACAATACAAGGGTTAATATCATCGTATCCTTCATGTCACATGTGCATCTGAAGCTTCTTGGGATTGCCTCCTACTAAGTGTTTGGTTACACTTATTTATCGATGAATTTCTATAATGCTTTTAATGGTTTATGATTATTTTTCATGGATTTGGGTACCTTTTTTTGATGGGATAATATGCATTAGAAAATATGTGCATGTTCAACACTAGCTTACGTATAAGCTAGGTTCAAAAAGCAAGAACCAAAAGCTCCAAACTATTTGGCGAAAAAGGAGCTAGAAGCTTTGTTGTTCATGCCCATATTAGGTGAAGTAGTACGGTGATAAGGAGAATTAACAAGATTCTTACTCTCTTTACCCAAATCAATAGAAACTAAATCTTTCTTAAGTAAGAACAAAAGAGTAGTGGAGGAGCATAGAATTCCACTTGATCATCATAACCAACCTGAACTCATTAGCCAGACATTGAGTTATATTTTGATTTCAGACCTTGGAAGGATAACTCAGAAGGAAAGGAATGAATGCAAACAAGTTTTGCTCAGTTTTGGAGTTGAAACGAGGAAGTTAGGAGTTAATAGAAAGATATATGGTTGAGAACACAACTACAAACATCTATATTTTGGTTTCCCATTTTTCTATACAACATGATCATCTTGGATTTACCTATATTAAGCAACATGGTCTTGTTAACATGCCCATGTTGACCTTGAGTTGAGTGGTTTAGCATATGTTTTCTCAAGATTCACTCTAGAATACAAAAATATGATTAGGTTTGATCAATATGACTACATATACAACTGTGTTAATGACCATGTTGAAAACATTTTCTCTAGATTTTGCGAAATATAAAAAGAATTAAAGGCTAAGTATAAGGTTACACCTTTAAAAGCATACAAGGGAGTTTCAAGGCTCCAGAAGGTAGTATTTCCATAAATTAAAGTACAAAATCTAAAGATTAAAAAGAGTTCTCGTCATGATGTGTTTTAATAGTTATTATCTAATGAACATGACAATTACAATAAATTATTTTCCTCTACTTAGATTTGATGAACCCTAGGAGAACTATGTGATCAATCATTATTTTGTTTAATAAATTCATTAATTTTTTAGATCAAATTATGTGTTCTTTAATTTTCTTTAAATTAATATTACTAGTGTATTAGTTCAATATCTAATTTTTATGCATGAGTGATTGAGAAATCCTTTGTACAAATAAACTTGCATAATTTGAAGGAGTTGTACACAATCCTTGCGATAGGATGATGTAAATCCTCTAAATTAAGATCAAACCTTATAGTGGAATTGAAGAAATGGTAATGCTATTCCATGGTTATAGTTAGGAAGAGATTCCAATTAATCAACTTAGGTTTAGGAATTAATAATCTTGATAAATAAATTAATTCAATTAAGAAATCTTCATGGTCGAAGAATAAAATGATGAAATTGATTCATAATTACATATTACATAGGTAATCTTAGGAGGATTCATTATCTAGATACAATCTGTTATATTCTTGATTATTTTAAATTCTTGTATATTATGCATTTTAATAATTTAATTTTGTTTGTTTAGTTTAATATTAGAATTAAATAGCACTTGATTTTATTTTCTTATTTGAATTTGTGGGCTAGATAATCAAAAAAAAGGAAATTACTAGTAATCATGGTCTTTATGGGAACAATACTCGATTTTATTATCTACTATACTATCTTATTGATAGGAGCACTTACTTAAATGGTTTTAGGATAGTTAGCGGGATCGATATTAAGTTTTTGACACCATTGTCGGAGACTAAGATAGTAAGTATATCTTTTGCTTTATTAGTCTAACCATTACTCCTTCCTTGTTCATTTATTTAATTTTCTTTTTATTTGTATTCTTTTGATTTCTAATTTAGGCAATTGTTCAATTTATGACTAAGAGTAGTTCTTTTGAATTGGCAGAAAAAGATCTAAAACCTTAGAGAGTCACTCTTTAAAATCTTAAACAATTGTTAGACAAATTGTAGAAGAATTGAATCTAATGTCTCCTTAGCTAGTTAAGGAAGAAAAGTTGATAAACATTGGAAAGCCAAGAACTATTTCAAATTATGCTAGGCCATCACTTATTAGGGTTGATTTTAGCATTATTAGCCAACAATTACAGTTAACAATTTTGAGATTAAGCTAAACATTTTTCAAAAAGTGAGAATTTTATTCAATTTGACAGTAATTTGAATGCCTACATAACCAATTTTTTAGAAGTTTGTGATACATAGATCAATGCAGTTACATATGATACTATGAGACTGAGGCTTTTTTCCTCTTCTCTCCAAGGAATGGAGCAAAGGTGGTTGGTTTCTATTGAGTGATCAATGGACTTTGTAAGAGCAACACCTAGCAACCAGCAAGCGTATATGTTGATGTGGTCACAATGGTGGTAATTAAAGTTAAAGCGTTAAGTAAGAAGAGTGATGGGCTAGCAGTTTCACAATTGCCAACTTAGGTGTTAATTTGCGAGATATGTAGAGGAAGACATGTAAATCATGAATGATAAGCTTTTAAGGCTTTGATATGGCCACATGAGTAGATTGATTATATGGGAAATGCCCCTTAACCCAAAATTAACCCAAATAATAACTTATACTCAAATAATAATTTTTCTTAAGAAAATTAGAACCAGCAAAGGAATATTCCACCTCTAGAATACTAGTAGTCCCATCTACCTTAAGAAAAGAAGCATAGTTTAGAAAAGCTACTAGCTAACTTCATTTGTACTTTTGAAGCTCGCTTCTAAGTTAATGAAATAGCTTTAAGGAATCATAAGGCTCCAATCCACAATTTAGAGAATTAGGTTAGCTAGCTTAAGGGATCGATTACAAAAAGGCCACTAAGAATTTTGAGGAATTTTGTCTAATGATACTAATTCAAATGCAAGGGAGCATGTCAAAGGATCTACCCCACTGATCAATGAACAATATTCAACAATGTGATTCTTGGGAGATAACCCATGTTCGATTGAAAAAAAATATTACTTTTATGGTTGATTTTTGTGATTTTAGTTTCATATGTTATTACTTTGTACTAAAAATAGTTTTAGTGCCTAATTTCAATATGTTTAAAATGCTATATTTCACATTTTATGCCTGAGTTTTGAGTATTGATATGTAGGTCTCACATTTGGCCTAATGTTAGATGTATAGAGAAATCCATAGGGCTTAACATACTTGAGCTAGCCTCTATGTTAATTAAAATAACCATTGTACTGGGTATGAAGAAGAAGTAATTTTTGTTAAAGAGCTATATGACTAACAACACAACCATGTTGTTAGTCGTATTGAGCTATAATGGTACCCATGTTAGTTTAATAAGTACAACTAGATATATGGATACTCAACATGCTTACATTAGCACTTGTATTTCATTCATATAGCTAAAAAAAGACTTCATTTTCTTCATTCACTTCGTACTTCCATTTTTCTCTCAAAACCCTCTCTCCATAGTGAAATTCATCTATTTTTTAACAACATGCCCCTATTCCCAACTGTGTTCTCCATTGCATTTTGATGATGTGGTTGTTTCTTCATCTCAAGAACAAGTTCTCTCTATTATTTCTCATTGTTTCATTTATGTAGTTTTTATTGAGATTGACTACCTTAACAATAGAGTGGAATTATGGCATTGTATGGATGTAAAATGTTTGATGAATGCACTTGTAAACACATGAACCGAATTTTAATTTTTCTATGAATATGAGTTGAATCTTTTTCTTAGACATGCATTTAGTTGTACTTGAACTCGAGCATTTCTTTTTCATTTTATATTTCACGGTCATTGTAATCTATATGAATTTTTTCACTCATGAGTTGTTTCTTCAAATCATGAACAAGTCTTTTTGCAATATGATGCACGTTAAGCTTTTTAAGTGGCTAATTTGGTTTGTGAGCATTCATGGTGAATATTAAGATTTCATAATCACATTCTCAAATCATTGCTCATGTTCATTTTAATTTTTATTAACATAACATCAATTATATTGTTTTGACTTGATTGGACTATGAAGTTAGAGCTAATTAATTAATTGGCGACTTTGGTTGTTTTTGTACTTAATTGCAACTAGATTTAATGGTGCTTCAATGGCGCTATGTTGTTGGTGTAAAACATTCTTCATACTAATTGATTTTGTTGGGCTTTGTTAGATTTGAGGTGTGGAGAAAGAGTTTAAGTTAGTTATAGAGTAATTATGATTTCCTAATTGTAATAAACAATGCTAAGAATAGTAGAATCTTCACAACTAAGTCAGCAAAAGCTTTCACTAAGTTAAAAACAAAGGATAGATGCAACTTGAGTTTAAGGTGGGTAATTGTATGGAATTATTGACAACATATTTAGGGGTTTAACTTCTATGGTTATATGAGGGAGATACTAAGAGTGACAATGAATAATAGGATTGAACCACATTGATTTAAGCCTTGATAACTTTTGATTTCTTTTTTATTTTATTTTCATGTACTTTGTACTTAGTAAGGAACAATCCTACTAAGTTGTCTTGCTACTTTTGATCAACTATAGGGCATGTAGGTGAAGTAGTTTTTATTTTTTATTTTTATTCATTTCTTTTGATGTCTTTACCCATTTCTTTTCTTTTCTTTACATGGATAATTGTACTAAATGGAATAGAATTTGCATTAAGATTTGCTATGCTTTGTATAATGAGGAAAAGTACTAGTTCACATTATTATCCTATTCTGTATAGTGTTTTATTTTGTGATGTTTTTCTTTTTGTACTTTATTGGTTACATTGGGGACATTGTATATTTAAGGGTAAGGATGGGGCATGGTGATACAATACTATATGGAAAACCATTTCATTACACTAACATAATTAAAATCAATTTTCATTTTCATAGAATAGTAAATTTTTAATTAAATCTTTTGAATTATTACTCGATCATTAATGAACTTTTAACACTTTAACGAAGTTGAATTTTGGAATATGTGGGGTATAGTTACATGATATTCAAGCTTTGACTTAAGAGTTAGAATTAAGGTAATGTCATTGACTATGAGTTGGTTATCTATATCTTTTAGGTTTATTTTGATGTATACCTATTCCATAGAAGTCTTAAAAACCTTATAATTATTAATAAATGAGCAAATGAAGTTTGTTTGTTCAAGGTTTTCCTAATCCTAATTAAGTTAGGAGTTAAAAAATAAAAAGACAAAACAATGAAATGGAGTCCAATAATGGGCCTTGTTGATAAGAGTAATTAAGCTTCAAAAATGCCTTTCTGGGAAGTATAACATTTGTTAACTTAAGTGATGAGCCACGAGTCATTGGTTGAAAGTTTGATAGATGGGCTAAGAGAAAATTCAAAGAAAATGAAACTTAAACATAAATAGATAAATGACAGTAGTAAAGCTTTGAAGGGGTATTTTGAATTGTAGCAGCTTATGGTTAATTAGTCTAGGTCTTACTAATTAATGAAACTACCTCATATTTGAAAGAAAAAAAAAAAAGAAGAAGGGGAAAACGCAAAAAATTTGCCTAAACTTTGACTTAAGTACGAATTTTTCTCCTAAACTTTCAAAATAAGGTCTTTGACCTCCTAAAATTTAATAAATTGATAAAACAACTCTCATAACCCTTAAACTTTGATTTTGATGTGTTAACACTCATTAAATTTTAATTTTGGTGTACAAACACCCACTTAAACTCCCTCGATATAGGGTTGCACTTTTAGACATATACGAGGGAGTTTCAAGGCTTAAGAAGGCACAATAAAGTGAATTTCCACATATCAGAGTGCTAGACTTGAAAATTAAAAAGGGTTTTCTTATCATGATTTGCTTTGGTAGTTGTTATCCTATAAACATGATGATTACAATTTAATTTATTTGTGCACCTAGATTTGATGAACCTTAGAGAACTTTGTGATTAATCATTATTCTATTTAATAGATTTATCGCTTTCTTGAAATTTAATTATGTGTTCTTTAATTTTTTTTTGAATTAATATTACTAGCATATTAATTTAATATCTAATTTCACGCATGAATGATTAAGAAATCTTTGTATAAATAGATCTGTATAATTGAAAAGAGTTGCACAATGAAAGTTGAACGTACAAGGGAAAAAAAAAAAAGACGAGAGACTATTGTCTTTTATAAACTAGCAAGCAACCAAAACAGATAAATATTACTTGACAAATTGACATCATGTTTGGCAATTTTTTATGGAATGAGAGTCGGCAGGAGTAAGTTGAAAAGAAGAGAAATTAGTGGAAACAAAAGGAAGTATGATTTTCCTTTTTATGTTTCATAATATAGGAAGGAAATAGAGAAAAATATTTTTATTTCCCTCATATGGTTGGTTATACAAAGAAAGATAGTATTTAACAGAGTCACCTCTATTTTTTTTTATATATATGAACATTCTTGTAAGTGATATATTTATAATTATATTACATTTCCATCTTCTTCTTCTTCTTCTTTTTTTTTTTTTTTTTTATATAGAAAAAGAAGTGGACATCAATGTGGAAACTTTTTCACTCATTTTATTTCATTTCATTTCTATCCATTTCCACTCTTTATTTAAACTACAAAACATAATTTTTTTTTTCCCATTTATACCAATTCCCTTCTATTTCCACCCTCTAATAACAGTGCAAATACGATATGAGTTCTTTTAAAAAATTAGCTATACATACAAATTTTTAAACAAGGATCACTACAAATACTTAAAAAAAAAAAAAGAAAGAAAACAAGGATCATATTTCTTATGCTTAGATTAAGTGTAGATCTGAAGCATGAAATCACCCAATAATGTGTAAACCCTAATTAAAAGAGTGCTAGGGAATGATAGAAAAAGCATGCAAAGAGAAGGAGGGGGGAAGGGGGAGAGAGAGAGAGAGAGATAATGTTAAGGGTTTTAACTACTTAATCGGAGCAAGAGAAGGAAAAGGAACATGAAATTGTTGAGCGGAGATATCGTCAATCTTACGAAAGATTATAGATGGTGGATAATATATTATATATATATATATAGTTTCCAATTGATTTCCTTGTTGAACCGTCCCACATCAAATTCTTTAGAGACAGGTAATTTCTGTAGCAAGTTTCTGATTCTAAAGCTAAATTTTTTGTATAGTGTTTTAAAAAAAGGCACACTTTTGAATTGTCTGAAGAACCAATACTATATAGTTATGCAGTATTACGTCATTAATTACAGTGACTTGATTCCTGTGTTCTTATGTATCTGAAGCTAATTGTTTGTGGTTTCAATTATTAGTGGAATTTTCTTAGTTCTCCCAAAGGAAAAGAATCACATTATACGAAAGCATTCAGGTGTGGAACCAAATGAAATAGGATTTAATCTCACCCGTAAAAATTCAAAATTAGGAATGTGCATCATCATCAATATGTTGATCTGAATGGGCATATTCTGTTCAATGCCTCATGAAGTTAGTTCATTATGCTAAGATGTCCATGGCAAATATGTCTCTTATAAGATCATATCAATTATATAAGATTGTCCATCTTATTATTGTATATATTTGACTCAATTTTTGGGCATGAACCAAAATAGGTTACAACATCTACCAGATTCTCATGGGATCATTCATGAGCACAAGAATCGTGGATTCTTCAGATTTCTGTCTGTTTTTTTTTTTTTTTTTTTTCTCCACTTGCAATGAAAAACGTTTTGCCAGATTGCTTTCACACAATAATCTCTCCCTCTCTCTCTCTCCACCAATATAACCAAGCTTTTATAATAAGACAAGTCATGTTTTTCATTTTTATCCCTAATTTATATATATATATATTTTTAAATTCAAAATATTGAATTTATAATTATTTCAATGTTTGAGATTTTTAAAAATATAAATTAAGAATGGAGGGTGGAAAAGTTCAATAAACACTTATCAATACCAAGAAGTCTCTTGTTTCTTTTTTTCTTATTATTAAAACTGACCCCATTTTCTTTTTTCTATTATTTTCCATGAAAACCTTCCTCTCTTGATTAAGATCACAGGACTCCATCACAAGTCCTCCCCCTTCTCTCTCTCTCTCTCTCTCTCTCTCTCATGCATGAAACCCTTGAATTCCAGTATCTTTGCCTCTGAAAAAGGACACCGAACCACCCACACATCAACCCCAACCAGAAAACTCCATAATCCTATTTCCCCCCTCTCTCTCTCACACACACAGAGACACAGACATCGACACATGCACATACAAAATGAAATATATGTACTAACACTTTGAATTACCTGCGGTTATCAATTTCCTCCAACATATATAGCCTTAGTATACCACATGATGCCGCCGGATACCGCCACCGCAAAGCCCCCACCAAAAGATGATACCCCGTCCTCTGCTCCCCGAAAGGCAACGCCATCGTCATCGTCTTCAGCCAAACCACCACCCGAACAGCCCCTAAAGTGCCCCAGATGTGACTCGTCGAACACCAAGTTCTGTTACTACAACAATTACAGCCTCACTCAGCCTAGGCATTTCTGCAAGACGTGTAGGAGGTACTGGACCAAAGGTGGCGCCTTAAGGAACGTGCCGGTAGGCGGCGGATGCAGGAAGAACAAGAAGACCAAGTCATCTTCCACCAGCCACCTCTCCTGCGACCCAAGAGGTTGCGCTTCGCCTTCCGACTTTGGTGGATTGAAATACTTCTCCGGCCTAACCCCAGCTGTCGATTTCCCCCTAGGCGGGTTGTCAGCCTACCCTAGGGATCATAGCTCCACTACTTCTGGACCTTATGGCCAGATTTTGCCCTTCTCCGATGTGCCACCACCTCCATCTTCCCTCTTAACAAGCCCACCACGCTTTCCCGTAGACTCTTCTTCCTGTTCTCTTGTAGGGTTCAATTATCCACTCCCCAGTTTCAGCACCAGCAACACTAGTATCAATCAAGGTGATCAAATAGGCAGTAATTTGAACATAAACAGCTCGCTCGCCTTCTCGATCGAATCGCTGAGTTCGATAAACCAGGACTTGCACTGGAAGTTACAGCAGCAAAGACTATCCATGCTTTTTGGCAATAATGGAGAGAATAACCAAAAGGAAGTTACCACAATTCCGTCCGTTTCAAACATCGTAAACGCTCACGAACATCATCATCAACAGGTGGCGAAACCACAACATGCCACCTTTTTGGTTCAAAACCAAGACAATAGCACTGTGCCGAAACCGGATGTGCCCGGTAATTCGCGAAAGGAAGGCGATGCCGTGACGGAGTGGTTCTTCGGAAACTCGTATACTCCGACGGACAGCGACGGCAATGGCGATGTCAATGGAAGCACGTGGAACAATGGAATTCAGGCATGGGGTGGTGGTCGTAATTTGAATCGGTTCAGTCCTTTGCCCTAATTATTGGTAGCTGTAACACTAGTAAATTTAATAACCCAAAGATTATAGGTTAATTAATTAATGTTAAATTTGATTGTCTTACAAAGCTTTTTAGGATTTAGTGTGTTTGCTCTTGCTTTCTATATTGGGGTGATTATATATGATCAACTTGTAAACTGTTAGCAAAGAAATTTACATGTTTAATTTATGTAGTTATGTTGTAACATTGGCCTTTATAATAATGGTAATTAATTAAATAGACCAATTAATCTTTCTTGTTAGTTTACTATTATTGTAAGATCATCATGTAATAATTATAGACTTCTTTTGCATAAATAGCATCAATTTGTGCATGTTCTATATGTGTTACATTGTTATTAAATGTTACATTGGTATGTATAATTATGAATCATTATATGGTTTAAGACAATTATATGCTTACAACTATTCATCATCTATAGATAGATTTCTAAACTTTTGATGTGTAACGTTATCTTCTCATGACCTTTCTAAAAGTATCTAAATATTCTTTAGATTAGATCAGTGCAAAGTTTACAATTAAAGAGAATCAATACAAACACCTACAAAGATTCCATTAAAACTAAATAACGTTTGAAAGATCTCTTCCTCTAACTATTGCTTTGTAATAATGGCTAAAATCGAAAACCGTTGTTAAGGATGCAAATGGGAATACTTGAATTTGAATTTAAATTTGATTTTGATATTTACTTGATAAGGTAATATCTTATAGGATTTGAGTCTTGAGACGAGCTTTTCTAAAATTCTAAGATCAACGGTTTTCGATCGACTTTTAAGATAAGGTTGGTACACCAAACTCTAGCTTGTTAAGTCCTATGTACTAGTTATTGTTATAGTTTACATTTATAAATTTAAAATTCAGACATTATTATTAAATGTATTATTTATTATGATATCGAATAATATTATAAGTTACTAATAAAGTGAACAATATTACAAGATAAATAACATTATAAGCTCAAACTTCTAATATTATATTTATCGTTACGTTTCCTTTTTGCTTGATTCAAAATTTATTAAAATATGAAAAAAGTATTTTCATAAAATTATATCAACTAATCGATAGGCCCAGGATTTCTTGCTAGCTTGACAGTTGGGTTTAGGCATATAAAGAAAATCTCGATAAGGTTTGAGGGAATACCTAATCGAGGATCGAGACGAATTCAGATTTATAAAACTGGTTTCATATTTGTTCAAGTTGCTAAAAGAATTATAAATAGCAATATTATTTAGCTTTAACCGATAATCCTGGGATATATGTATGCATTTTAGTACCTAATCATACTTTTTGGGGGATGTGTATGAATTTATCCGTAATTATTTGATTATTGTAGGAGTTGGCGTATAAAATTGTTTTTGATTTTTTTTTTTTTATTTTTCAATTAGCTATAAAGTAGCATGCATACGTTTCGTTCAGGATAAACATGTAAAGGACAGGCTATAAACACATATGAGTACGTTACTGCCATAAATTCAGTTACTGATACCCTTTTTCAGTCCATTAATCTCGTTGGCACATGTGAATGTGATTGATTTTGGACTATTTGGGCATGGTTGTACTTAATATTGAATAGCACGTACCATGTAGCATGTAGGAGAGTTGTCTGTATTTACGCAGAGATTTCACTGCCATTGTCTCTTCATGAACAAACTCACTCTTCAGGGTATTCTTGAGATACTCCGAACACTGCGTATTTTACCTAAGCGAGACAATGGTTTTCCCATTTACCTTGTCTGTTCCATTGATGTTTCTTCCATTTGTTTATCATAAAATGGACCAATTAATTAGTATGGGATATTATAAATAGTAGATAAAAGGGGGGAATCGAATATATTCAATCCTACGATAGAGTTGCAAGGCTTCAGCGTACTTCTAAATAATTTATCTAAGACTTTTGGTGCTTTCGTTATGCAAATTATAATAGATTCCTATATCGAGTATATTTCGAGACATAGGTTAACGGTTTTGTAAAATGGAAATTTTTTATTTTATGGATCGCACAGGGATGGTGCTAGGAAACTTATACTAAGTTTGCAAAAAAGGAAAGAATTAGAGAGGCAATAAAGTGAAATAAAAGAATAAGGACAAAAGAAAATGAATAGAAAATAGTACTTTTTTGCATGGTTTTGAAGACAAGGGAAAGCTGAAAGGAATGAGTGAGAAGTTGATTTTTACTTAAGATTTTCAATTACTAAACAGTCCTTCACAAAGTAATAATAGTTTATCCAAAAGGTGGCATTTGTGAAGGCAATATTAATCATTTCAATAATTTTCTCCACCCTTCTCTTCATCTTTGAGTGATTTTTCCCCGCTTATGGATTTAATTCCCCCATATTTCCTTCATTTTAAATTTTTGTTCATTCAATACAATTGGAAAACATTTCTCTCTCATTCTTTCCTTCTATTTTCCACTCTCCTAAGCATAGTTTGGAAAAACCGTAGATATACTAAAAACCTATTAATTAAATATTGATAGAACGTATAAACCTTAAAAACGTGCTTTTACCTTCATATATAATGTTAAAAGATGTCTTGCCTACCAGACCATTTTTTGAAGCCTTAACATTTTTTTTCAGATTATGACTCTTTTATCAATGGCCTTGGAGTTTTGGTGACCATGTTATAAGTATTTACATGGTTTCAAAAATTATAAAGAAATAAAAACATGCCTCGAAGTTTCAAAGATATATCGCCGACCCGATTTATAGTTTTATTTTCAAATTTACTCCTCATTTTATCGCTCAACAAGGTGTCAAATCATCCAATAAATTCGAAAATTCAAACGAGATACAAACTGAAAGCTGAAATTGTAAAAATAGAATTTCATTATTTTCTGTTTTAAATAATTGGACTGTGCATTCTGCCGAATCTACGTATTCCTACGTCTATTTGAAGTCAGGCAATGCAGTATTTGTGTGTACATGTCTGTGTGTCTGATGAGTGTCTGCTGTAGCTGTTGGGTGCAGCAGCACTAGTAGCTCTCACCGTTTTACTTTCTCTCCTTTAGTTTTTTGTAATAATTAGGTCGCAGAGTAGTGTGATTTGGTAGTTTCTAGAAAAGTGGTGGTCAGAAAGTGAATTGAATGTAGGACTGTCAACATAGGATTTACACACACATATATATATATATATATATATATTTATATCTTGGGGTTAGGGTGGCGGATAGTGAGTACCCATGTTTACAGGTAGGGTTAATTGGAGTATTTACTCCCGTTCACTTCCCTAACCTTTGTCTTTCGTGTCACTATTGATCCAATAAAATTGTAAGAAAAAAAAAAAACATGAAGCCAATATAGTTTTTTAAAAATTTAGATAATTGTAATCACTAATTTATAAATCAATAAAAATTGTGCAAAATTAAATTGAGAAGAAACAAATCTCACCATAAGAATTAAAGCTTACAATGGAAATTTAGAGTGTTTACGGACTTTGGGGAATGAGCCATATATGCTCCTGATTACTTCAGATGGTCATCAATAGTCTCTATTAGTTCCTGTTGGTTGCTGTTGGACCGACGGATAAGCGTGGTGCCACTATTTCATATATTTGTTTTTTTGTTAATCACTGTACCTAAAAAAAAAAAAAAAGGTGAATTCCACTTTACGATACTCCCCAAAAAAAAATAAATAAATAACTGTTGAATTTTTATTTTATGCCGTCATGAACCATAAATATTTTTTTTAAAGTTCTAATTTTACCATTCCAGCATCTTTCTGATCATAACCGGAAATTCTATGTTTCACGTGTAAATTGTCTTTTTTTTTTTTTCTGGTACACATGTTAACATGTAAGATTAATTAAAACATATGTCAATGTCTTTGTTCCTTAAAAATAGAGAACAACACTAATAAGTAAAATTAAATTATGATGAATTTTCCTTAAAATATATTTGACAATGTTACAACAACTATTAATGTGTTACTTCCTCAAAGAGCCCAATTTCATTTTTCCTAAATCTGGTACTCTACTAATTTTATTGGAATTGATTTGTGAAATATATCATTTGTATAATGATGAAATGAAAACGCAAAGCCAATGGTAAAATCAAAAAATGATAAAACAATGATCAGAAAGACATGTCGTATATCGAAGAGATAGCATTGGACTCTTTTTGAAAAATTCAGTTGTTTTGGTAATTAACATAAAAGTTGAATAGTTATTAGCAATAAAAACATGAATACTTCTTCTCATGCTAGAAAAAGTAAGCATCTTATCTTTAGTGGTATGGAAGTGGCTTAGTTTGATTTGATTCTTTTTAAGAATTTTCTTAAAACATAATGCTTCCATTTTTGTGGATTAAATCATAATTTAAAATTAAAAATATTAGATGCATTGCTTGTAATTTTATATCACAATTACTAATATGTTTTAATAATAACATACATTGGTATTACGTAATAAGTGGTTGATAAATGCAACATTCGAACAATTAAGGAATTTTAGAGGTATATATATATATATATATATATATATTCTAATAACATGCGGTTATAAAGGTCAAATATGTATATATTTCAAATAAACATAAACTTAAATTTATTTAACTATTATGTTATGATAAAGGAATCTTTTTTTTTCCATTACACATAAAATTTAAAATTTTTTTATTTGACTTTGATTAAGAACTTTTCAAACCAACTTTTGTAAAAAAATACTATACTTTTAAATATACTTGATTTAATTTATAATTTGGTTCGATTTGATAAGTTGTTTTATCCTTATGTCTCCTATTCTTATAAGGAGGCTAAAGAACCAATAATCTTTTAACTAAGAGAAAAATCCGTGTAATGATATAGATACATTAACGACTAACGTAGGTACTTTAAAAAGAAGTTATAAAATATTCATTGTTTCAAGGTTGATTCGTGGATATTTGTGATGGAAGTTACAACATGTATCATTTCCAGGTTGATTCGACAAATCAAGAAGAAAAATTGAGTATATATGGATGTAAAAAAGTCTTTTATTCTATAATAAGCATCTTTGACGCATTTGCCACCATTTTCTCATTAAATCTTATAGTTCTGTAATGATATAATGGAGCTCGTAAATACCCCATAACAAGAAATGAGGTAGTAACAATGTCATATATCCTTGCCCAAGCATATTTAATGCATTCAATGATCAAATCTAATAACCTTTTATTAGAATATATTTTATTTGAGCTAAAACCTTTATAATCTGATAGTATGAATATTGATTTCTCATTCACATGGATTGAGTTCAAATCTCTCCTCTTTCAATTATATTATGAAATAGTTATATAATATGTATATATTTTATTTGATGTTCGAAAGTATGTATGAATAAACCCCGCTGAGTTATGCTCAAAAGCTTCTGTAATTATGTGGTCATCATAGGTTTTAAAAAAATTGAATGTTTTTCCTCGTAGATCAAAATATAGGACCATGAGTGCTATAAATGAGCAAAACTATTTGAGCTCCACTCTATTTGGACCTAATTCATAAATGAGTCAAATTTAAACTTAAAATAAAGGCTATTTATTTAAAACAAAACTTTAGCTCTATTTAAGCTTCTAAGCTACCTTACCTTACAAGCACACTTATTTATATTAATAATGATCAAACTAATGAGTGGAGGGAGTAGGCCTGTGAGCCAATACATTATATTAAAAGCTATGTTATGTTAAAAAAATATAATATGAGAATATAGAAACAAGACTAACATAATTAAAGAAATATTAAAATTACAACAAGAACATAAGAATGGGAAAGACAAACACTATAGGCTAAAGTAAGAATCGATAAAAATCATTAATATTGCTAAATGTGATATAATTTTGAATTAATTTCATAAAAAATATAATGAAAGTAAACTTTGAAATTGTAAATTGATACGAGCTTTATTTAACCTCGAACTCAAATTTAAACTTAGTTTTTCTAAACGAGTTTCACTCATGTATCTCTACGAGTGAAGCTCGAACTACTAGATCATTCACTTTACTTAATGGAATGATGGGATAATGGAATTGGAATTCTTAAGGTGTAATAACTATTATTTTGTTTAGTTGGATTTATAAATAATTTAAAAATATATACGTAATAGAACTTTAATAACTAAATCACTCTTAGTCTATCTTCATTCTTAACTAACTCTAAAGTAAAATAGATAATAACGGTGGTCGATAATGGTGGCAATTATAGTGGTTGTTGGTAATGTAGGTGGTAGTAATAGCTGTAATGACGACGACAGTGGTGGTCAGTTGTAGCATAGGTAGTGGTGGTAGCGACAAAGGTGGAGGCGGTTGCAATGGTAAGGGTCGCAACAGTCCGTAGTCACAATGGTGGTGGTAAGTGGTGGCGACTGTAGTGGTGATGGCCGTGACAGCTCAATGGTGGTGACGACAATGGTTAGTGATAAGCAATAATAATGGCAATTATGGTGGTGATGGTCAATAGTAATGGTAGTCAATGGCAATAATGGTAGTGGAGGTCTAGTGTTGGAGAAGGTAGTGGTGGCATCGACGGCAATGGTAGTGGTGGTAGTAAATGGCGGCAACGACAGCGGCATTGGTTGTTAGTGTTGGGCAGTAGTGGTAACCGTCGTCGTAGTGATGGTGGTAGGGGTGGACATGGTGGCAATGGTAGTGGTGGTCATAAAATTAGGATGATGTTACTTTTGTGGAAAATGTGAAATTTTGTAAAGAACCGTACTTTTTTTTGTTGAAGAGAGGAATTTCTATTATTTGAACAAGTAATAAAGAATCCTACCAAATTGATTTGGACACAAAAACAAAGTAAACTTTGTAATAAAAAATAAGGGAGAAGTGGAATTGGAATTCTTAATAAATGTAATACCTATTACTTTGTTTAATCAGATTTATAAACAACTTAAGAATAAACACGTAATAGAAATTTAATAATTAAATTACTCTTAGTTCGTCTTCTTTCTAACAATCTTAAAGTGATAAGTGGTAGTGGCGGCAATAATGGTGATGGTCGGTGGTGGCAATAGTGATGGTTGGCTATAGTGGTAGGCGATAGTAATGGTAGTAGTTAATAACAATAGCATAATGGTGCTGGTGGTGGTGGTTGCAATGATAACCACAGTTTGGTGGCAACGATGGTCGTAATGGAGTTAACGATAGCGATAGTAATGGTTGGTGGTAGCGATAGTGGTGGTGTTGGTGTTGGTGTTGGTGGTGGCGATAACGACAACTATGACTACGATGATGTTGGTTGGCGACAATAATGGTGGCAATAATAGTTGGTGATAGGTGATAGCAACGATGATGGTAGTGGTGGTGATAGTGGATGGTAGTTGGTGGTAGTAATAATGGTCAATGGTGGCGATGGTACTGGCAGTAGTGGTCGGTGGTGGTAATTGTGATAGTATGGTCATCAAATTGGGATGATGTCATTTTTAAGGAAAATGTGAAATTTTATAAGGAATTATAATTTTTTGGTTAAACTAAATAAATCTTATTACTTGATTTCAAATAATGAAAATTCTTACAAATTGCAATTAAGAGATAAAAAAACAAAGTGAATACAATAATAAAGAATCAAGGAGGAATGGAATTTTGATTCCCTCCAAGTGAATAGAACATTAGGGTATAATAACTATTATTTTGTTTAGTTGAAATTATAAGTAACTTAAGAATAAATATATAATAGAACTTTAATAATTAAATCACTCTCAATCTATCTTCTTTCTCTACCAACACTAAAGTAAAATAGATGGTGGTGGCGGCGGCATAATGGTAGTGATGGCTATAATGATGATGGCAATGGTAGTAGGCTGTGGCATGGACGGTAGTGGTGGCCATTATAGTGGCAACAAAGATGATGGTCAATGGTAGCGACAGCAGTAGTAGTCAGTAGTGGGGATAACTATGGTGGTTGTGGTCGATGGTGGTGGTGGTTGATAGCAATAGTAATAGTAATGATTTGTAACGGAGAAGGTAGTGGCGGCGGTGGCAATGGTGGTAGTTAGTGGTAGCTCAACAATAATGGTAGAAGCAATGGTAACAACAATTGGTGGTAGGTAGTAGTGGTAGCCACAATGGTAGTAGGCGATAATGGCAATAGTGGCACCGTTGGCGATAGAGGTGGTGGTGTTGGCAATGGCAACGATGGTGGTGGTCGTCGTTGTCATTGTTGTGAATTGGGATAAGGTCATTTTTATGAAAAATATAAAATTTTATAAGGAATTGTGATTTTTTTTTATTGAACCAAGGAATTCCTATTACTTAATTTTAAGTAATAAGAATTCCTATTGAATTGCGATTTGGAAACAAAAAAAAAAAAAAAGAAAAAACAAAATGAACACCATCATAAGAAATAAAAGAAGAACGGAATTCTAATTCTCCCTAAGTGAATGGGACAAGTTCCTTAATGAACTCAAACTTAAGCTTGTAATTTCCATGCTCAATAGAAGTTTACCTTAGCTAAAGCTCAATAATTTTTCAAGGAGCCATGCATGAGCCTTTAAAAGCTTAGGTCTACTCAGTTTTGCAGCCCTTGGATAGTATTTATAAAATAAATATGATGTTGATTTGTCTTCTTCACATAGCCTTTTCTTAGAATTAATTTCATATTGCAAATAATAAGGATAGATTCTACTTAACTATTCTTATAAACTCTCATAATTATATGTGTAGATGCTTAGTTCTTACTCAAAGTCTTAGGTTAGGCCCAAGATGTCCTTGCATATTGGAGTGCTAGAAAGCTTAGAAAATAAGCAAATGTAAGCTAAGGAGCACCAGAGGTTACTTTGACATGGCTATTAAAGCTTAAGTTAATGAAGGGTTTATGTAAGTAAAAAAAAACGTAGCAATAATGGGAGAGAAGGTTTAAGGGCTTCTACCCCTTTACCTACATACTCTTAACACTATGTTTTTATTAGAGGAAAGAATAGGGAAGGAGGAAGGGAATTAGGTTAGGGTGAGTTGGGGAATAGTTCCTCTCCAATTCCTTCCCCTTATTTGGAAATATAAGTAAAACGGATAGGAAGGAAGTTTTTGTACAAAATTTTTCATGGGTCCCATAAAAAATAATTCTCTCTAATTTGGAGAGAGTTAGAGGAAAGCTTGTAAATTTACATAAATACCCTTTTATCTAAAACATATGCTAAAATTTTAAAGGTACTTTTGGGAATTTGCCAAGTTTAGAAAAAAATCTACTTGATTATCCTTCCATAATAATTGCTTCTTATTTCCTATATATCTAAACAAGAATTTTCTTTCCATTTTCTCTTCTTCCTATGTTTTCCCTCTAATTTTCTTTCATTCCACTTTCTTTCCTCCATATTTCTTCCCTCTCATTTTCCTTCTTCTGTCTCATTTTCTTTCCTTTACAACCTTGTCCCTTGTAGGCTTTATGGTTTGTAGGGAGTAAATCCTATAAGGTTAAAGGTTTATGGCAATCCCCAATATGCCACCAGTCCTTCCTTATCCTCTTCTCCTGGGGCTAAGTATGTTTCTTGAGTTAACCTTAGACTCGGAGGCTCATGGAGGAAAAAGTTGTCATGACTCTAAAGGGGAGTCTAGTAAGATTATCTAAAATTTTCATATTGCTTGTACACCTATAATACAAAAATTATCTTGCAAGTTAGAGATTACAAAACTCTTATTAGTTAGTCTCTAGGGTTTCCAATAATTTATGAACTTATCGTATTATATAAATGATTAAGGATATCTAATATTCTATAGTTCCTCAAAATCGTAACAATCGGTATTCCCTATCAAACAATAAGATTAGGTAGTAAGTTCCAAAACTTAAACTTATAAAAATTATAAAATCTAAATATTAATAATTACATAAAAATAATTCAAATCAATCATATAGTCTATCTTCAGATTCTAACTTTTATGCATTTTACTTTTGGTACTCATTACTCGGCTCTTAACTCATGCCTGATCATTTAGTAACTTGGAAGAGAAAACTATTGAGGAGTAACCTATACGAACTTAGTGAGATATTTCTCATATTATATCATCAAACAAGTTATCAAACAATTTATTAATAAGCATATGAATTCATGAACAAGTAGTATGTCCAACAATATATGCAGTTGGCTGGTGCTACATACAACATCGGATTTAACGTCTTTCGAAATAAGGGTTAGAGATTCATCGGCACCAATCATAACAAGATTCTAGCACCTAAGGTTTTTAACCATAAATTTAAATTCTGTATTTCATGAAATACATGTTCATTTCAAAGAAATCCAGTAGTACACAAAATCCTAAGTCTAATAATAACGTAACCTTCGCAGTCCACTCTCACGCCCTAAGTAGTAGTCTCTAGACTCGACCCTTAGCCAACTATGGTTAGCATTTTCGTCACTAAGTAAACTTACAAGCCAATGATAGGGTCTTGTTGTATCAATACTTCTTACTATACTAATCAAATCATATAAGAATCCATCTCTATAAGGCCTTTTCATTACCAACCGCGTGAAGTGACAGTCAAAACATTATTGCAATGTTTATGCTTATGCATGAACCATTTAATTTAAGTCAAATATGATTAACTTAATTTATGAGGTGATCAACCAATATCGACAAACAATTCAATTATGCAATTACAAATCAAGTAGCAAGTTATTCAGCTCTTATGTTTCACAACATTTTACACAATACACAACCGAAATTCAAGCACATGCATAACCCAAACCCCTGTACATCAAGTTCTTAATATTTACTTTGGGTGTACTAATTATAAGTACAAAACAAATATAGAGTCATTAAGAGTACTCATTGAGTTATTAAAAGTACTCACTTGGTTATTGAGTCATTAAAAGTACTCACTTGGTTATTGAGTCTATCAACGGTTATAATAATCTACTTTGTAAGTTGGTATTCATATTGAAATCACCTGACATTTAGAGAATATGAAAAGTAATGAGTATCTAAATGAAATAGTAATAACCACGTAAACTAGCTATTGATTCAAACAAAATCTTCTGTTTGAGCCTTTTTATTAATTGCATTTATCTTTTTCATTCTAGTTCCAGTTTTTACAAACTTATAGTCCATCTTTATCGTTTTCGGACATATTTTTTCATAATGTGGTCTATTTTAGACGTTATAACTTGCATTTTTCATTATGGTTTAAAAATATTACAAATTTTATTATTTTGACTTAAATAATTATAAATTATTATTTTAAACTTTTCTTTATATATTTATAATTTAATAAATATCTAATTTTTTTATTTTTAAGTCTATTTTATAACAATTTACTTATTTTACTAATTTTAAGTCAAATACTTATTTATTTCACTTTTTATTACTTTAATAATTAATTATTATTATTATTATTTACTAATTTAATTAAAATTATAGGGTGATGACGTGGCAACATAAAATTGTTCCATGTGTTTTTTTTTTAAATTTCCATATTTTCCAATTTTTTCCTATTTTGTAACTTTACAAATATATGTATATATATATTTTTTACCTTCTTTAGGAATTTAATCATTTTGTATATTTATACATGTATTGCTTAAACATATACCTATACTTATACGTATGCCATACTTATACTATAAGTATATTTATACTTATACATACACTTTTATACTATTATTTTCCTACTCTTTTACATAGTTAATTATGTTACTTATACTATACTTTATGTATATGTATATTAACTTAATATATTAAGTCTTATATGTATGTATACATACTATATACTCATATATATGTTAATAAGTACCATACATATACATAGGTAAATAAACATATGTATACATATTCTTCATATACAAGTGCATAATCAAAGAAATGAACAACTTTATACACATACTTCAACATATGTACATAAATTTGGATTACAAGGATAAAATGATGCATATACTCCTTATTACATATTCTCAAAATACATAAAATACTATAAGCTTTACACATAACAATTGTACATATAAATTGATATTAAATATTACAAAAATACTACTTAACTATTTTCTTGAATCTTGAAAATAATTGAACCAAGAGCTCCTCTTCTTCTTGAATTTGTTATAGGAAAATAAAAGTAATAAAAAAGGATAGAGATGAGAAAAGGATGGAAAGGGGTTGGTTGTTAAGGGAAGGATTGGTGTGTGTTTTTCTTATGTTTGATGATGAAAGATAAAATGAAACAAAGTGAGGAATTGTGATGGTGTATGCAGCCATAAGTGAAGGGAAAAAAGGAAAAAAATAAAAAAAAAATGAAAAAAAAGGAAAAGAGTAAGAAGATGAGGTTGAACAATAATATCTACTTAAGCTTATCTTGAAAGTAAGCACATAGGGAAAAAAACAGCACAAATGGCAGCTGCAAAGTGGGTTCCACACGAACAAATTGTAGAGGAAAGTGGAAGAAAAGAAAAGAAAAAAGGAAAAAGGAAAAGGAAAAATGAGAAAATATTAAATGAATGTTTTCTAGAGTATATTTTATTTTTACATGATAACTAAATAATTTATAATGCAATTATAAAAAAAACATGGAGTGTAAAATTAATGGATATTATTTAATACATAAACACAAAATTATACGGCTAAATTGGTTCAAAAAAGTTAAATCCACACAAAATTAACATATATATACAAATATGAATTTATAAATAATCAAAAAATAATATTTATAATTTTATAAATTTTAATAATTAAATTATCACTCTTTATATTAATAAGCTTTTAGGAGTTATCTCTACTCATTTCCTAACAATTACATGTATTAGTTGACAATCGTATTTTATAAGGATTTTTATACTTTTAAGATATGTTTACACATTTTATAAGTCTAAGTTTATGGTTTTAGAGTTTTGTCAAGTTTAAGTTTAAGTCTAAGTCCAAGTTTAAGTTCAATTTTCAATATTTATGCGTACACAAAGTTTAGGATTTTTGTACGTGATTGAGGTTTCGATAAAATTTTTAGGGTTTTTCATATTCATTTTAGGTTTCAAATTTAAAATTTTAATAACTTTTAAATTTATCGACTTTGTTGACTTAGGGTAATTGCCTATAATACTTAAATCAATTCGATGCCCAAAAAGCTAAATTTATGAGGTTTACAAAAGGCGCTCCACCTTGTTGGTAACTAGTTAATAAGGAGAGGTTGCTCTTGTTGGGGTTTCAAGCATCTAAAGATGAGTAGTGTCATGGATTATGGTTCAGGCACTCAACTTTTGTGGTAAAGCTCAATTAGAAGGTTAAGTATTCAATGGTTGGGAGTTCAAGGCACCTATCCACATTAGAAGGCTCTCGTAGCATTACCCATCTAATTCTAAGTTGGACACTTGAAGTAGTTAAGTGGCTTAGTCATGTCCAAAAAACATGACCATATCACAAAATCCTAAGAAATGCAGAAGCTATCTAGAGAGGTTTATCTTCCCCTTGCATAATGTAGATAAACAAGATCAACTACATCATTGTAGTTCCCATGTAGTTGCACCTTATTGTCAGTTGATGAGTGAATTAATCATTCAATGCATTACTTAACACGTGCCAAACAAGTTGAATTATACTTCATTATTCATGAAAAGACAACTCGAACATCAAGTTTGACAAGTGACGGCTATCAAGAAAACACAATTTCCATATTGAAGTGTACTTAGTACAATTCTTCTCCTATCTTGGCATAAGGATAGAGTAAGGTTTTGGTAGCTCGACCTCAATGATCAACGGAACTTTCCCATGACATCTCATCAATTTAACTTAGTCAGGGGGTAAAGCAAGGTTTATATAGGCCAATCTAACTCTTAGTAAAGCTTTCTTTGCACACTCCGTACTCATGCTTTAAGTCTAGATCAACTTAGCAATTGCTTAAGTATTCCATCGCCAAAGCTTAGGCTTGGATCAGCTCAACCCCTGCCCAAGTGCATTTATGTCATGTAGATGCCTTGATTACCATTCACCAAGTTAGCTAAGTATTACATTAGTTTTTCACTCAAAGGATAAGCACTTGAACTATGAAGTTCAACATAGCTTACTCTTAGATAATTAGAGCCAAAATCAATTATGTACTCCCTACTAATCAATCAATAATGAAAGTCAGGGGTAGTGTTATGGGTATATTTTACTAAGCCCTAAAGTACTAGTTTGGCAACTAAGCATCTAATCCTAGGCAATTACAGGCAAACTTGAACACGCACTCCTTACCGACCAATCAATAATGAAAGTAGGGGGTAAGTGTTATGGGTATTTTTTACCAAGCCCTAAAGTACTAGTTCAATGACCAAGGACCTACTTGACCCATAGAACAAAAGCTCGAATATTTAGAAATGAAGATTGCTTAGAATGTTAAGGAAACATTCTCTAACACGTAACAATCTTGACTTTTTGTGCAAGCGTTCTAAAAATATGCAAGGAATAGAGGATCGTCCTCCTCGTATCACCATCCATGTGTCATGATCCTAATGTACTACTTCTCTTATAAAAGCATCTTAAAGCCTCTACAAAGGATCTAAAACCTTAGCATCTAAACAAATATTGTTGCCACCTACTTGCTATTATCACACCGTTATGTGCTTTACTAACTTAAGTCTCATAGTCTCTATGCTAGAGATGAGTCTCGAAGTCTCTATGCTAGAGATGACTCTGACCCCATAGTTTGTTCTTTTTTCAAGTTAATCAATTTTAAAGCACCTAGAAATCTCTCCTTAAGCTAAGGCTACATCCGGTAAGAAAATAATAGCAATAATTTAAATATCCTAAACTTTCAAAGTTAGGCATTTTCCCTTTTAAAATAAGCATGGCTCCAATTTTTTACAAATATGAATATTTGACATGAATTAAAAAAAAAATATTGAAAAGAACCTGCATCATTTTTTTTTTTTATCCTAAAGCTACCAATTTATCATAGATCCTTTGTTCTATATCCTAACACTTTAACCAATTGCCTTATCTATATCTAAATCCTTCATTCTAATGACTCGAAAATATGTGGTAAAGATTTAACCCATAACTTCCACTTCCATTGGAACATGTGACAAGAGGCATAAGGGGTTGCTAGTGGCAGTAGTAAGATTAAAGGTAATAGTGACTCAGGATGGATTTGGTTTTGAAGTTAATAGTGTTTGAAATCTATTGATTTTCCTTTTTTCCGCCTTCTTTTGTCATTTTGGTTTTAATTTCCTTATGTGATGTTTTAAGTTATACTATTTTTATGTTTACAAGTTTCAGTTTTCAATGTAGCAATACCACATCAACTATTGAGAAAAATCAGGCCTATGGTTGATTCAAGAGGAAAATATACAATTTCAAATCTCTAGCACTATCTTTTAAAATTAGGGAAGGGATCGGAAAGGAAAATAATATAGAAGGAAAGAATATGGGTGGAAGGAATTGGAGGAGTATTTGATTCTTATTGTGTTTTGATAATGGAGAAAAAAGAAACAAAAGAAATTTTAATTATTCTTAAAGATAAAATACGCTATAATATAAAATTACTAATATACCCATAAAAATAACAATATTCACATAATAAATAGGTCATCTTAACCTCTTTATTTCATTTATACTATCATATATATTATATTCATATTATTAGATTTTTCAAAATTTACTACAAGTTTTTAGGCTAAAATGTAGATAATACGAATGACATAGCAGAATAGCAAATGGTTGGTTTATAACCTTATTATGAAAGAATCGAAGTCTTTTTTTAGTTTCTAGTCCTATTATTTATCATCAATTTATAAAAGTAGTTCATGTTTTAGTAGTAGATTGATTATGCAAACATATATATATATATATATAGCACATCTATTAGGTAAAATAATAAGAATCCATCCTTAGGCTACATAAAGTCAGGGTATGCAGGCTCCATGGATTTAGGTTGTGCAGACTCCAAAACCTCACATGAAGAATCCTATGTAAGCAACCAACTAAGGATGAAGCTAATCTTGAATAGTCCTATTACGCAAGTTGGGGAAGGCCTTAATGGATCGAATTGAAACAACTTACAAAATTATCTCGAAGAACACTTGACTAGCATTGGTCAATAGGTTTAAGGGTCAAACTTGCCTAATTAGGATAACCGACCTGTACCTCATGAAGTAGAGCTGATCTACCTTAGCACACTAGCCATTGCATAAGGGTTCTGAGCAAATCAATTAGTGTACCAAACATAAGCCAGCTTGCTTTACCAATTGGGAACTCATCCTACCATACTTAGTTTGTCTTTATTTACCAGAGCATCCACTAATCCTATATCGGTACTTGTTTATTGATGACTAATGTTGACTTAATTTTGAGTTATTTCTTTACTTATTATTTACCATTTTACGTTTTTACACAGTATTATGTAAACTTCTCTTATGGGTTATATTACTTTCACTTTTCCTACTTTATCCTTTATACTAATTCACTTATTATAAATAATTCACTTTTCATGAGCAACTACATTATTATTAGATCATCCTTCTTTTTGCAAGTTTCTGTACTCAAAATTCAACCTTCACTTATTAACCCTTTAGTAAGGTTATGGCGATAAAGCTTAATTCATTACTTTGTGTATGATATTAAAGTAAGTATTAGGTTGTGTGCATTACTATCCTTAGTGAGTCAATATTTGAAGAGGTAATTTTCACTCAAATTGCTATAACCTCCACTTAAACCCCTTTACAATTGCTTTTATACTTAGAAGGACCTGCTTTTTAGTTATTTTCTTGGGATTGATGTCTCAATGATTATTCCTCTTACGCATATCATATTGTCATATTTTCTTTGTAGCTTTATTACTAATTGTACATTTGCTACATGATGTATAAATCATATTATCATCTCTAAGCAAATTATATTGCATACGAAAATGATTATAGTAATTTCATCAATCTCAATCCAAACATACAATGCATAAGTAACAAAAGTTGCTATTATTGTTTCATAATACAACCAACACTAAAATATTTAGTAAAACGCATAATATTCAATAACATATTCAAGCCTTTGAATCATTGTGGTCATTATGCTACATTTGCATTGCTTTATTGTCTCACATCATCAACCTATCCATGTAATATGTATTTGAACTTAGCTAACAAGACTTTCATGGCTTTTTATGAGGAGTTGTTTGATATGTTGCAACTTCTACAATTCACTTTTCATCATAGTCCACAACTATCAAATAATTATGAATTGTATAGCATGCCAACACAAGTTCTATCATGGTTGTGAAAGGGTAATGTGATTGAATGTCACTAGTGATAACGAAAAATCTTTGCTTCACTACACTAAAAGGTAGTTTAATCACATTGAGGAACAAGTAATGATAATAGTTAAAGTTCTTTTGCATTTTCTGGTCCCCCATCTACTTTACTCTTTGATGCGGGATCATATATTTCTATATAGTGTCAATGGAGACCGCTTCAAAGGAAACCTCATATCCACTAAATAAAAGTTTCCCTAAAGAGTAGATTAATTAATTTAAAGTTGACATGCATATAGTATTTAAAAATTTAGCCTATCAAAACAAAACTTTGTGTGTGAAGATTAATTTATCATCTTTACTTAATACATCTATAAGTATCCTTGAGTGGAAAATAGTTTCTTCCCTCCAAACATAACATATAGAAATGTCATATTAAATAAACATGCTACTAAGACACTTTTGGTTGTTCACTCTTTTCTCTCTCTAAATTTTGATGCATATATCCACACATAAGCAACATCTAATGCATGGATACAATCTTATCTTTACTAATAGAAGTTTTCATGTTGATTCTGAAGTAATTGGTTTCACAAGGGAAAAGACACTTACCTTAAGTATGGGTAAAATCTAGTTTTCTTAGATGTCTTTAATGTTACATTTGCTACATAGAAACGGACTCAGAATAGAATCGCATTTGCTTATTTCATTTCCTTTTCCATCTTTAGAGGTGTCTTTACTAGGCAAAATAGTGATTCTTACTTTAAAAAGAAATTTGATTCCACTTTTGGTGGGAGGAATCACAATTCAATTCCACCCTCGTTAACTACATTAATTGAAAAATTATTTATTTAACCTTCAACCAGATTAGGGCATGCAATAATTAATGGTGATTTTGATAAATACTATTGTATACATATTTAATTTCATTCTATTTGATAAGGTACTTTTAAATACAAGAAGGGATCTATCATTATGGTTCTCATTTTGTTCTAATTTATTCTGTTTAGGACTATTTCTATGGACCAAAGGTTATATTAGATTCTTGCTCTCCATTAAGCTGTCTTAATAATTTTGACTCAAAGGTTGTAGTAACACTTTTACATTATAGAAATAAGGAATTATTCTCTTTCCTAAGTGACTATAGATGAATGGTGCTAGACAATTCATAAAATTTTGACCTATAATTTGTAAGAACCTAGCTACTTATTCTTATATTGAAGCAATTTATAATCCTTAAGACGAATGTTGGTATGTAGTTTCTCACACATAGCAAATAACTATAGAGCTATTCAAAGTATAACACAACAACTATTCTCGTTATTTGAAAGTTTTTTTAGTAACTTTTTTTTCTCTAGACTCTCTTTTAGTATTTAAGTCCAAAGGCTTACCTACCCCATCACTCGATCCTTATTTTTTATAAAGTTATACTATACCTAGGAAGAATAATGCTACCATAAATACCATCTTCCACTTCTTTAAATTGTAATCTTCTTGTGTTTTGTCATAATTTTCAATGGATTAACTTTTCTTATTCTCTTATCATCCATGATATCTAAAATAAAAGTATGGATTGAAATCTTAGTCTTAAAGTAAAAATCTATTGTTTTAACATTACTCCATATCTTGAAATCATTACATACAGCTAGGATCAAACCATAATCTCTTAGAATTACAATAAATAAGAGTTGAATATCGTTTCATATACAAAGAAACATACCATAAAAAGCGACTTAAATAGTTATCTCAATAAATAAAAACTTGAAGAGATTTTATCAATATCACTTAACTAGAGATAAGTAAAATATAAACCTTATATCAAAATCTTCTAACCTAAAATTTACTTCTAAAGAATCGGCTTTAAAACATAGATGGTGAAAAGTCCATGGAGTTAAGGGGAAGAAAGCTAAAAATAATGTAATTTTTTTCCCTATCAATATTATATTGAAGAAGGAATATGAGAAGACAAATAAAAATGAAAGATAAATTGATTTTTCTCTCCTTTTTCTCTTTGTTCTCTCCAAGTTTAGAGTAAAAAATAAGTGAAACCAAGAGCAATGGTTCTTTATATTTTACTTCTCCTTACGTTCCCCCTAAGCCAAACATTAGACTTGAAACATCCTCTTCTATTTTTTTCTCTTCTTATTCTTTTCCTCCACTTTCCCTTAATCCAAATATAAGGTAAAGTATCCATCCAATTACGATAATTCTAAAGGATGGTCCATGTAATTTTTGAATAAGCAAATATCTATCTATTAGTTCAAAATCTTTATTAAGAACAAGATATAGGTTATTAATATATTATTTAAATAACATAAGTCTTTAAAACCCATATGATAACAATAATCTATAAAAACAGTAAAACAAGGAAAAAATCAAAAGCTTAGTAAATATAATTGCTACATATTCACCTTGTAGAATAAGGGAACAACTGTATTGCAAATTAATAAGATTAGAGTAGAGACGTAAAAGCTATTACATATTTATTATATTATTTAGTTGGTGTAAGAATAATGTAAAAAATTACATTAGAATAAAATTAAAACACCCATCATGCCCTATTGTGCAATGAAAACTTTAGTAACCTAATACCATTCCATCTTCTTCTTCATACCTTATATAGATAAAGATTTATACACTTCAAAAGAGTTGTTTCTCAAATTTAAAGTTTAAAGGTTCCAAGTTAAGGAAAAGAAGAGAAATGACAACTAAGAGAAAGTTGTGAGTCTTATTGTAATATAGATCTCAAGGAGAAGGTGGATATAGAATTTAAGACTATGGATGAAACATTACGGAGGAAATCAAGACCAATGGATAGTGATGGCCATTTAAAAGCAAATAAAAAGTTATATTCTACTTGCTCCATTTCTATATTGTCCACTTCTTCTGATATTTAGAGAGAGAGTGAGAGAGAGAGAGAGTTATTAGAAGTGGTTAGCTAAGAGAGCCATTAAAAGTGGTTAACTTCATAGATGGTGATATAACAGATTATAGGTTTAGTGGTATTGTAATCAAGTGTTGTCTCTAGGTAGGATCATTTATATGAAAGATGATAAGGAAACTATTGAGCAGCAGTTCATAAGTGAGGGCATGAATTGCTATTGAATATTTAATATAATTCTTAGAGATAGTTATTAGATACTTAAAATACAATTAAATACCATCATAGCAATTACAAATCAAGTAAACGACAGTGAAATAATTATTCCTCTAATTAAACATAAGCTTAATCATTGTAGCACATGCAAATACAAGAATGTACATAATATTTGCACATGTATTCACGTGCAACGTGTCTTATGTTCTATGATGTTCAACTCAATACATTCACATGTCTTTGTTTAGCTTCCAATCAAATCTAGATTGAACACCATAGAATCAAATCGATTCAAAATGACTATATGCTTATGACATCAATATATACATATTTATGGTTTCACAACATCACAAAAATTTACACATCAAGCATCACACAATCACATAATTGTTTATTTATATCTCAGCTTTTCTTAAGTCACAATTGTTCAATATGCTACTCCTATTATCTTATAGTAAAAACTCTTTGGGATAACACTCATGTAACAAAAGAATATTTTTTAGTAGAGATAAACAATATAAATTATGATATAGCATGTAATATCAAATAAAAAATTAATACTTACTTAGCATAATAAAATAAATACTACAGGTGGTGTTTCTTTATGTAACTCTTGAGATAAAATTCTTTGTCAAGTATGTAACAACTTGATAGGATCTCCATCCACAAAAGTATTACTTGCTTTGGCATGTTACGTTGCATGATTTTGTCCCTTGGTGCAATAGTTTCTTAAGAGATCACTCATTCTAAGATTGCTCTATCTAGAGTATACTTAACTTTGGAGTTCTAACATACTCTAAGCCACTACACCAAAAAACATCCCAATGATTAGAGTTTTATCAACTAGTACCTAAAGATTATTATAGATAGATGTGGATCTAAACATGCATTTAGATCGTAAGCATGCTAAGAAACTTTTCAAAGATATAAATGTGATAAAGGGAATTATTAATTCTTATTTATTTCTATTATGATGAATTGAAAGAATGATAAATCGTGATATTACTAAATTGTCTTATTGATATATTGTGCATGTTGAAGAATAATTCTAAATAGTAATAAAGGTACACCATTTGGATACTATGTGAAGGAACTTTAATCATCAAAGTATTTTTTGGTATAGTATCTTAAAGTACATTAGAACTCCAAAGTTAAGCATGTTCATGTTAGATCAATATCAAGATGGGTGACCACTTAGGAAGTTGTTGCACTAAAGGAAAAAATCGTGTAGTGTTCCACGTCAAAGTAGATAATATCTCGATGAGTGGAGTTCTTGTCGGATTGTTACAAGTAGTTCATTAGCCGAAAAGCTGAAGTCCTTACCCAGTGTATTCCTAGAGGCTAGACCTATGTAATGAAACTGAAGAGAAAATCTATTCTATAAGGTGGATGAATCATAATACCCCTTAAATATTAAATAATTGAACTCTAATCATCGAGATGTCTTTTGACGTAATGATTTAGAGTTTGATGGAACTTTGAAGTTAAGTTTGCTCAAGCTAAGTCAATCATAGAATGAGTAACCCCTTAGTGCCACATTAAGGGACAAAACTGTGCAGTATTCCACTCTAAAACGGATAATATGTTGGTGATAGGAATTCCGGTCAATTCGTTACACTACCTATAAGTCCACTTTCATCATATATATTTCACTAATTACAACAATTCAATAAGAGGACAAGTACCAATATCATCAATTTCTCAATTCTTCATAAATTGTTTATCAAAACATAAGCATCTGTTACACTTCGAAAATGCATAAATCATACACATGAAGGAACAAAATAATGCTAGTACATAATCAAATAGCAAATAAACCTAAAACAGATTGGTTATGACAAAGCCATCATGAAATCACTAATCCATTTTAGTGACCTATATATTTCAAAATAATGAATGATTTGATAAGTGTTTCTAAGTTTGTAAATGCACGTATATAATGTTTCCTTGCTATTTTATTTGTTTAATAGTGCAGTTTGATCATTTAGATGCATCTATAGGGGTTTAGGTTATTTGAAAACTGCATTAATTTTATATAGCTATAGCATTTACTTCTAGATAAATTTTTTTAATTATGGTATATTTTTGGAGTGAAATGCCGAAATGTTACACCAAAAAATTAAAATTAATCATTAAATTCAGTTAATGCCAACCAAAAATTGATCAACGTCAAAAGGGTAAAGTGATAATATATCTACTCTATATTTGTTTACGTATGCTTAACCTTTCTATTATCGAAATTAAACATTTTGATCTAAACTTTTGAAAAATGCACTTTTAGAACCTATTTTAGATTTAAAATAATTTTAAAAAGAAGTAAAAAAAATCAAGGTGATTTGGTCATATAAAATTCTAAAGGCACCTTTATAAAAGATTTGATGGTCTAAACATCAAATTTCAAAGATGTAGAACCTCAAACAAACATAAAAACAAATATTGCAGGTTATCAAGACAAAATGGTTGACCAAACTTTAACATCCCACAATATTGCCACATAAAGACAAATTTTAGGCATCTAACCCTTGCTTTAGTCAACCTTACTTCATTTTCCCTTATTTTCACCTAAAGTCATATTTCATGACTCTTCTTTCTCTTTTATCCCGCATAAACTTGATTTTACCTTAATTTTACCTTAATTTTACCTCAACTTTGAGTAGAAATATGTCTCTAATTATTCCTCATTAATTAGTTAATGTGATTATCTCTACATTAATTAGATCTAAACATGTAGCTATATCAAGGATTTTCTTATATTCATTTTTTCACCCTTCAAATATATTAATGACCAATGTAAAATCCACTATACAATATTCTTAACTAGTCCTAAGGAAGGGCTGGGTCTAGCCTATTGTTGGATCTGCGAGTTTAGGTGGGTCTATGTGAGTCAAAGTTAATGACTCGCTTGAATTGGCAGGTCAACGACCTGGGTTAGTAAATCGGTTAGTCAACCCATCAATCTAACCTGGGTTTGGTTAAAAAAAAAAAGAAAAAAAGTTGGAAACCAGCTTATTTGATGGGACATAAGCTATGTTGTCTGTACTCTTTCATCAAGCTAAAATAATAAAGGTGGGAGAGAGTTGAAATTCAACACACATGGGAGCATAAAAAATTGGTACAACATTCCGAACCAATCATTTTAATTTTTTAGACACATTCAATGCATTTAAAATCAATAGAGGCTTAATCACTTGGATTCATTTAGATTTCAGAGTTTCAAACTCGTATGGCCAAATGAAAATTTTGAATTCTTCCCATGCATTGCAACAAATGATTTTGAATTTACATTGTCAATTCTGAAAAGAAAAGATGACGATTCCGAGTTATGAAAATCTATAAACTTATAATCATTCTAAAAATTTCAAAATGGACATTTTCAAATGTTGATTTGATAATTTGAAATAAACACATGTACTATAAATTGCAAGCACCACTTATCCAACTCTCACTAAAAAATCATTCTACAAACTACACTCATCTCATTCGCTTTATACTCATTTTTTAAGAAACAATATTTTGCATGATAATTGAAGTTTTCTTTGCTAAAGTTTATTTTCATTTGCTGCACTTTTTATAAATACACTTACTCCACGCAATACACTTGATTTCCATTTGCAATAATATTTTGTGCTAAACTTTACTAGAAATATTTTTTTAAACCATATTTTCCACTACACACAATAATTAAATTTTTAACTTGTACATGCGTAATACTTTGCACACTGCTTCCCCCTTTGTCTTTCAATTATAGTTACATGTGAAACACCAAAAATACAAATGGATCAGTTTTCCATGTGTCATCCTCCAGCAAAAAGGAATCCAAGGGAAAAGTAAAAGGAAAAAATCCCTAAATTGAGCAACCTATCAATATTGACGACTATGGTATCTAGTACAACTTCACCAATGAATGGAATGAGGATTTAGTAAAGTCTCCGATGATTCCTCCTAATTTTGAGAAACAAACTTCGTATCAATGGGATGACGCCGCGAAGGGTGAGGAAGCAGGTGGAGACAATATTAAGGAGTTGTCATATGGTGACCCAAGTAAGCCCTTAAGACCTATAAAGTCAGAAATATTTACTAAACATTTCACTAAAATTATAGATAGGATAGGCAATTCCTTTGCACAATGCAACTACTACACCTTAAGCTATGCATAGAAGAAGGGGGGTAGCTACAGCATGCTAACTAGACACCTACATTGAAAGCATCCGTTGGAGCATAGCATCGATAAATCCTAACAACAAATTGCACACTTAGTTGTCTACACTATTCCGATACGATGTAAAGAAGCAGAAGATGGCGCTTATACAGCACATCATCAATGTGCACCTCTCTTTCAGCAAGGTAAGTGCAAGTCTCATTTTTGGTATGAACAAGAGGCGTTGAACTCAAACACGTATTAATTTGATATCAAAACAATATGCAAAGCCAACCAACAGTTGTATCACAAAGATAAGAGAGAGCTAGCCGCAATGTTCTACTCCTTAGATACACAAGTATCTATATGTATAGATATATGGACAAATAGGTAGCAAGAAAATTCATGCATGGGAGTAACTTGTCACTACGTAAATAATAAATGGCAACTGAATAAGGGGTTGTTGGCTCTTAGGGTCTTCAACAGATGACACATGGCACAGGTGATATATAGGATAATATCTATCATTCTCGAGAAGTATTAGTTGCTACGAAAAATATTTTTAGTCGATTATGATAATATTAGTGCAAACATTGCACTTATAAGTGAGTTGAAAAATCTTTGCCAACCTATACTAGGAGGAACATTTTTCCACATAAGATGTACATGATACATTTTAAATTTGTGTGTTAAAAAAAAAAGTATGGAAGCTGTAGAATATAAAGTGACTCCAATAAGATATGCAATTACAACTATTATCGAAAGACTCTCTTTGCATAGAATGTGAAGGGACTTTTGCATAGAAAATGGTAAAAGGTATAAAAAATTTTTAAAAAGATGTAAAACACCACTAGAATGCAATGCATGATATGTTGCAAAGTACAATTGCCTATAAAGAACTGCTATTTAGGTTTTGCATGCATTATATTCAAGAAGCTGAAATTCGTACAAGAGATTAGGTTATTTATGATAAGTTACTAGAAGTACTTAAAGTTTTCCATGATGCTATTAACACTTTTTCCCAAGTGTACAAGCTTAGCATGCATTATTTCATAATGGAGGCTGTCAACATAGTTGCAACTCTACTCAATGTGCATTAAGACCCAATACTGTGAATTTCTATCTTGAGATAACGAAGAAGTGGCTACAGTATTATAGGGAAATTCTCTCCATTTACCACTATTTTAGTTCGATGTAAAATATAAGTTCTTCAAGACTATCTAAATATATACTGTTAGATTATTGATAACTTTTTTTATATACAAGATGTTTATATTGCAAGTGCAACGATGAGCTTCATCGAGCGATAGACGAAATGAATGAGTTGTTCTAGCATTTCTCCTACACATACGATGAGTAAGCTGAGGTTAATCCATCGCTTTCACCAAGAACAAGTAACTGTTCCTTTGCGAGGGAGAAGTTGCTAGCAAAAAAGTCAAAGATCCATAGGTTAAGAAGACAATAGATAGAGCTCAACATGTTCTCACTGACATCCTTAAGCAATGGAAATTGTGCAGAAAAACATATCCATTTCTCTCTCACATAGCTCAACATGTTCTTGCTACCCTAACCTCAACGGTGTCAATAGAACAGTCATTTAGTACTGTTGAGCTCACCTTGTTGAGCCCTCTTAACGTCGAAGCTACAGTTTACAATGAAGATTGGTGGGAAGCAACTAATAGAGAACAAGAGCCAATGAAGACTTTCGTGGAGGAAGACAAATACTTCAATGACTTCAACTCTTCAAGATGAAGTCATGGATCCACTCTAAAACGAAGCAACCGCCAAGATGAAAGTGATTAGCACTTTCAATTTTTCTGCTTTCCATTTTATGTATTTGACAGTTAGACTAAATATATTTAAAAATAAAAAACCCTAATCGGCATTTTCTCAAATGTAGGAGTTAGCGATATAGGTTAGATTTTAGAAATTGAAAGTACTGGAATAAAAATTAGTTTATACTATAAGACTTTTTTTAAAAAAAAAAATTAAAACGGCTAATTACGTAAACATAATAGTTTTTTTCAAATATATAAACTAACCAACACACGAAAGGTTTGATAAAAAATTAAAAATTATTCGAAAACTATAATGGTCTAAATTTGGGTATTGGATATGTAAGCAACTACTAACGCAGTGCGACTAATAGAATTTAATTATGAAGTTTTCTAAAATATAATAGGCGTATCCTCATTACATCTCATATATAATACAATTTTTTATGTATGCGGCAGTGTTGTAGTGCCCATTCAATGAATAATGTAAGTGTTCAAATGTAATATGTGAAAGTTGTCATTCAAAAAGATTCATTGAGTTCCTAAATTTCTACAAGAAAATACAAAATCATCCACTATTCATTTCGTGTTCATATAAATAGCAACATATAATACAAATGTTGACTACGGGAAAGTTGTTTGAAGAAATGTAAACATAGATAGAGAAAAGGAATAGAGCATGAGAGAAATGACAAAATGGGGGAAGAGGACAATTAATGAATTGTTGGAGATGACAAAATACATAAATGAATATGGGAAGATAAAAGGGAAAGACTATGACAACTAATGAATTATTTTAGATGACATAATACGTAAATGAAATAGGAAGATGAAAGTGAAAGAGACATCGATCAGGAAAACTAACATTCTAATAAATTCAATACGGCTAATAAAAATCAAGTAAACAAAATGAGTCTACCAATTTATTTGATGTAAAAAAATTGAAATCCAAACCATTACATGAGAGAATATTGTACAAATGTTTAATCCTAAATTAAATTTTTTTTTTCTAAATTTTAAATTCGCATGTATTAGTACATAAAATTGTTGTTTATGAAAAAAGCAAAATAAAACAACTTGGGAAAAGAGAATTTTTTTTTTAGAAAAAAATGGTTGAGTTACAGGCCATTGAACTGACCCATAAACCCACGAGCTAAGTGGAACGACATAGAACCGGCTTTGGCCAGCCTGGTCACGGTTCATTGGCTACTAGGCCTGTAAGCCACCGGGTCCAGGCCGGGTTTTACCCAGCCCTACATCTAAAGTAGGTTCTAAAAAATCTATATTCAAAACTTATCTCATGACCCTTAATACCTATATGATTAAGTAGAGTATGGATGGGTATCATGTACCATATGATTACTTGCTCACGCTTATATATCAGTTTTACCTTTCTAATTTATGTGTTTTTGCACAGATAAGCTCTTATTTATTTAAGAGAACTCAAATTCTTAAAGATGGAAAATAAAATTATCATTGTAAATCTTAAAATATCTCAAAATAATTAAAACCTAAAAGTAAAACAAAAATTGAAAAAACAAAAATAAGAAAGGTACGTAATATTTAGTTGATATATATAATTGTTAATTTCAATGAAGGTGTATTTTCTAGTAAAAGTAAGAGTTCAATCAAAATTCATGATATTACTATTGAAATATTGATACAGAGATTAGTTTTGGTTTATTTTCATAACTATGAGTACCATCAAGGCTATATATATATGTTTTCCTTAGCTTCATCAATATCGATTGTTGTAATTATTCTATTACTCCATGTCAATTTGCATTTGAGTGTAATGTTCGCTAATGAAAGAACTTATTTACATCAACTCATTTTAAAATAGGATTCCACGTATGATATGAAGATCTATGTATATAGCGGTTACAATGCGAGTGAAAGACAAGCTCTACAACAAAATGAACAAACCATGAGAAATGTGGCTAAAGAGTTGCAAAGGCATATTCTTTTATCTAAGTGTACATTTAGAAATTAAAATAAGATATCTCTATCCTTACAATAGCTACTAAACATGACAAGAATCATAGGTCTAACTATTACCCAAGGAGCTAGGGAGTGAGGTGGGTACAGAATTGCATTGTTGAAGCTATCAAAAGTTATAGGAAGTCGAGATGTATAGAGCAAAATAAGGGTATACAAATGATAAAGAATAGACATCCAAACAACATGCTAAAGAAAAATGGCCATGCGAACACTAGTAAGCCTACATTTGGACGACATGCAAAATGCTTTAAGCACAAAAACTCTATAGGGTCATTTGACTGGCAAGATATTGTTATAAAAGGTACAACTATCTTAGTTAAAGAATGGATTTTGTTTTACAAAAATTTTACTTATGTATTAAAATGCCCATAAGATACTATGTGGTTTATTATTAATGGTTTTAGAAGTTTGACTTCATTACCTTATCCTCTACATGAATTTCTTCAAGATATTCCTATTTAGATTGTTATGCATATTGGGTACTAATTAGCTCTTTATTACATTATTAGAGTTCTTATCAATCATTTATCTTCGTCGTGATGAACCTACTATTAAGATTTTTTGTATGTCATAATGTTTAGTTTTGGAAATTATGAATCATATGATTAATTGTTGCCCCAATTACAAAACTAGTTTGTAGTTGAATTTTTATTTTTCCCCATCAATATATTTAAAAACCCATAAAATGACAATTTTCTTTCATTTCCCTTCAACTCATGTGCTGGACTCATTTGGTTTGAGGAGCATTCTTATATCATAATTATTTGGTATCATAACTTGTGGTTTGGTACAATTTGGGTAAGTTTAGAATTTCTTCAATCTAGCCCCTTAGAATTATGAAGTTAGATCAAAATTCGATCATGTTATTGTGAATTATTGATTGTTGTGATTGGTATGGAGTTAGGAATTGATGAGACTGGTTTGTAGCCATACTTGGTAGGATATTGTGTAATTGGTGTTATGAGTGTGTTAAGAATACTAGAAATACATCAAATGTCTATTGAATTACGTGACAAATTTGTGATTATTGAAGTAGTGTTAAAAAATGTAGAATGATGGTTCTGATGATTCAAAGGACAATCTAGTTAGAAGTATAAGACAAAGGTTGACATGAGTTAAAATTTAAAAGAGCTATTAGATTCAAAATGGGAGGGGGGGATGCATAAAGATATACAAAGAGAAAGGAATTAAAGGAGTCGTAGTGATTCTAATCTAATAATGGTGACCATGGAGAAGCTAATGATGAGTATTTAGTAGGTAATTTTGAGGGAACTATAGAGGTAAAGCATAGTAAATCAAACTACGGTTGAAAAAATATTAAGTTAGAGATTCTCACTTTTTAGAGTAGTCACAAATCTAGGGAGTTCCTTGATTTATTACCTACAACGAAAGAAGTTTTTTATTGCTATGAGTATGATGTCCATGTTGGTCCCGTATAAGATATCAAGAGAGAGGATGAATTGATATCTTTAAAAATTTTGAAACTTTTGATGTAAATAAAATTACCCTTCTTAATAACTTAAATTGGTGAATAGTGGTACTCTAATAATTCAACATAAATAACACAATTAAATAACGTAAATTAAAAGAGATGGGGAGGAGAATATTAAGCTTATGATTTATAAAATTTTGGTCTCTTACATACTACTCTCTTCTAGCTCTACTGTTAAGGACTCGACCTACTTCACCAGTGCCATTCTACTTAATCTACTAAATAAAAAACATAAGAAGTTTACAGATATCAAGCACACTTAGCCTCAACAACTCTCTACTCTACTTATCTGGTATCTCTACAATCTAAGCTAATCTATAAAGTACAATCAAATTTCTCTCAATACTTAAACAAAAAATATAGTTTATAGATTACAAGTGAGAACAACAATACAATTCTCAAATAATTTCACACAAAAATAGAAATGAAGATTAATGAATGATCAACTTCAGTTCAACTCTTTGAAAAAGTATCTAATAAACGTTTTATGCTTTTTCAAATAGTAGAACATATCTATGATCAGAGTATAAAGTATATGTATTTTCCTTCTTAGAATCGTACATGACATTTTAAATTGTTTCTCCTTTTATATTAAAGTCTTCCAACAGCTAATTCGTTGAGAATAATTTTCAATTCATGTTTATCCATTTCAATGTCTAAGTGATAATTTATAGATATTTTTAGAGAAAATCTTAGAGTTTGAATTTTTAAACCAGATCTTCTAACCTCATCTTAGTCTGATATACATTGATCAGTAAATCCTAGATAAGCTTGAAATTTGAAATTGAAATCTCACAAAATCTAAAATTAATCTTGTCACAACCCAAGGGGACTAGTCGTGGCAGTCGCCGTATAATGTACAACGGATTGTAGATTGAATTCCCTTACAATCGACGACCCTTTTATACGATAACTAATATTATTTCATGACAAATAATAATATTATAAAAACATAACACATAGTCTATTTATATAAAAGTTTACAGATATAGAGTCTGAAACATATCTAAAGTCAGACTAATATAAAAATTACATATTCAAATCTACAATTAATCAAAAGTATTCTCTGTCCTCATCTAGCTCCCACACTGACTCCATATAGAAAACTAACCTTGGGCTTGTAACGGCCCGACTCCACAAAAAGGTTGGCCTGCGAAAAAAGACTACAAGAGTATAAGCTAGCTAGCTTAGTGAGATATTTTCCTTCAACCATACAGCAATCAAGTTATACAATAGTTAAGTTCAATCAAAAGAATGCATGGCAAATAATATACCAAACAAATACATGCAGGTGACCAGGTACTGCATGCAACTTAGATTTAACGCCCTCCAAAGTCAGGGTTGGAGATTCATCGGTACAGTCAGATCTGGGTATCATATTAGAACTTATTTCATAATGAAACTCCGCGTTTTGTATTTAAAATGTAATGGTACATCCATTACCAGCTTTATCAAAACGAGTTCTACATATGATTATGAGCAGGTTCACGTAATCCTCACTCACCCCTAAACGAAGACCTCTGGACTCAACCCATAGCCAAGTGGTTGGTTCCTCCAACGCCTAGTCATCCCGTAAGCCAGGGTAAAGTTATATCGTACGTGTGCACCGTACGAAATCAATAACAATCAATAATCAACCCACGTATGGCCTTTCGCTACCTCCGTGTAATGTGACTGCCAGAATTAGTTATGCAGTGCATGATTTATGGATGATCCAAGTTAACTTTTCTAGTCGAATAAGATTTAGTCTAATTTATTCAGTGATCATTCCAAGCCACAAATAATTAATCTAGTGAATCTACTATGCAACAAACATTGTATTATTAAAATTTAAAGTAAATTCACCATCAACAATAATTATCATGCACAAGCATAATCCAACCCCATACACATTCATTTACAAATCATAATTTATATTCACTAACTACCAGCACAAATAAGTATAAAATCATTAGGAAAAACACACTCAGTCATGACTAGCTCAAAGGTCATAGTAGTCTGGGGGCAGCTTAGGGTCGATATCGAGATCACTTGAGAATAATAGAAATTTATAAGTTTGAGAATTTAAAACTAACTAGTGTTGTAATTTGTAAGGTTTACTTCACTTAGTTACGTGAAATTGTTGATTCGAGTTTTTTATCAAATCGTGTGTAACTTTTTCGTTTTAGCTCGGATTGTTATCAACTTATAGTCCATTTTGATCTTTTTCGAGCGTATTTTCTCGTAACAAGATCCGTTTTGAACGTTGTGACTTGTAATTTAAATTATGATATAAAAACATCACAAAAACTATTATTTAAGTTTAAAAATCATAAAATATTAATTTTCGCTTTTTATTAACTTATTTATGATTTAATAATTATTTAAATCATATATTTGATATTTTTATTATTTTAAGCATATTTTCCTATTTTTGAGATTTTTAGCTTTATTATGATTATTATTATTGTTATTGCCTTTATTATTTCTCATTTTCTTATTTATTATGTACTTTACAATTATACATATATATATTCATATACTTATAATATATTTTATAATTTATTGTATTGAAAAATCCTTAATTATGGTAATATATATATATATATATCTACACCTTACATATTCATGAATTTAGTAAATATTATATATCATATACGCTAATACATATTCGGTATACTACTTATATATATACATATATACATTATACGCCTTATATATGTATATGTATTTATTGAAAATAAACATACTCTTATATACATATTCATATATTCATGTATTTGTATTTACACATATAAGTCTTACATGTATATATAAATATAAATACATACATATATATTCGGTATATATATATTTATAAAATATGTATACTAGATATTATATATGTATTATACGGTATATGTTGTATACCACCATACATACACTCTATATTATATATATATATATATATATTTATGTCATATATTACTACTCATGGAAGTATACTACTATATATATATATATATACTGTACGATTATATATATATATATATATATACTAAAATAATTATACATGGATACAAATATATATATAGTTTACAGTATAAATATATATATATATATATATACTCTAGTTATTCAATGAAATACATAATACTAATTATATGTATTCCTAAAAAAAAACATAATACATACTCTTTCGTATAATACACCTATATATATACATGTATATATACTTAGCCTTATACATACATATATAATTAAATTTAAGTATTCATGCATATAGACATGTAATAGCAATGTTATATGTAAAAATACCATACAAATACTATATTTATACATGTGTATGCTATATAATATACATCTATATTACTAAAATGAATTACTTACCTATTATTCTTAGTTTTTCTTCTTCTTTTCCTTCTTCTTTTCTTCTTCTTTTTACGTTTTGTTTCCCAGAATTTTTCTTGCTTTCGGTTTTGCTTGCAGAATTGGTTTCTAGATTTTCTCTTCCTTTTTATTTCATGTGTTTGCAAATGTTAAGAAGGCAAAACAAATCTTATCTTAATCCTTTAATTAATGAAGATAAAACGAAGGTAATCATTCCAAAAAATTTTATTTTTTTGCAATTCAACACTTGGCATTTTCATTTCTTCACGTGGGCTACTGATTTGATTTCATTTCCAAAACATAAGAAATAAAGAGAAGAAGAAAAGAAAGAAAAGAGATAAAAATGAAAATGAAAGAGAAGGAAAATAAAAATTAATAATAAATATATGTAATTTTTCGAAACACATAAATTATAACAATTTTCATCATAAATTAATTTTTAAATTTTTGTGAAATTTTATTAATTTAATTGGTACCCATTATAATTATAATTTTTACAAGTTATTATAGTGATTTCGTCATAATTTCACGCAAATAGGCGTTTTAGTAGAAAATTGCAATCGACTATAATTTTATCACTATTGAGTAATATTTAACTATTTTATAGGTCTATGTTTAAAATTTTAGGGTTTCAAACAAATTCAGGTTCAATTTTGATTAATGGTGCATAAATCAGTTTTAGGGTTTTCATATGCGATTTAGGATTTCGACCAATTCCTAGGGTTTTGTTATCGGTGTTATATTTAATTTATTAAACTTAGTAATCTTTTAATGTTAGTAGCCTTATTGACTTATTATACAATTTAGGATACTCGGACTTGAGTTAGGGTTCAATTACTGATTTTCCTAGGGTTTACAAATCTTATCCTTATCCAATGTTAGATATTCTCTTGTGATTTATCCAAAGATAAATTCTCTTAAAAAATAAGCCTCGTAGATTTTAATTTCAACTTAAATGAAACAGGATTAAGTATATTTCTCTAATACACTCAATCTAGTGGAGTTAAGTCTTATTTACTTTGAATATGATATGTGTTAATTTTCAACGTTACTCTTCCAGAACAAATATCTAAATAATCTTTTGAAGAGTATCAGTTTACTATTCTTCAAAGTCTCTAAATTATTTTCTAAAGTACTTATACTAACTATTCTTATAAAAACTTTTGAAACATTCTCAGACTTATTTCTTTTTCAAACAATTCAAATCTTTTGAATAAGTTTCTAAATGCAAATCAATCTGTAATTTTAAGCTTTCTAAAATACCATCTGAATACCTACTCACTTATCAATTCATTAGCATTCTTCTTTTTTGTTACCATTAAAATTCATAAAAAATATCTAACAACACAAAAAAAGGTCAAGCTAGCTTCACTTCCTTTTATTGTGTTTGCTATTCTTTGGTGGGATAAGTTGGTGTATAGAAGCTTAGTCAAGGTGAAGAAAGGGTTAGAACACGAAAAATGATGAAGATGATAACAGGTTAGTAGGCAAAGAAAGGGTTAAAATATGCAACCATTGAGTAAGGGAAGATGAATGTTAAGGATTATTGTAATGAACTTGAAACTCTTCATACTCAATGTAAAACTAATGTCTCCAACATTATTTAGCACGCTTTATTAGTGGACTTCAATATGAGATAGTTAATGTAGTTGGGATGTAGTCATAAAGGATTGTTGTGGAATATGTTATTAAGCTAGCAATCTAAGTGGAAAGATAACATAAACCTAGATGCCATAAATCACCATAATAACTCTAGAAAGCATAACAATTTTGAAGAGAAGCAATGGGTTCAATCGCCACTTAAGGAGTTAGCAAGTGAGTTGAGTATAGAATATGATCTACAAAGTTGTCAAAAGTTGCAAGATGTATAAGACAACATAAGGATATTTGGATGCAAAGGGATAGACGTTTGAATGATAGTACAAAGATGAAAAGCTATAAAAATGCTAGAAAGCATGCATTAGAATGACAAACATAATGCTTTAATTGCAAAAAATCTATTGAGCCATGTGATTACCAAAGTGATTGCTATATGATAGATATGACTATTTTTTATGAATTGCTTGACCATGTTTTACTTTGTTTTTCTTTTTTAATGAAAGTTTTACCTGTTTACGAGAATGCCCTTAGGATGCCATTGGGTCTATTATTAAATGTTTTAGCAATATAGCTTATTCTTTTTATGAACTTCATCATGGTTTTCCTCTTAAGCCATATGAATATCAAGTGTTAATTACCTCTTCATTTCATTAGAGTTCTTATCAATCACTTATCTTGATTGTAGTTAACCCATTAATAGGATTCCATATGTCATATCAATTTCTTATAATAGACAATAGTTAGTTTGGAGATTTTAAATCATACTAATCATTGTGTTAATTGCAAAATTAGTTCATATTTATTAATGGTATGTTATATCTAGTATTAAGTACATTTATATCCTTTGTTTTCCTATTAATACATATAAAATCCGTAAAAATCATAATTTCAATTCATTTTCATTCAATTTGTGCATTGGACTCATTTAGTTTAAGGAGCATGATCATATGAGAAAGTGACAATGTTAACAGTATTCGTGAATTTTCTAAAATTGAGAACAAGCATATATCTTGAGATTTATTTAGAATAGATAGTTATTTGTTGTTATTATACGCATATATGAAGGCTATATATTGATATAGAAACTATTCAAACTAAAATTGGAGCAAGATGCATAGAGAATATGATTGGTATATTTTAATTGGTAAAATCAATGCATCATGCATGCTTGGCATCAACATTAGGAGTATACAATGAAGGTTAATAAGGTGATACAAAATGTACAACTAATGATGAACATAAAGGGATAGATAGAAGAAAGTGAAAAGCTAAGAATTGTTAAATTAATGTTGAATTCAATCAATGAAATGATTATTGTGATTCATTAGAGTTGTAAAATCAAAATGACCAAATAAAATAGGAATCAATCAACGGGGATTCATATAAGAGGATTAATCCATTTGAACCTATGTTTAAAGCAGGATAGTGGACTAAAGTTTGTTAGTTGGGCTAACTATTTACAAATAAGTATTGTAGTGTTTAAATGAAAGTACAAAATGGAATAGTATTTAGCAATAATATCATCATAACCAATCAAATTTGAATGATTCCCAAATGAATTAGATGAATACACATACTTTTTCAGAATTCAAACAAGTTGATTATTAGGCATTGTTGTAACACTCTATTATATACATCATGAAATTTAAGAACAACTTTTATTGCTATTCAAGGATTCCAATAGAGCGCACAAGGCATCATAAGGAGATAGCTTAACTACTAATACCTAATTCTAATACTATCTCAATATTTATAGATTCTTAGCATAAAAATTACAAGGAAATGAAAGAGGATTTTTGTTACCTGAGCAAGATAATGTCACTCCCCAAACTAAGAAGTCATAATAACCCCACTATATAAACCAACTTAAGCTAAAAACTAGTCATGTTAGCTGCTAACATAAGTATAGTTTACACTAGACTTTTACCACTCTATAACCTTGAGTCATCTAATTCAATATTTGTTTGGTATCAACCTATAGTGCAACTTACTAAAATAACTTTTGAAAAAGATTTTATGGTATAAAAGCTTAAAAAGAAAACAAGTTTTATAAACAACTTCAGAAAAAATGACATAATAAGACTTTATAAAAGTCTACAAGTTTACATAATATAGTACTGGTAAAATAGCCGAAAAATATAGTCACCTGAAGAGACCCTATTAGTTTTCCTAAAAGTTAGTAAATTTAATAAACAAAATTGGATTCCAACCAATTGGTTTTGAATCTCACTCTTTGATCCCGTTCTCTATACTTTTGGAACTTGGAGTAGTACCAGTGTATTTACCAAGAGACCTGCAAGACAACTAATGAGTAATAACTTTCTTAGTAAGAGAGACGGAAACAATAACATATATCTAACACAGATCAACCAGGTTTCAAGCAAAGTTAATTAGATGCAATACATATTCAAACAAATGTCATCACACAACATTGACCGGTTATCATAAGATCAACCAAATGCCACATACTTCATGGATTAAAACCAAATCGGGGCTTGTACAATGGAGAAACACGCTCCACTCAAGACTACCTTCGAACCACGATCTCCAACCTTACTGCAACCTTCTTTTCTATCACTTAGTTCGACTAAGCGTAGGAGAAGTACTATTTCTATTATCCTCATTCAAAGGGTTCGTGTTTGACTTAAGAACCTTAATCATTTTCCCTTAGTGAGTTATGATGGAAGTCTGGTTAGTAGTTAAATCAAGTTTTGGTTAGATTGTTGTTGGGGTGATCAAGTAATTTCACACAATCCAAAGCAGACAATATCACGAAATGATCAATACATAAATCCAACACTCAAAATAGCACAATCATATTCAACGTACACTTTGCATATACACAAAAACTAATTCACAATCACAAACAAGGCATATACTAAAATCTCTAAGTATTCTTAAACGACACCTCAAAGTACGGTAAAGTACTATTCCCACTTACCTGGACTTATGAGGTTTGATAGTTCTAATAGTTGATCTTGTCCACATTCATTGTTCTTCAAATGATCAATATAATCATTTTAGTTTTACTAAATATAAAGCTGAATAAGTTCATTTTAATAATTCAAATGTGCTTATGACTTATCTCTAGCAAGAGATAAAAGCTTTGTATTGAGTTCCAACTTGCTGCTGAAGTCTCTGAACAAGGTTTTGAAAGCTTGTCTAATGCTAAATCTCGATCTTAAAACCTTCTAACCAAGTCTTTGAGATTATCTCAATTATACCCTTACTCCAATCAACCATTTAAACAAAACTCTAAAGTTATTTTCGCTAAACATTTCATACTAACCAACCCTTAAATTAAGTCTCGAAGCCATTTCAACTATATTTCCATTACCAAACACTTCCCAAACAAGCTTATGATGGGGGTATAGTTAAACCCCTTTTTATTATTCAACTTTATGATCAACTCTCTAAATTGGAGAATAGGTCCCTTCTTTACAGACCAACCCTCTGAAGATGCCTCTAAAGTGATCTTATTTAAGCCTTCTAAATTAACCAACGTTCTAGTAAAATCTTTGAATTCAATACAGTCACCTTTCTTTTTCCAAACGAAGCTCTAGCATATTTAGAATTAAAGTCCTTTCATCCACTAACCTTCCGAATACGTATCTAAAGTCATTTCAACCATGCTTCTTTTACCCAATAGCTTCTCAAACAAGGCCCTAACAGGTTTATAATTATAATCCTTTACCACCTGTCTCTCTGATCAAGTATCTGAACTAAGTATTAAGTCTCCCTTCTACTAGTTCAACTATCTAAAGAACTCTTTAAACAAGATCAATTTATGTGTTTACTCCCAACAACTCATCCCAATATCCTATTCCAGTTTACAAGCATGATAAAACACGATTATACCATAGGTTCAACATGCCCATGCTCACCATATCACCCATTTTTCCAAATTTACATACTCTCACCTTAATGCATGTAAGCCATAACCAATGGTTTGTACATTCATCAAATTCCATTCAATCCAACCAACTCTAGATTATTTCCTACAATAGAACATAGCTTATATGAACTCCAAAACTGGTAAAACTTTATTTCCTTAAAGCTAATTACACAAAAACTCCCAAAAATAGCATTTTTCACCAAATTTAAAAGCTGAAAAATTACTAAAAATTATAGAAAATATTTTTGGCTTAAATTTTTTCATATGATACAAACATGCAATCTAAGGAAGTTTAAAAAAAAATTCGCTTTCGAAACAACAACAACAACAACAATAGGGTCATTTAAATCGACTTTAAAAATTACTTGACTTAGTTCGATTTGTTAAGAACTTACTAAATCTACTCAAAATTTTTGTGATATAATATTTTCCCCAAATAATAAGTACAAAAATATTACAAAATAATTTTTTTTTAAAAAATTTAGACCTAATTTAATATGTTTAGAAAATTTAAGAAAATTAGAGAAAAATTAAAGCTCATTGAAAATTGGCCATCCGGTCACCAATGACCACCACCACCATGTCGGTAGCCCTAAACTGCCCCTACTATTAACCAATGGTAGTGGTTTGTTCCTAAGTTACCCTTAGTCCCTCACTCCATGGTTTTGCTCGATTCGCACTATTTTCTTTTCTAATTTTTTTTTTTCATCTTTCTTCTTCCCTCTTAATTTTTCTAGATACCTAACATCTTCATGAATCAAATTAAGAGGGTTTAGTGACACTTCCAAAGTTAGGAAGTAAGAAAATGAATTTTGTCTCTCCTGTTTGCCTTTTTTACCTCCATTTCCATGCATGTTTAAGTGCTTTAGAGTTTATCACTTATCCAACAACTGTCCCATACTTGTCTACACCTAAATCCATTATGGTTTGATTGTTTAATAATTTTTTAATGATTTTTCTTATAAAATTTTAGTTAATTATGAGTATTTTCGGTATTTTAAGCATTTATAGGTATATATTTATTTAAAATAATTATATCTAAAGTACACATACTATTTTTATATATTATTTCATATTATTTTAAAAATTTGGTACTCGAATGATTTATCTCTGAGGTTCGATTAATTTTTGTTACTTAATTTATGTATTTACGATGGATAATTTATAATATAATATAATTTAAAAATTATCTATTTTTAACTATAAAAATATTATTTTATTATGTTTTTATAATCTAAACCCACAAAGTATCTCTATCTAAATCGTAGGACTTACTTGTGGAATATCATTCTCATCGACACATTTTACGTATGTCTTAAATTATTTACTAGAGATGGCTACCAGAAATTAAGAGTCTCGCACGTAACAAAAGTACAACATTACAAGGAAAGGAACATGTATGGAAATAGAAAAGGACGCTTCTATATAAAGTATGCTAATCAGTGGCTCGAAGTCCCCTGCCCCTTTACAAACTTTCGTTTCTCGTCCCTTATCATCAAGCATGTCGAATCACTGTTGGAGACGAATGATGCATGTTATAACATAAATTTATCTACAAATAAGGGAAGATACAGGGAAGTGAGCAAAAACTTAGCTGGGTGAACAACATTATTATCGTATAGATGATTAACATATGTAATACAACAATATAAACAGTTATCAGGAAATAGCGTAGTATTTAGGAATTATGTCCTTTAAACCCAGGTTTGGGCAATAACAACGAACTCATCGGCCTCGTGTATGTCAAAAGTTTAATAAGTTAATAGATAGTAAAATTTTATTATTTGAACATTAAGGTAACATATTTCTTCGCTACAACATGTTCGAGTACATGTAGTCTCTAACCACCCTAGAGTGATGAATTCAAGGACATAGCATAATTTAAACAATAGCATTTGCTATTGTCGATTTAGTTTGTAAATGTCAAGACAGGGCTCTTATGAGGAAAGTATCAATATGTGTCGCTTTCGTTCGGCGCTGCCTTCATTTACGCTAATTGATGTAATCCATGTCAATTTATTTAAGGAAAATAATACGTTTTTTAGTTCTTAATATTTTACTAATTTTTTATTTGAGTCATCAAATAAAAAATGACATTTTTTATTAATATGGGAGCACATAATTTGTCCAATTAAATAATATAATTAAATATAGATAAAATAATAAAATTAATAAATAGTAAAAAATTTAATAAAAATAAAAAAGAAAAAGAGTTTTGGAAAATTATTAAAAAAAAAAGAAAACACTAACTAACTTAAGGCGGAGGGGTAATCAAAATGACCACTTACATACAAAAGTGGGTTGTTTAACCCTCCCATGGTAGTAGCAACCCACCCACGGTATTAGCTACCTACCCACCACCACTATCAAAGAAAACATAATCAAGTTACGTGACCCACTTAGGGTTCTTATGTCTTTAAAATTTGATGGCGGTGGGCTGAATGCCCTATGTATTTAATTTTAGTTTTGGCCACCTAATGCTTTTTATTTTTATATTTCTAAAGCTTTTCACTTTTTTGGATTTTTAAAATTAATTTAGATAATTAATATATATAATTATATTATCTGGTTAAAGTAATTACATGAATGAATTCAGCATTTCCGTGTGGCAAATACAGGAAAAAAATTAATGGTGTAGGAAAAGTCCAACATTATAAACTATTTTAAATATTGGGGACTCAAATAAGGGGAAAAAAAGAAGGTTAAGGACATACTAGAACACTTATTAAACATCCATGATTAAAAATGTATGTTTTCCATTTATTTAATTAACCGAGTATACTAGTATTTCTCGCTACAAGTGACCAACATATAAATATATATAGACATTCTAGAGGCATTCTATCTTAATAAATACCTAATCAATGTTTTTATATCTTAGGTTGCTTTTTCACCTCAAATATTATCTATAATATCAAACTTATGCATCTATTAAAGTGACCCAATAACACATTCATTTAAGTATCTGGACAATTAACTACAAGGAGAAGCTGTACAACTTTTATTAAAAGTTAGTCATCTAGACATGACCCAAGTTCATTCAAAATTGTCTTCGGGAAAGGTTTGTGAAATATATGGAGTCACCTAAATAAGTAAAATACAAAGTAAGACTAAATGAATGGAAAAGTAACTTAGAATAGAATTCTAAAAAGTTCCAATTTTTTTTTTTTTTGACATAAACTTGTTTTAGCCATATCTTACTCAATTTAAAGTGAAATAGTGCATATGATAGTCCATGTGAAGCTCAAAATGTCTACTTTCATTTCTAATAACTAATTTAAGCTTTAATGTCATCTATGAGGCATGCTTATACCAAATAGCTTTGTGGTCTAGTGAACATTAAAACTAGCTTATGCCTATAGACTATTTAGTTATTTTATCATATAGTTTGACCCTTTTGGAGTAATATAATTCTTATTTAGAACACCATTAATAAGGTTTAAAATAGATTATATTGCTAAATTTGAAAGTTCTATTAAAGTAGACAACCTAAATGATAAAATCAAATTATACAACTAGTCAATTTCTACAATTAACTTAGTGGTTGATATGGAATAACTATTAAAGTTTTCAAATATTTTACTAATTTATAATAAAAGTTTAGCTTTCACAAGTTTAAACTCAAAATTTAAATATAATATGATTCCAAAGTCACCATATGGTAAGCTTCTATAAGTCATTTTTTGTTGTTGCCTTAACTATTAGGTATAACTTATTAGTAAACATTATAAGAAATTTAAAATTCTTTTCGGTGGTGCCAAGATCTTGTAGAAAAAAGGTTCCTAAAGCTATAATTAAGCTAATCTTAAGATTATTTGTTACGCCTAAAAAAATTCAACAAAATGATTTTAAAATGAGTGATATTGTTGTAATTTCTTCTATGGTTTTAAACCCCATTTACACTAAAATCCACTCATGCTACCCCCTTATCTTAAACCTAAATGCTTAAGCCCTACCAAAACCCTTTTAGCTTACTTATTTTCTCTTTATTCTCATCGTTCCCCTTCCTTCCAGCTGGAACAAGCTCTTAAAGCTTCAAAGACTTAAGAAAAAACCCATTTTCAAGCTCCTCTAAGGGTAAAGTAACCTTTTAGTCTCTTTCTTCAAGCTTTTCCCAGTGAAAAACTTCCATTTATATGGAGTTTTCTTTAGACATTCTTTTGTAATCCAAATTTGCAATGTGTTAGGTTGTAGCTTAAGCTTTCATTCTCACCTTGCATATGGACTTTTAGCACCGGCTCAGCCTCTTAAGTAAGGTTTTTCTGCATCCTTCCTCTTTGTAAGTTTTTGAGGAAGTGTGGAAAATTGGTAGTGAAATTAAGTTTTGGTTGGAGTTTGAACTAATTTTTGTTGACAAAAATGAAGTAAAATGTTGTAGTTGGATTGAAGCCTAATCAAAGTATTTTCAAAGTTAAGATGAAGCTTTAGGTTGATTTAGAGTGGGTTTTGAGTGGTTTTTCACAGGAGCATAAGCCATCATTTTTTGCAATAGAGATTCGGTGAGCTAGTTGTTGTTAGAGGCCGAAACATGGCCTAAACCAACTTGACAGTTCAATCTAGAACCAGTCGGCTAGTTATGTGCAGGGGAGACTCAAGCTTTCTTTTTGTTCCAGTTTCGTCATTCTTTTAATTGAATTATAATTCCCGATGTTTCCTCAAACTTCTAGTTTATTTTTATCAACCAAAATCCACATTTAAACTACTGCAAGTAAGGACCCAACTTAGTTTTATTTTGAGACCTTTGATGTCAGTTGTGATGGATGGTATTAAGTTATTTTAAGAGGTTTTGGGATGGATTAATCATTTTGGACAAAAGTTACAAACTTGACTTAGTTTCCAATTTATCCCTTAATGAATTGCTCGATTAACTCATATTGTTGAAAAGATTAAAACTTTACAAGTGTCCATAAGTTTTCTTTGGTGTGAGTACGTATTTATCCTCAATGCTAACCAAAGGGTGTATAGAAGCTGGATTGAGATTGATTGAAGGATTTAATTTCAAATGACTTGAAATAACTAATGGTCTAAGTCAAGTATGCTAAAGGTCTTTGAGAGCCATTTTGTAGTAGGGTTAAGGGAATTAAGAGAAGAGAATGAAAGTAAGATGTATGGAAGTAAATTGTTGATAACCTTACATTGAGGACGAAGAGTGAACTAAGATAAGTTTATTACTTTTGTATCAGGTTCTTGTACATAGGCTATCTTTTGATCATGGTTTGCACTTTGAGATTTAATTTAGGCTTATGAATTTCATTTAGATTATGTTTTCTTAGTATGTGATGAGTGTTTAATGGTTGTATTTATTAAGACAGTACAAATCAACTGGACTAATTTATATTCAACCTAAAAGTTATTGATTGCTAATTGTTCTTGTTTAGCTTGTCTTAAGGGCTCGAAGTGGTAAGTCCATAGGGGGAAAATGTTGATCACCCGTAGGTTTCCCTAATGGACTTACATATGGGATGACACAGCTAGAACTAGGCTTCAAGGACTCTAAATGAAAATTTCTATAATGTTATTTATGTGTGTGTATGTATGTATGTATGTATAAGATCATGGTATAGAGTGATCATAAACATCCTTTTTGCTTGTTAGCCTAAACCTTAAGATAATTAATTGGTTGTATAATATTTCTTGCATCAAATGTATGCGTTTTATTAGATTAGCATTTATGTTTGCTTGTGTATTACTTACTAAGTTTTAGCTCATTCTTATATTTTCACAACTGTAGGTGTTATGATGAAGTTCGAGGTTCGTGTAGTCTTTGAGACTTGCGTGGTTGTTAGAATCACAATTCAATTGTTCATTTAAATGCCTAGAATTGGTATAATCACATAAAATTATATAAAACTAGTAAAATCGTAAGTTTATAAAATCATATATCAAAGTTTATAATTTTATCAAAAGTCTATACTTAAATAATTTTATATCTATTTTGACTAAAAAAAATCATAAAATTATAAACTCATAAAATCGTATTATTGACTCATGATTTTAACAACTATGATATCAGTAATTCTAATTAGTGAATTATGGATGGTTAGAGGAGTTGAATGAAAGGATGTATATTAGAACTATTGATAGGTTTGGTTGTTATAGAATTCAAAAAGATATCGTTTTCTAGATATGATGATTGTTGGAATGACTTTTTTGTTATATAAGTCATTTTAATTGTTATATTTAAAGGCTTATTAATATACTAATGACAAGTTTTATAGGAAATTTTGGTGATTGTAGTTGGTTTCAAGTCTTAACATGTCATTAGATATTAAGGATATGTGGTGGGTTGTGGCACCTTTAGATTATTCTATGACGTTACATTATTAGTGTTTCTTTGAGTGAAATACATCTTAAACTTAGTACTTAGTGTATTAGAAGTTTTGAGATTTGGTTCTCAAATGAATGCATGAATGGTGGACATATAAGGGATTCAAATTCCAAAAACAGAAAGTGCATATAAGTTGAGTGAGAATCTAATACTACATGTTTGATTACATGAAAATAAGTATTGGAGTACATTTTATTTGGAAGATTTGAAGGTTGAATCAGGCTTTAGGGTTTTGTTTTTAGTGAGTGTTTAGAAGAGAAAGAGCTCTAGTTTTGTCTTCCATGTTTGATTCGTGCATGTGAAAACTAAAAGTGTTGATTAACATGCATTTTGCCACATCAAAAATTCTCTTGCATTGGCTGTAACTTACTTCCAATAAGGCACATGATGTGTATGTGTGTGTTTGAATTATGTTTGTGCAATCCTTGTCCAACGAATTCAGATTATGTCTATTACACTCCTATTTAATTGACTTATGGCAATGGTTATTAAAGATCCCTGAATTATTCCGTAGTATGGTTACTATACATCATAATATGAGACTACAACGACTATTAACTAAGTGTAAAGAAGGCTAACTTACAAAAAGACTAATATTTAATTGATTCCTTATGATTAATAAACATATGAGACATCACTTGTAACTTTAAATTCGGTATATTAATACACAAAGAATTATAGGAGTCATTTCAGAATTCAATTTCGTCATTCCAAGAGTTAATGTGTAGCTTCTATGCAAAAATTTGAAATTTCAAGTTATTTTAAGATCTTTTAAGACTATCAAGTGCACTTCTTTTTTATGAAAATTTAGGGGCCTAAAAGTTCAATATAAAGATGACAACTAAATACATCTAAAAACAAATATAAGAGGGTGTATTTGTAATTTATTCATAAGAATATATAATGGATATTCAAAAGATTCTATCAATACATTTTTAGAATTGTCTAGAGGTTCTTACATAATTCATCTGTCCCTTGTCTCATCATCTCTTTATATTTCTAGTCATATCTTTATTTATTTTTTAGTAAATTGTTTTACAACTTTTAGTTAGTTTAAAAATATGACTAGGCATATTATGCCAACTCTAACATGTCATTATACTACGTTATCTCATAAAAATAATGGATAATTACACATATATCCTTTAATATTTTTGGTTTCATATGGATAAAATACCCAAACCTCCAAATTTTGATTTATTCCAAAAATTGTTGCAAGAATCTCAAAATTATTGCTAATAGAAACGTAAATAATGCTGGTTTTGGTAGGTTCTTATGATGGTTTAAGGCCTACGTACATATTTTCTATATTTATGGGGAAGTGGAAACACACCTTAGAAATTATAAGGAATATGTAATATCATAATAACACCACATGATATTCAAAAAATCGAAATTATTCCAACCATTAATTTATAAATTGAGAGAATTCAAATTCATATCTAAAATGTTGTACGTTCTGTACGTCCGTACTGCAATTCATTGAAGGGCATTACATTAGCTTCTTGCTAAGGCAATCTTAGCAGATTCACTTGCTACTATACATATAGCATTTAAATTAAGGCTTTTTTGTCTGGTATCTATCAAGATCATATGTAGTATAACAAGGCAGACATGTAGGACCCTTTTACAAGATGAAAATGACTCTGTACCAACTTAAAACTAGCATTAGCTCTTCTATAAGCCGTGTAAGGGGTCATATTCAAACTAGATTATTGTTTCAGTTGTCAATCAAACATTAAAATGGTTTAAATCTGTAGATGGCTAAAAATTGTTATATTAGTTATTAGAATTAGCCCATTATTTATTTAGATTTAACTCCTTGGGTTAGGTGACAAGACCTAAGGAGTCCAGTCTGTATTGGGATGATTCAGGGAGATTTAGTTTGGTGAGCTTAGAATAGGGATCATTAGATCAACTCGTCCACCTCTAACCTTTCTCAAGCAGGCTCATGCAATTATAATGAGGGCTACTAGCTTTAAGTTCATTAGCTAGCTCCTTATAGATAACTATGAATAGAGCAAGCTCCATCTCATTCGTTGATCACCTAGATGATCTGATAAATACCACCATGCCCAAGAGCCCATTAATACCCAGCATTTCCTCATCATTTGGAGCTCTTAGAGAGAGATTGGAAAAACGATGTTCCACTGTGAAAACTCTGCTCTTTAAGATCAAATAACATTCGAGCAAAGAATTGATCTCATTCGCTCAAGCTACATGGTGAATGCTTGAGGTCCTTTAAGGCTGCCTTGTCTGTCACTTGTGTATTTAAGACACTGAAATTGACTATTCCTCTTCCCTGCCTTATTCTCACCTAATCCTCCCTTTAGGTGATAGTCTCGCGTCATTTCTTTGAAGCTACGTATAGCACACTACTCACGTAATACATATGTGACTACTTTAATTAAACCCCCACATCAACATGTTTACGACTCCACTGGGGAAGAGTGATTGCAGAAACATGGCACCTCCCAAGAATAGAACAGCTGGTACATTTGATACAACGTCTCAAGAGCTCGATACTAATGTTAAGCTTACTAAGCAAAATCCACTCCCACTACCTAAAAATACTATCCATGACTATTCACTGCCTAAGGATCCTCTAAATCCTATATAGATGATGTAGACAGTACAAGAAGGTATGGCATTGCCAAATCATATGGTAGTTGCATAGCCAAACGTTACTACCTTAGCTTAACCAATTAATCCTCCAACCATTGAAGAGGTGCTCCATCAAGGAAGAGGTGATGAAAATCCCTTGCTAGAACCTACACAACGACCAACTCCTGCACCAAAGAATATAAGAGTCCATTTAGGTAGCTCTTCATCTTCATAGGTGCCTAGTCCTTCATCCAATCCTACCATCCCAATCTTAGGTGGATCTACTTCTCATCCTAATCTGGCCCTTACTCCGCTACCTGAGCTAGAGCTTCTATTCCAAAGACTTCCTTTATAACAAAGGAAGACTTTGACATCTATATGAGAGAAATACAAGCTAGGTCGTCTATGGGAGTACCAAAGTTAAAGCTCCCATATCACCAACGCATCACATTAAAGCCATATCCTAAGAACTATGTAAATCATAAATTCATGCTGTTCAATGGCAAAAAATGAAGTGTGAAGGAACACCTCCTGAAATTTATTAAAACATTGAAGCCTCATAGGCTTAATGATGACCTAAAGCTTAAAGAATTCTCTAAATCACTGATGGAGAAGGCATACATTTGGTATGTCAACCTCCCCTTGGGATCAATTGATTAATGGGAAACTATGTGCAAGCTATTCCTAAAGAAATTCTTCTTTACTTAGGAACGGGTCACAATTACAGATATGGGAAGAACGCAACAAAACTCGAAGGAAGATTTGATAAATTACATAGAGCACTTTAGAGAGCATACCTTAGACATCCAAGATGTGTGTGATAAAAAGGAATTAGTGAAGATTTGCATTAAAGGGATGTTTACTAAGTATGTTGTCCACTTGGAAAACCTTAACTTATGTTCTTTCTCCACACTCATCAAGACTGCAAGAAGAACTAACAATTCCATTGCATGACAACGAATAAAAGGTGGAAGATTTAGGAAAGGAGTAACGTCAATTAGCTTAGGCCAAGAAGAAAGTTTCAAAGACAACAAGAAGCCAAAGAGTGATAGTTTACAACTCTCTCCATCAGCTATATCATTCCCGTATTCAATGGGAAAGGTACATGCAGTACTTAACTAGTAGTTACAGGGTGGGAACATAAAGCTCCCAAAGGTAAAGCGTTTGCTGACTGCAAATAAGAAGAATGACCATAAGTTCTATAGATATCACAGGGTTGTAGGTTATCTAACTAAAAAGTGTTGAACATCGAAGAAGATATTTAATGACAGGGTCTATAATGGGGAACTTGTCATAGAGAACAATGACGTAGATAATAATCCGCTCCCCATACAAAACACTCAACGTGGCACTATGAATGCTATTAGTCACGATCCAAGACAAGAGGAAGGAGATGTACCACAGGCTATGATACATGAAGAGAAGGAAGCAGTAATAGAAACCAACTAAGGTGCACACCCATCAGTGGTTACCGCCTTAATGAAAACCTCTAACTTCAAGAAGTTTTTTGATTTATTAGGATTCAATGAAGACGCATGGCTTACAATAGCAACTGCACTTACGCAGATTTCTAAGAGACAATATGGGGAGTATGATGCCAGCGTAGCCAGCATAAAGGATGGCCAACGCACATGAGAATGCGATACTCTTTACTGATGCAGACATGTGCGTAAAGAACCCAAATCACAACCGTCCTCGTTATATAGAGAATACGCTCAACAAGGATCCCATTAAGAGGATATTCATAGATAATGGCTCTTTCATAAACATTATGCCAATGATTACGTTCAAAGCCATAAGGATAGACAATCGACCCCTAGTAAAGCAATCTATTGCAGTAAATAGCTTTATTGAAACAACTACAAACATAATAGGGTATATTAACATAGACTTCAAAGTTGGACCCGTACAGGGATCCACGCGATTCCATGTAATTGACAAGCCCGTATCTTACCATCTTCTGGTTAAGAGGAAGTGGCTGTATAATCAGAACCTTATACCTTTAACATGTCACCAATGCATTAAAGGCTATTGGAAGGGTAAAGTTGTCCTCATTCCGGCTACAAAGAACATGTTTGAACATAACGAGTCTTACCTAGCTGACACAGGGTTCTTTGATGAGTATATTGAGGATGGACAGACTGCCATTGCTATACCCTTCGGAACACCATTGCTTACATGGGAAGAGACCCAAGATAAACAATAGAAGAAGAGGAGAATGTGAGGCTCCTGTAGGGGCAAGAAGAAGCCAAGAAAAGATGAAGCCATAGAAAGTTTCGTCGGGGAGGATAGGCGAAGGGTATTCACTTATGACAGTCTTTAGGATTCGAGGAGGCTTTTTTATCTTCCTTAAATCCCATAAAAGTATAGGAAACCCAATCCACCCCTCTTCAAATGCAAGACCAAATGAAACCTCAAGCCAAAGAGATTGAGGAATTGAACCTAGTAAGAACGAGAGAGTCTCTATGACTTATCTTCATTAGCAAGAATTTGTTGCAAGAAATTAAGGTCCACTTAGTAAAGTTGTTGAAGAAATACAAGGACACATTTGCTTGGACGTATGATGAAATGCCAAGATTAGACCCCAATTTAGTAGTGCATAGATTGAACATCGTATCTGGGGTTAAGCCAATAAAGCAGGGACATCGAATTTTTTGTCCTGAATTTGAAGTACAAATAAAAGAAGAGATTGAAAAGTTGCTCCAAGCTAGCTTCATTAAGCCAATGGACCATCCTACCTAGTTGGCCAATGTCATGCCAGTAAAAAAGAAAAATGGATAGATACGTGTTTGAGTGGGCTTCCGTAATCTTAACAAGGCTTACCCAAAAGATGATTTCCCACTACCAAATATTGACACATTGGTAGATGCCAAAACTGGACATGAATTATTCTCGTTCATACATGGCTTTAGTGGCTACAACCAAATAAAGACAGCTCCTAGAGATGCTAAATGCATTGCTTTTCATAACACCAGTGGGGAGCTTCAACTATACAATCATGCCATTTGGACTTAAGAATGCAGGAGTTACCTATTAGAAGGCAATGAGTACCATATTTCATGACATGATGCATGACTTCATGGAAGACTATGTTGATGACATAGTTGTCAAGTCAAGACAGGCACTTAATCATTTGACTCATCTAAGAAGGGTCTTTAAACGATGTCATCTATAGAAATTGCGTATGAATCCCTTGAAATGTGCCTTCAGGGTAGCTTCTGGTAAATTCCTTGGATTCATTGTTCATAGAAAAGGAATTGATGTAGATCCAGCAAAGGTGCAGGCCATACATTCCATGCCCTTACCTACTAGTCCAAGGGAATTAAAGACCTTCATGGGGAAAGTCTCCTATATTAGGCAATTCATCCCCACACTAGCAGAAACTTCTCATCCATTACAACAGCTTACGAAAAAGGGAATCACATTTGAATGGGGATAACCTCACGATGAAGCCATATAAAAGATCAAGGAGATACTTACCTCGCCAACAACGATGATAATGCCAATTAAAAGGTTGCCAATGATTCTTTATTTAACAGCAACTGATAAGTCTATTAGGGCTTTGCTAGCTCAAGAATTAGATGGTGGTGAACAACCAATATACTACTTGAGTAGGTCACTCCAAGGAAGTGAGGTTAAATACTCTGCTTGCGAAAAGCAGTGCTTCGCGTTGGTATTTGCCATACAAAAGTTGCACCATTATCTTCTGGCTCATAGGGTTAATCTTGTCACTCATTTAGATCCATTAAAATACTTGTTATCACGACCAGCTCTTTCAGGAAGGACTGCAAAATGGTTGCTCCTCCTATCAGAATTTGACATCACGGTCATGCTACCTAAGGCTATTAAGTCTCAGGCTTTGCAAACCTTTTGGCTCAGTTTCCTATAATACAAGGGGCTCCTGTTGTAGATACAATCCCTGCAGATTCTATGAAGACTATGAGAGCAGAACTAGATGGAGAGTAGTAGGTGCAATTTGATGGCTCCTCTAGTAGCATTGGACAAGAAGCCACGATGATCTTAACATCTCCAGAAGGCTAAGAGATACCTTTAGCTTTTAAGCTAAACAAGCTAGACTTCTTATGTACTAATAATGAGGCTAAGTATAAAGCTCTCCTATTTGGTCTTATTTTTACTAAAAATACCGGAGGATCTAACTTGTGCATTCACAGTAACTTAAACCTAATCATCAAGCAGGCAAATAGTAAATTTGCTCTCAAAGAACCAGCATTAGGGCCTTATAGGGCTACGGTGCAGTCTTTGGTTAGCAAGTTCAAATCCGTGAGATATGAGCATGCTAAACGATATACCAACTGCTATGCAGACGCCCTAGCAACATTAGCTTCCAAAGTTCCCATTGAAACTATACAGAACAATTTGAATGTATAAGTTATTAAGAAATCCATCCCATGCACAACTCAATAATTCAGGGACAAGAATGAAGAACTGCAAGACGACTGGTGTAATCCCATCAAGGTACAGTTAGCGCATCCAAATGCAGCTTTTATGATAACTTTGAAAAACTTCACTTGTATTAATGGCGTCTTGCATTTAAAGGGATCAGAAGGTATCTTGTCTCAATGAATTTATGCAAAGCAAGCTCATTTAAAGTTAGATAAATACTACAAGATCTGGTGTGGAGAAGAAGGGCCACCCTTATATCACCGCATTCAGTGCATGGGGTATTACTAGCCAACAACGTCTAAAGATGGATCCCAACTACAAATGAGTTGCCCAAAGTGTGCTGGACTCCCTGACTAAGGAGAATGCAACTTTGTAGAAAATGCAAGCGATTAGAGGTACCCTTACATCGATTACCTAAAAAATAATGTTCTACCTACAAACAACACAAATGCCCGATTAATGAAGCATAAAGCAAGAAAGTATCTTATACATGAAGGCGAATTGTACAAGGTATCATTCATGGGAAAGCCTCTCCGATGTATAGTACCTCCTAGAATAGAAACCATATTGTCTAAAGTGTACTCTAGAGATGGTAGAGAACATCAAGGGGGAAGGAAGTTGTACCACCACCTACTTCATATGGGATACTATTGGCCTACCATGGAAAATGATGCATTCAATTTTGCTAAGAAGTGTACTATATGCCAATAGCATGGTAATGCAATTCATGTTCCTGCAGTAACATTGCATAGCTTAACTACTCCATAGCCATTTCATACTTAGGCATTTGACTTAATTGGTCCAATAAACCCACCATCCAAAGGGTGCATTGGATCTTTGTTGGGACTAAATGTTTCACTAAGTGGGTTGAGACGATCCCCCTCAAGAATGCAATAGGACCTATCATAGCAAATTTCATAATGGAGCATATCATTTGCCGTTTTGGGATCCCAAAGCGTATCTTTTCTAATAATGGCACTCCCTTCATCAACTCACATGTACGACAATTGCTAGCTTCTTACAATATTGATCATGTGAAATCTACACCATATTATCCAAAGGGAAATGGCTAAGCAAAGGTGACAAATAAGACTCTCTTGAAGGTGCTTAGTTGAATGGTTCATGAAAATCACAAAGAGTGGAATGACAAACTATCATTGGTACTATGGGCTTATAGAACTTCCAAATGAGGTCCTACTTAGGCATCACCTTTATATTTGGTATATGGGTTTGAGACAGTGATGCCTATTGAAATCTTGGTTCCTTCTGCACGCTTGGCTCTCAATGCTAGAACCAGACAACTTACTTATTGAAGCCTTAAAAGAAAGGCGAGACAATGCTAAACGCAACCTTACTAATTACCAAAGACGACGTAGTGTTGCTTATGATCACCTGGTTAAGAAAAGATCTTTTCACTAAGGCGATGTTGTACTTCACACGGCAGAGCATATGCAACAAGGTATTTCAGCACCAAAGTGAGAAGGCCCTTTCATAATTCATGAAGTCCATGACAGTAGCTATTGCAAGCTCTTTCATCCTAAAACCAATGCAATACCTCTCCTATTAACTTTCAATATGTTAAAAAGTTTCATTTGTAGATCCAACAATGTATTTGCAATTCACATGAATGAAACATTCAACTTCCATTACTCTATTTCTTTGTGTTCTTTTACTTTCTTTTGCCTTGTTGTTGCTACTGCAAAGTTAGAGATTTATCTCCTTCGAGTATAGTTTTATTATGTATTCTACTCTTATCTCCTTATTGTTGCAAAGTTAGAGATTTATATCCTTAGCGCATAATTTTATTGTGTATTCTACTCTTGTCTCCTTATTATTGCAAAGTTAGAGATATGTCTCCTTAGCACATAAGGCTAATACATAAATAAGTAAAGAGAAATTGATACAAGGTTAAGTATTGGGAAATACCTTCTTGACTACTGATAAATACAATTGGCACATGCTACTATCACTGCTTAAGTACAATCAACTATTTTATCTCATGTATTGTTGCTAGCAAGTGAGAGCCTCCCTCTAATGCACATCACTATCCTCTAGGCTTCACAAGCCATAAGGAACAAATCCTACTATCATGAAGTGAGGCACTGCCTCCTAAAGCACACAATGACGTAGGTTTCAATAGCATAGGCCACCTCAAGGCTAAGAAGCCTTTTTATTTGATATAACTAAGTTGTTGAAATAAATAAAGAATAGAAAGATAGGAGGAAAGTAATCAAATTTCATTCAATCAGTAAGTTCTATTTGAAAGTGTTGAAAATAACTCGAATACCAAAAAGAAAAAAAAAGGGAAGAATGAACGTCAGCAAAACAAATGAATATAGCCAAACTCCGCTAAGGGTAGCAATCTAAACCTACTATGGACTCAAGGTCCATATCACCTAATAAATCTTTCGCTTTACGATCTATCTCCTCAATAGCATCTTGCAAGGCTTGAATCCTTGTCACTAGCTCACCTCCACTTCTCATAGTGGCACGATAACTCAGTAATCTCTTAACTCTGGCACCAATGGGCTTTAAGCTACCAACCTTGAATTTTAAAAGATGAACCCCTTAAATACAGCTAATCAGTTATTATAGCTTATCTTCTGCCCAAGATTTCTTAAGTAATGATGCAGATTCTCCTAACATTTTCACCATAGTATTAGCTAACTCGGTCCCTAACATAGGAGACTCGCTCCAAAAATCCTGGTCCATAGCGTAAAGTCTCTCCAATGGTTCCAATAAATGAGAAGAAATGTGAAATCCATGAAATGATATTATCTCCCTTGGGATGGCTTCTAGGAGACAAGTTAGCAACTAGGGGTGGAGAGACATCAATAGATGTTGCATATACTTCATCCATGAGTCCCTGAGCGTAGCAACGCATCTACATAAGTATTGCCATCACTTGCCTTGTTGACTAACAAAGTAATGTCTTATGCTTTGAGGGAATTATTCAACTCTTTAGTTCCATTATCATCATCAGCATCCCTGTATTGGACAAGAGATTCATCATAATCTACCAAGTCCTCATCATCATTATTTGAAGCATTAGTGTAGCAAGATAGTCCGAATGAACCCTAGATCTCAAGTTAACGACATCATCCTTCTCGTCAATTGCAACAGAAAAGCTCGTCTCAACCTACAAGAACAAAGAAATAAAATAAATATATATACATATAAAATAGCATGACGCATCTAATAAAGTTACCTCTTGAATAAATGAACACTTGGCTTATCTAGAATCCACTAATAGAGGCAAGGAGTGGTTGTTCTTAGACTTTAAAGAAGGATTCACCCCTATTGTCCTACTAAGACATTTTGATTGTTTAATAACCCCCTTGTACATCTCCACTACCTGAAGACTCAGGCCTTAGGAGTTTAAAAAAGAATTCATAACGATATATAGTAGGTGCATTAAGTGTATCACCAATTGACGCAAAGGCATAAGCCCAGAACGCATCCAAGCAATTCATCTAACGTGTCAGCCATCTAAGGGAAGCAACCTCAGAGTGACTAGTAGAAGGAAAGAACAGTTGTCACTTTCCAGGGTGAATCTTCCTAAAGTTATTTAGACATAGTAAGTGGCAGCAGGATTCAAAACTCTCAGTTATGGTAATCAGGCGAAGCGTTCCTTATCAAAACCAAGTTGACTCACAACCCAATGGGGAGAGTATACCATAACTCTTCGCTCTAAGAAGCAACCAGCTGAGTCTTTATTGTTAAGAAGTGAAGGCAAGCTCCCTAGAATACACCATAAGAGAAATCTAGCTTAAGAATCAAAGATATTTTCTTGATTTTCCACCAAGGTAACCTCACCGTCTGAGCTAGGAGGATAAAGTTCATTACTGTCTTCATATCCTTCAATTTGCTTGACATAAGGGCAAAATGTGAATTTACCCTCAATGTCAATGAGCTGCAGGAGTGATTGATCAATTGATCCCTCAACCTAAGCCTACACCCTAAGAAGAGCAAGGCTAGGTTGGTCTTGTATTATAGGAGGAGAAAAATGTCTTTAAAACCACTCGCAAAAGAAAATATAAAGATACACTAGGTTTACATGTAAAATGATCACATATCGACCTTTCAAATTCATGGAAGCAAGATGATATAAGTCTAAGCACTGGTAAAGTGAACCCAAGTAGAAGGGGCCTAAAGTGAATTGCTCACCTTAGGCAATGCATATGGCTAAGAGGAAGAGTCATGAACTAACACCTTCCTCAGGCCCTTCGGGGAATATGAACAAAGAAAGCCAGAACACAATGAAAGCAGAAAGTTCATACCTGCAACGACAGGACAAAGAACGTATGGGTAGAAGATACAACTACAACACTTGAATTAAAAAAAAGGGGGGGGGGGGGGGGGGGGTAGACATGAAGATACTTACTCTTTCACGCAATCTGGGCTTGGAACCTGAAGCATGTCCTTCCTTCGTTCCTCAAAGAAGTATTCAAGCCAAGAAGCAAAACATGGCTTCTTCTTCTTAGTACGGGTAGCTTGCAAAGCACCCATTAGTGATGTTTGAAAACTGTGCTCTTTATGAGAGGATGTTGTAGCAATAAGGTCTACTCATCCAAAGCTTCACAGATTCAACAATACAACTACGTCTTCTAATGATGGGGTTATCTCCCCCTACAAAGTGATAAATGTATAGGTTTGAATATCCCAACGCAAGATGATTGCCCACCATACTTCCATTCCACTCAATTACAGGAACCGCAACTAAGTAAAAGTAGCAATAACATAGAAGACTTTAGCCTTCTTCAGTAAAGTCATGTATTCTAGCTTTTGTGCAATATATGCCACCCAATCATCCCATCCAGAAGGAGGCTCCTTTAGAAAGGAGAATTGGGTACTAGAGAGAAGTAGCTATTTCCTCTCGTTTCTATAATGCAATACTGAATCTCTTCTGATGGTGTCTCTAGAGTCAGCACGAGGCTCACACTCGATAAACTAGAGGCTACCATTAGTGTTAGGTGTTGCACATGCTTCTCGATACTTGGCTTTATCTTAGAACATGTCTTCAGATATAGTCTCGTCTAGCCACTTATCCCAAGAATAGGGGATGGGTGGTGGACATTTATCTTAATGCACTAATAAGTCCTTCATCTTCACTACTCCTAGGCTTCGACTTGGATTGAACTTCATCTCTTTCTCTATAAGGGAACAAAATTAATATATTCAATATATAAAGGAAGGAAAGCATTACTGGAGTAATTGTTATCATTACCTCTCTCATGCATGAAAGAAATATGCAAATTGAAAGGGCAACCACCCGACATAGTTTTAACTTTCGACAAATCAAATTTGCAAAAAGGGCAAGAACCATGAGGTTTAAATAAATAAATTCCTCAATATGTTACTTGTCTAAGGAATTATTTTATCAACCTTAATTTAATGTAGCATATATGAGCATTAAGGAGGGAAACACATACGTGCGTGCGAGAACAATAAAAAGGAATAAAGAAATTGAATCATTGATCACCTGGCTGCTCATTGAAAAGACTTAAAATAAGAGTGTGATGATCGAGATCTGAATGTAGATGACTTCATTTTAAGCAAAATTTAGTTATCTCATGATGCTATAGTATATGTTGAAGCGAAGATATAATGCATGGAAATTCATTCCTAAAGAGTTATTCACAAATATTTTTAAAGACTATTCTTAAAGGCATCTCTTCAAATATTGACGATGTGGAAAGCTCTATGCACAAAGACTACAACAAGAAAGACTAAAGGAGATTTTATGTTTGCCAGTAGATTTGACTAAGTCCATATATTCTATCAAAAAAAAAACATTGTTGCTCTTCACGATAAATGTTACAATTATAAATTCATTGGCCATGTTACAAGAACAAAGAACTATTAAGGAAAGAGGAGGATAACCATTCATGAAGGGACCATGATGTGCTAATAAACCAGATGCCCAAAGCTACTACTTCTTTTCTTCCCAAAGAGTTGTTATTGATGGCAACCACTAGTTATTTTCACAATCCTATAAGAGACAAACACAGAATTTGAAAAATGTTAAAAGGAATGCATGGCAAAGAAAAGGTATTAGATGAATTATGGAAGATTTTAAGTTTTTATTGATGAACTTGAATTTGAAAAGGGAAGGTCATATAGTTGTTTGCTCAAACGCTTATCTCTAATGGACTACTTAATCGACTTATGAACTCAGTGCATTCCTTTTTTTACATTTGTCATGAGAACGACCAGAATGTGAACTATTCAAATTCGGGATGAAAAGGAAACTGGATGATTCATGCATATATAAATAGCCAACGTAAAAGATTCTAAAGATATAGATGAAGGATAGAATAAAGATATGATAGATATTGACAAAGGGACAAATGATGTTTGTTATGTCAAGATTACAAGATGTAACACAGATAAAAGATATGAAAAAAAAAATTTTGAGATTGATCTTTTTGGTTGACAACAAAATTTTATTTAAAAAAGAAAAAAGAAAAACAAGAACAAGAAAAGAAAAGAAAAGAAAATCAAAAGAAGAGTAAGGACTTATGGCTGTAAATTACCAAGCATGAATTGATGAAGTCTTCAAGTTGCGCTGTCTTTTATTTTCAACTTCATTTTTTGTTTCTAAATGAAGGCTGAATGAATTCAAAACTAGGAAGAGAAAGCCTAAAGAATTGCACTTATAGTTGATATGGTTGGAGTTGTGAAGATAAAGTCTTCAAGATTTAATTAAGATTTGATTAATTTGAATGGCTATGTTGATATTTTTTTTTTTCAAGATAAAATATTATAAACTATTATGAAATAGATTAGAACTTAGGATAAAGATCATACAGGTGTTCCACTAAACCAAGAAGGATTTCAAATTTTTGGGCCCATAATTTTATACATGGGCTTTATATAATATATATATATATATATATATATATATAAGGATGCCTAGAGAAGCTTAAAAAAAAAAAGAGAATAAAAAATATCATACCGTACCGCCGGAGCATTGCCCCTATACCCCCATGCTCTCTCTACGTAAGGCAATGTAACTCTTGCAATCATTGTGAGAGGGCAAATGCTGTTGTTTCGTTTCTCAACGCTCATTAGCAACACTCTAGAGCTCCGCTCCACTTCATGAGAGCACTACCTCCATCTACCAATATGAATGAGACACACACACATACCTATATATATATATATATATATATCATGCATATAACATGGCTAGATGCGATGTTTTGAAAGCTTCCTATGAATGCTCCAATGGTTTTATTTTTTCTTCCAATGATTATAAAATAAGAAAGAAATACCTAGAAAAGCCACTACACACATATTACTTGGCAAATTAATCTCATGGGAGCAATAAGTCCATAATGCGATACAAAGACATATCGAACTATGTGTTCTATGGTAGTAAAATAAATACTAACATATCATGCTCAACTCGCCAGTGATCCAAAAAAAGCGTCAATTCCGTAGATATTGGAAGTAATTAAGAAAGTAAAGTCAACATTCAGTACGTTTACATAACAATTGAAGAAACAACTTTTAAAAATGCCCAAAACCCTCTTAAATGTGTCCAAGGGACCTTTGGTCAGGAGGCAAAATATAGAGGGCTAAAAATTGTTATATTAGTTATTGAGATAAGTCCATTATATATTTAAGCTTGACTCTTTGGGCCGAGTAACAAGGCCTAAGGAATCCAGTCCGTATTGGGATGATTCAAGAAGATTTGGTTTTGTGGACTTGGAACAAGGATCATTGAATCAATCCATCCACCTCCAACTTTTCTTAGGCAAACTCATGCACTTATAAAGAGGGCCACTGGTTTTAAGCCCATTAGCTAACTCATGGATAACTATAAATTGAGAAAGTTCCATGTTATCCATTGATCACCTAGATAATCCAATGGATATCACAATGCCCAAAAACCTATAAATACCCAGTATTTCCTCATCGTTTGGAACTTTTGGAGAGAGATTGGAAAATCAGCATTCTACTATAAAAACTCTATTATCTAAGATCAAATAACGTTTCGGCAAAGAATTGATCACATTCACTCAAGTTACAAAGTGAATGCCTGAGATCTGTCTTATCCGTCACTTGTACATTTGAGACATTAAGATTGCATATTACACTAAGATTGCATATTCCTCCTCCATGCCTTATTCTCACATAATCATCATTTTAGGTGATAGTCTCGCATCATTTCTTTAAAACCACATGTAGCAAGCTACTCACGTAGTACACACGTGACAACTCCAATCGAACCCCTACATTAACAAGATCAAATATTCATTTGAACCATCTTAGATTTGATGATCAGATTTATCAATTAAAATGGAAAGAAATAGGATTTTTGGAAATTTATCCTATGAACAAAAGCAAACAATTAAATGTGATTTAGTGCCTGAATTTTGTTGTTGAAGCAAATAACACAGTTAAAATATTCAATTTGGTTCGACAAATTTTAACAACTAAAAATATTCAATTTGGTTTGACTCAATTTGGGGTTTCAACCATAATTTATTGTGTGAAAAGCACCTACACAATATAAATTCTCAAAACAAGAGTATTGAATTTGTTAACGTAATTATAAATGATATGCATTAAGACCATGTAAAAGGTTGATGATGCAATAATCATGTCAAAAAAGACTTAAATGTGTCTTGATCCTTAAAAGCTAAATATGGATCAAATCCTTTAAAGCTAACCTATACATAACTGATCAAGATTATTAGTTTAATGATATAAATACTGGTCTCTTAATAGCATGGATCAAATTTAAATCTCTCTCTTAAAATTTTAATAATAATAACTGGTAAAAATAAATAAATAAATAAAACATATAATTTAATCTAGTGTCATACTAGTCAAATATATGAGCATCTTAATAAGCATAACCCCAGATTTCATTCAAATAAAATGTGTTATTATATCTTTTTTAATCATAGCAAATTTACTTTATTTGTGGAAAATGGTTTGGTTTTTTAATTTGGTTCATTTTTGTAAAGATTGGTTTGGTATATTTGGATCGATTTTTACGAGTTAATTGTTAATGGCTTCGAATTTATACCTACTCCGATGTATGTCATTATTGTAACTGCAACTTATTGCAATGGTCTCCTTTATTTATTTGTCTTTTAAAAAAGATCACTAGCAGATGCACATTGCTAATGTAAAATAATTATTTGTATGAAAGGGGAGATTTGCATGCAAAGAAAGTGAGGATTTGAGAAGTGAGATTAGAGGAGAAGGTGGGCGATGAGGGAGGTTGATGAGGTGGTGGGGAGATTAAACTGCTGGAGAGAAATTAGGAAGAGAGAAACTAAGATGAAAGAGAAATCAATCGGGTTAACAAACAAATTTATCCATACTATAATATATTTATAGTTTTAAAAAGTCGATCTAATATTAGTTTTTTATTATATAAAATTATATTTGAGGATTAAATAGTAATTTTGAGAAGAAAATATTAGTGATAGTTATTTAAGTCTCTTAAAACTTTACTAATATAAATATATTCAGTTTATTTTGAGATAACACAAGGCATATAAAATAGATAGACATGTATAAATATATATATACACACACATTTAGCAGTCCCCTACACGTAATATAATAAATTTTTTAACATAGTAAAATTAGTAAAAATACTATTATTTTTTTGTAGTGTTAAATTTTATAATGGAGGGATAAAAAGATAGTAGGCATGCGGTTATTTAATATAAAGATAAGAAGTTATTTTTGCACCAATATCCTTATTTGGAGTTGATTATAGAAAAATGATATTTTATCTACTTAAAATACTAAAGTATGCCCTCCCACTTTATTATTATTATTAGCGGACCATGTATCTATATTGTCGGTGTAAAAACAACCTCATGAAAAATTATTAATAAAAACGATAATTTAGGTGTCTAAAAAATATAAAATAGTATCAATCACATATAAATGATAACTATTATACAAAAAGTGAAACATTTTCTTACATTAACACAGATAATTCGTTTACTCAAATATTTAACATCTTCTTGAAAATTCATAATGCCATTTGTATCTTTTAAAATTTTTTCATTGTGTCTTACTATAGAAAACCAAACAGATTAAAAAAAAAAAAAAGGATATTCGTATAAAATAAGGACTTAGATTAAATTAGGAAGCATCCTATCCAAAATAACTTAAAAACAATGTTGGTTATGTATTAGAGGATAAGCACACATAACTAACAAAATAATTCATGAAAGAAAAAGTTTATATAAATGTAAATAAATAAATAGAAGAGTATGAAAATAAATAAAGTCCAATAATAAAATCCGAGAGAAACTGTAATTAAGTTGAAAAAATTGCACGGGGAGTGAGAATTGAGTTTGAGAGATAGGTAGTTATTGAAAATAGTGAGGATGGGAAACGGGAAGAAAACATCATCCTAATAGCAATGGACGGTTATAAAAGCAATACTAAAGTAACAAAAAAATTAGACTCAGTCTCGCCACTCATTTATAATATTTTAAATTTAAATTATTAAATTTACAATTGCTTCAATTGTTAGGATTTAAATAAATAGAAATTAAGAATAAGATGAAAACGGTACTGATCTTATGAAAATTAAGAATAAAATTATAGAAAAATTCATATTTTAGAGATGGAGCGGAGAGATGTGGCTGTCAAGAGAAGAGAAGAGCATGAGGACGCGTGGTTAACGTGAAGAGATCACCGTGTTGAAATCAACTTTTATGGAACAATGCCCTGTGGGTTTTGTCAACTGTCACTTGATCTCATGCGAGAAGCTCGTGACAAACTATGAATAATCATGTAACGCTCTATTCATTTGCTAAGTGAAATTTCCCCACCACCAGTTTCATCAAACTGATCGATCATGGAAACTTGGCATTTAAATTCGATGAATCATCGTCATCTCTTTTCTCGTAACGCTTTCTAGTTGTCACTAGAAACGATGTTCACATTGTCCCATTGTGGGCATAATCCCTTTAACGTATCCTTCTGGCATGTTCTTTGACCTACATGTGTATATATATATATATATATATATATATATATGTGGAAATTTAACCGTATAATCATTCGAAAGTATTTATATGGTATTATCATTTTTAAATTCAATAAATCACTTCGATTTGTAGTAATATAATGTTCAACAATAATAAAAATGGTTATCGGTTGTAAATAGCTTTTATAAAAACTATACAGTTTTACTTTTATTTTTACTTATAAATAAACATAATTTACTGTAGTGACCTAAAAAATGAGTGTTGTGTGGTCACTTTAAGGTGACTATTCATAAGAAAGCTCCATATATATATTTCCAATTATTAAATTACAATTTTGAAAATGAAAGAATCAAACATGATTTAATATGTGGCCAGATTAGTATTTATGTTATTAAATTACAATATCCTTTTAACTTTCGACTTGAGGATGTAGCCAATCCATTTTAATAAATTTATGAAATTAAAATTTACATTCCATTTTTATGGATTAAAGTTACCCCTATAACTTCCAATAATATAACAAAATAAAACGACACCACTTCCAATTCCTCGTCATTATAGAAAATTGGAAATTTCATATCCAGTAATGTTATGCTAATTTATCGTACCAACTTCCAGTAATATATTTATTTATATCATGAATATATTAAGAAATACTAACACGAATTCGGGTAGATAATGATAGAAATTCGACAACCCTACCCTCAAGTTCATGCACAGGACCAACTCCAAAGTTCTACAAAGTCCAATCACCAGAACCGAGCAATGAAGTTACATGAGGCATCCAATGTGCTCATTGGAGGAGTTGGGGAATGGTATGCTAACTACATTGAAGCTACTTGGATTTCAAGTCCAACTATTGCGAGCATATTGATTTGTGAAGGAAGGAGCATGGAAGATCAAACTTGTTATGCAATGCTATTCGAATGGCTCTACCTGTTTCGGTAATAAGGTTGTTATACTTAATTTTAAGCATATTTCTTTGAAAAGGAAATGTCTTTCATAACCTTGTATCCAATTTTAGTTGTTGCCTTATAGGATTTTTCTTTTTTTTTTTAGTATTTAAGTAGCTAATATTAGGGCTGTCAATAAGCTAAGCTATTTAAGTTCTATTGGATTCGAATTTAAATTCATAAATTAGCTGAGTTTAAACTCAAAATAAAACTAATTTATCGAAATGAGCCAAGTTTAAATTTTTGTTTAGGCTTACCAATAGGTTTATTTATGTTGTTAACGAGCCATTTTACAAGTAAGCTTGTAAATAGGCTTGCCGGTTGATATAATATATTAAAAATCATATTACCTTAAAAATTGTTTATGAGAATATAGAATAAGAATAACATAAATATAACTATACCACCAAAAAAGGTATATTGTGAAAATTTTTAATTAATTTTGAGATTTAATCTAAATTTGAGGTCGACCTTGCTTACTTAAACAAGCATGAGATTAAGCTCATTTCTAAACAAGCTGAGCTCGGACTTATGGATTCCTTAACAAACTGGTTCGGTAGCTCGTGATCTATCTATTTTTTTTTATTTTTCCTTTCCTAGGAAGGTTCATTTTTCTCCTTCCCTGTACAACAACTCTACGTACTAATACATGTGAATTTGAAGTTTAGAAGAAACTTAAATTTAGATAATAAATATTTATACAATATTGCGTCACGTAATAGTATTCTGTCATACATTAAGAAATTATATTGTATATAAGATGCAATGAGGATGTGCTTATTATATTTCAAATGACTTCAAAATTAAAGTTTTTTAGTCGAACTGCATTAATAATTGCCTATGTATTCGGTATACAGAATCAAACCATTATAGTTTAAGAATAATTTTTAATTTTTATTTAAAAAATTGTTATTGTATTGGTTAGCTTTTATATTCAAGAAAAACCGTTATATTTACGTAATTAGCCATTTCAATTTTTTTAAAAAAAAATCCTACAATATAAGCTAATTTTTATTCCAACACTTTCAATTTTCAAAATAGTAGCAATATGCTAACTCCTATATTTGTTTTTGAAAAAAAAATTATCCTGTCTAAGTGTTGAATACATAAAATAAAAGGAAGAAAAATTATTGGTGCTAATCAATTGAAAAGTTTTTTAAAAAAAATTATCTTTTTTTTTTCTCCTCACCAACTCAAATCAACCTGCGAATTAAACCGCCGGTTCATCCCTTAAGTCACTGACCTACCGATTCAAATGAGTCACAACCTTTGAGTCGCTTAGACCTACCGGGACCGGTAAGTCTAATTACGAGTTGAACCAACCCTTTCTTAAGTCTACCTACGCCCTATAAGCCCAATTTTCCCACCAGTATGAGTCTGAATGCTAATAAAGTTAAATCCACTACTAAGTCTTCCAATGAATAGTAGGATCGATGAAGTTCACTACCTTTTTTTTTTCCAAAATTTTACTATACAATAGTCGATAAAGAAAAGAAAGGAAAAAAAAAAAAACCCTCTGATGAATCGATTTTAGAAGGTCCTTATATTTCTATAATATAAATATTGATTTCCTAACATAATAAAGTTAGGTTTAATTTTTCCGTTTCCCATAGTTGTTCTATATATAATGATTGACCATAAAGTTTCATATATATATATATGTGTATGTGTATATTTTTCTGACTTTTGGTTAAGAATAAAATGAAATATACTTGCCTAATATATGAATCTTACTATCATATCATATAGATTGATTAGCAACATACAAAAATACTAGTATTGTTTTAACATCTAGCAATTGTTAAAATATGAGTTGTAATATTTAAAAACTGCACACTATCTCTATTATGTTATCTAATCTACTTGTATTCTTAAAAGTGAATTATTCCAAATACTTTGAATATTAATAACTAATTAATGGCCAAAGCTGTTGTAGTCTTATGTATGAACACGAGATAGACTGAATTTGGTTACTCCTTTCTAAACTTTGTAATATAATATAGTTGAAAAAAGAATAAAGTTGAGGAAAATCAAATTATAATGAATCCTAGTATATATTTTTAAACCCCCATCACTACATCATCAGTAAACTCTCACGAAAAGTTCAAAATAATAATGATATGGATCTCTTGGAATATTATTTCATGAGATAAAATAAACAAATTACGAGATAGGTATCGCATCGATGCATCAAAGACGTCGTGACCAAATTTCACAGATTTCATTCGTTCGGTGGGTCAGTTCGACTACATGCACCAAGCCTCCCAATGGTTTCAATGATACATATTTTGATGAACGGTATGCGAGTGTTAAAAATATATCGAATCATGAGAGTTTTCATAGTTTTATCTCTCATTTTAGCGAAATCGGTCCAATTTTATATTTCATTCTTAATTTAAATTCTTTTGATTTAAATGTTAAATTTATAATTAATTTAATAATTTAAATTTAAAAGAATATAAGAATAAATAGTCCGACTGATCTCTTAAAAAATAAAAATTATATCATAAAATAATCTATTGAACCACTATTATTAATTAATATACATCTAAACATCCTTTGTATTTTTCATATGTTGTATTAGTAGGAATAAATTTTTTATGCTTCTCATAAACGACGAGAATGAGTTTCTTTTCCGATCTTGGGTCATGATTTTTCCGTTGTCTCTTTTACCAAATGCCACGCTTTTCAGAATAAGAATGGAAACCGTCGTCTTGTCAGTCTTTAGCCCCTTTTCTCCCATTTACGTTAAAGTTTGCTTGGTTCGATGAATTCGAATTGTGCAGAATTATTGGCCAAAGAAATGGCATGGAATTGAATGTTTATTAATTTTATGGAATTCGAGCTTTTGAGAGTTTGATCATCATAAGATTGAAAATGTTATATAGAAATTATTAATTGATGCTTACTGATACTTGTTAAGATACATTTTCATGCGCTTATTTTGCATAGCAAAACAGATCAATAACCGTCTTAAATTGAAGGCACTCAGATATACAACACTCATTCTCCTCCCAGTTTGGCTTACCTAAGATTCCACATTCATTTTTCTAGAGAAATCTAAGGTAAAGAAATGATTGTTTGTCATGTAACATTTAAAATTTTATTTTCTAACACGCAGATTGTGCTGGCTTTAGAATGAAAATGACAAAGAAATCAGGGTATATCATGCAAGAGGTATGTGTAATGGATTGTGTGCGTTTTGGCCTATGGAGTGTATATCAAGCAACATCAAAGTGTAAGGTTAGTATCCATTCCAAAACCTTAATTTGATGTTGTTAGAAAACTAGGCTGAATTTGGTCCAAACACTTTAATTTTGTTAAATTTGGAATTAGAGGTTATAATTAGGAATGTATATAATTGATTGGTTGTTTATTATGTTATATTTGATCAATTCCATTGAAAATAAAGGTTTTTGTAAATTTGATTCCTTTTTGTTGGATGAGCAAAAAGGAGAAGAGTTCTAAAGAAGTTGTTTAGATTTTCCAAAACTTTGATCCTTTTAGAGTTTTGATGATGATTAATCCATGCTTCCTAATAGTTTTAGGGTTGGGAAGTGGATACTTGATCCATAACATTTGAGATAGTTTTAAAAAGAGGCCATAGAGGTGGTCGACTACATCGTACTATTGTTTAACCACCTTAAGACCAGAAAGACTTAAATCTATCAAATTAAGTTGTGTCATCGCCTTAGTTTGTTCTATAGATTTTAGCTTTAGGAATCAGTTGTTTCATGTGTATAACGTTTTGAATCCAATCTTTGTATACGTGATTAAGTTTTGACTTCCAATTGAATCTTGAAGTCTGGTGAGCTAAATGCACACTAGTAAAATACTTATGTGACATGTGTCTGTATGATTACAAATAATGAACATAACTCATTATACGCTAAAATTTGATGTGCATATTCATGCTTCAAGACCAATAACCATTTTAGATAGGTTGGTCATATATAGGTTGCATGTCACTTGATGACAAGTAATGAGGATGAAATAACTTATAGTTAAGTGCATATTTTAGTTAGCTAGGTTGTTTATATGACAAAGTTGCAGCTAATATGCGATGGGATAGAGAGAATCTATATATGAGTTATGGTACTAGAATGGGACACTATAAACTAAAGTTAGGAAGCGGGCTAAGTAAACTAACTTGTCCTACCTTGTATTGACCGATTGGAGTTAGTTTACTTTGGCCTACTTAATATGAAGGTTAGATATTTTGGCCTAACTTACCCTACGTCACCCTAGGTTGGTAGGTTCACTAGACCTACTCACTTACTCACAGCATTTGATCTATTTGCATAATTTAGTGGTTAAGCAAGCTATAAGGCTACCCATTAACCCATTAAAAGTTCGTTTTTATAAAATTGTATAAAAATAATACTCCCATCAAAAACACTACAATCTAAATCACAATAAGTTTATTTATTTGGAGCTTATATATGAATTATGATACAGTAGTTTCCTCCTTTACCCATAACTTGGATTGAATTGTATCAAACTTGTATTAATATGAGTTATGCAAAGCATTAAACAATAATGGATCACATTCATATTACATAAAGGACTTATACCCAACCCCCCTTAATTCCAAAATAAAATATTACAATTCATGATACTCAACAAACAAACAAAAAAAAAAATTTCTTATCTTTCCAAAACTATCCTCCATATCCATGTCATCTTCACTTTCCATCTCAGATTACATGCTCAATCCGAGAACAAGGGTTTTTGGTACACTTTGATAAAAAAGAAGCATCTACTTCATCAATCTCCAAATCTTCTCCTCCGACATCTCCTTCGGCTTCATTCATGGCTTCACCATTTATTGTGCGACAATTCATTTGAACATCCTTAAATGATTACTCATATATTTCCGTCATCTTGTCTATCCGATTCCTTTACTTTTGACAATGTCGAATCAAGCATAAATTTTCACATTGCAAAGTGCGTTAATATTTGCGTTGTATTCTAGTCGCAGGGGACTTCTCCTGTATAAATTAAGCTCATAGTGAATTCTAATATCGAAGACGAAGTGTGAACTAAAGCGATTGAATTCTGTGAGTAGCTACTGAGATTATTGTATTTTTGTCGTTGTATAGGTAGTATAGATGGAAAGGATGAACTCATTCTATAACATTATTCTCTTAGACTCTGATTATTTGGAAACAATAGAAATAGGATAAAACAATTACTTTTAAAATAATTTTTATTACTTTGTCCACACTTGAATTTGCTTTGGAACTTTTATCCCAGTGACCATTCTATTTCTTCTCTCTAGAGAATAGTTGTTACTTAATTAATAAAAAAAGTTCAATCAATTTCTATTTATTTTCTGAAAGAACAAATAAAGGCATATTGGTTTCTTTATCATATCCAATTTAATACTATAATTAATAAAATGATAAATAAGCGAATAAGTATTTGCTATAATAAAAAAAAATTACACAAATTAAATACTGAAAATAATATTTCTAGTCTATCCCTATTAATAATCATTTGAAGATATAACTTTTAATTTCTCGTTTATTCTATTCTAAAAATTGAATCAGCCGTTATATATTTCTCTTATTTATTTGTGCCTCTTGCTTATATTCCTATCAATTGTCTTCTCATTTAATTTGATTCAAAGGCAACAAATATACATGAAAATGATAAAAACTATCTTGAAGAAATTATTCACAATTCAATTCACACGACATCTATGAGAATTGAGATAAACGCTACACTACAAAACACGGACAACGAACGAACTAGAGAGGGAAGCAAAGCAGTCACTGGGGTGCATCAATAGATTAGGCATTTAATTGATTGTTTATTCTAGGAAAAGGGGGCTTGATATGTCTAACATGAGGTTTGGTCGACTGAGCCTCTTATGGGGTTCAAGGGTTTTGTGAGTCCTTACAAATTAGCATTTCATATATTAACACTTAAATACGAAAATTATGTGAATACGCTCGAAATGTGCAGAGGGACTATATAAACTAATCTAAAGACCCTGGAAGATTTGAATTTTTAGATATAGGAATAATAAAATAATAATTTAACCAAAAGGTTAGCTATAGCGAAATGGTTCCCTAGTTGTTGAAACCGTAAGATTCAAAGTTTGAGAATTAACAAGCTCTTAGAGATGGACTATTGGGGTAACATAATTAATAAACTTACATGAATTAATATTTAAGAAAAATGTATATTTACTAAACACATTTAATATATATATATGTTAGTAAATTAGTAAAACCCCGAATATGTATATAATATACCTTTATGGGAAACTCATAATGAAACTCCAAAATAAAAATGCTAGAGATAAATAACTTATGGAGTTAGACTAGAGAAATATTATACATATATAGTGTTAGACTTATGGGGTAAAAGCATTATGTAAATATAAAATACAAAATATATATGTATTTATGTATGATTTTCTATGGTTATCATTCCGTTAGTAATTTTATAAGTTATATGTCAAAATGATCATATATGATGAAGCAAAGTTGAGAAGATTTCATCTAGTGCTCCTTGAATAATAATAGCAATAGTTAATAAATAATGAAACATAGAAGTAGGAGAATTATGAAAGTATGCATGCTTCTAACCGTAAACCATAGACATTTAAAATATGTTATAAATACACTAACAAGTAATTTCAACTAACAAATAAATATCTTATTAATTTACAATTGAATCGGGGGAACTCATAATTCGTTGCATTCCTCCAATTACTTGACAATTGATAATAATTATAAAGTATAATAATACTTATGGCAAGATTGGCACAATTCTCATGTAGAATTAAAAAGGCAACATTCAATAGTAATACTAAAGGGTGAAGATGTGCAATTAAAGAGTGGGAAAATTAGCTAAAAACAGTATTTAACAAATAATATATACTTAAATCCCTAAATGCAAGTAAAATATACCCTTTAAAATGGTAGACTTGATATTTAATGCTTATGGCAATTCTAGTCTTAGCTACTCTAGTATTGCATGTGGAAAGAGGCCATAGCTAAGACAATGTTATAATAATTCTATCGACACCTAAATGAATTTGCTAGGAAATTGATATTTGATCCCTAACATACCTAGAGAAAAATGAGGAAACTTGAAGACACTTGGTAATCAATGTGATAACAGTGTTTGAGAAACAATAGAGCATGCAAACTATGACATAATCTATACATTTGATAAAGGCTTTAGAATTTAACAAGAGAAATATTATGCTTCTATCAATAATCAAAATAAGTCTATTAAAAACATAGATATCTTTCTACCATTTATGTAAGTACACAAAAAGATAGCTACCCAACTTAGAAAAATCACTACTTCTTATAGATGTACTTTCTTCTCCAAGGAATGTGTCAGACACACTCATATGAGCAAAATACCTCCAAAAGCTACGGAGATTCTCAGAAACTATAAGAGAAGACAACCAATTGTTTCATCGTGAGGTATAACTAACTCAAATGAAAGGAAAATATATGTATGTATGTGTATCTATTTATCAATTTAACCAATTCCAGAAACATATAGGCCAATTTTATTTTAATTCTAGGTAAATGTAATGATTTATGTGAATATAATAGATGATTACATGTACAAGTGGCTACATCAAAAAATTAAGAACCTAATCACTAATGTTGTTTCTTTTCCTAATAGAAACCATTATAATGATGATGGTCTTTTGCTAACCAAATTTTGACTCATTAAATTATATACAATAAACTAAAATTAATTCTATGAATAATATACTTGATAATGAATCTTGAAATGGACAATACGTGGAATTTTAATAAATCTTTACAATACCTTAGTATAGACAAAAGCTGCTAAACATGGTTAGTCAATATGCTTATTTAGTGTTATATAGTAAGTTGTTGTGGTAAAGAAATGATGGAATGTAGGCTAATATGTAGAATTTTGGAAACTTTACAAAGTGTTTAAGCTAGGTCTGAAGGTAAGTCAAAAGTTTCATTGAGTATAAATTTCATACTAAACTCCAACTAGAAGTTGATCCAAAAGGTACCTTATTGAAAACTTTAAAAACTAATCAAATTCGAGAGGTGATACAAAAGGTGCCATGCTTAAGAAGCCTAATTCAGATTTGAGGCAAAGAAAAAAAAAATTACTAGTGAAAAATTTTATTTGAGTAATGACTCTAAATCTTCAATGCTTGAGTATAAATAAATTATTAACTTAAACACCATAAATTTAATGCTAAAAATTTTGAAAAAATTGGTAATATTCCATATTTGCTACTGAGACTAAAAGCATTAATCGTGACATAGGAATCATCAACGACTACTGGTGAATTATGGACCAAAACGAATGGATTCAATCGGACTATAAGAGGAACAACAAAGGAAAAAAGTGACTCAGCAAGTAAGTTAGGAAAATCATCCACCTCGAATTAACCTAAAGAGTAGCTTAGTGATTATCTAGGAATTACAACGTGGAGTATGAGTAGAGCTCAACAAACATGACTAGCTCAAGCAACTGAGTTCTAGATAAATAGGATCAATACTTCACAACACTTCAAGGTATCATTCAAAATACTTAAAGGCTATATTTGTTTATGGTTGTAATTAGTTAACTATACATATGCGATGTGTATGCTTAAATACTATTTTGCTGCTATGGATTGTTGAACTCCATGTATTGCTTGTTTTATGCTTACTACTTAATTGGATGGTTCGCAATTGAATGATCACCGCAAAAAATAATTTAACTTAAACCTTGCATAATCACTAACCTAACATGTATCACAACCCACTAAGGAAAATGATTAGGATTCTTGGGCCAAACACAAACCCTTCAATGAGGATAGCTAAAATGGTTATTTTCCCACCCTTAATCAAACTAAGTGACAGGAAAGGAGGTCGAGAGAAGGTTGAGGACAGTGGTTTAAAGATAGTCTCAAGCAGAGAGTGTTCTCCATTGTACATGCCTTGATTTGGTTCTGATTTTGTATGTAAGACATCAAACTCCTTAACTCGGATTAAAAAAGATTCAATTTCTCTAATCTCACAATAGACTAGATAATATTGTACAATAGCACTTGTTTGAACATACATTCCATCTAACTAAAATCATTTGAAAACCTTAGTTACTCTATGTTAGATACATACTTTTGTCTCAGTCCTACTTACTAAGCAAATTCCCACTCACTTCCCTATAGCTCTATTCGTAAGTTCAAAGTGGATTTACAAGTACAACACTTAAAACAAGAATATTAGCAAACAAGGTGGAGAAGTGAGGTCAAGAAGAATTAGCTAGATTCTTGTTTGTATTATTGATATTTTTTTCCTAATTTCTAAGAAAACTACTCAGGTCTCTTCAGGTAGCCTAATGATTTTCGATCTTTTGATTTATATACTAAGTAACATGAACCTATAAGTTTTACAACTACTCTTCTAGAAAGTCACCTACAAGCTTATTTTAACAATTATTTCAAAAGATTATGATGAGAATCAGGCTACCAAACCTCTAACTCACAGCTAAGCTGGAGAACTAGAGGGACTGGCATGACGAATCCTTCTAATCTAACCCACCCCTGTCGAGGTCGAGTGCTTCCGTGCCGAGTCACCCGTCATGCCGAGCCATATGACTACCCATCTTTTTATAATGTGCTGAATTGAAGATTACTCGCTAGTGCCCGAACCGACTAATTACCCAGCATCTTCCTTATCGAGAAGTCGAGAAAGAAAGACTCCAGATTGACTAATCCATCCTTACTCGAACAAGCCATCCTTGCTCGAACAAGCCATCCTTGCTCGAACAAGCCATCCTTGCTCGAACAAGCCATCCTTGCTCGAACGAGCCATCTATCCGTATTTTTTGTTTGCATTGTCTAACGATTTCGCCAATGTAGCATCACCACATGTACAATATCATGTGCAAAATCCGTTTCACCAATTATTGTTTTTCTTGTATATTCATTTTTACCATTTTATATCTTGTATATTGCTTCTTTAGGAAATTTCCTTTTTATATTTTCCTTTTCAAATAAGTTGCCCTAACTTATAAGTATAAGTACCCTTGTACTTGTAGCTATAAAGCATCAGATCATCCTTAATCACTTAAGCGTTTTCTTCCTTGCGTAAACATTATATTTACTCTAGGCATCACTCTTATCCAAACCCTTAAGTAAGGTTCGGTCACCGGACCAATTCATACGTCATATCTAATTGTGTCGTATGTCCTCGAAAGTTCCATTAATGCATATATCCTCTAAAGCTATTCATGAGTTTTACTTACCTTTCATTCGTCATTTACTCCTTTCACATTTTCTTCTATTAATTCTTTCAAGTTTTCTATAAGCTTGAACCCATCTAGTTACCGGCCTTATCTATTCTTAATCATAGTTCATATCAGATTATACTACATGTTTATATCTAATAGGTATCGAATTGAATACTTCAAAATAGTTTAGTTGAGTACGCCTAATGTAGACTAGGTCTATAGTAGTGATTGTAAAGCTAGTTTCTATCTTATGATAGTTCACACAACGAGACTGTTCCAATTTTATCTCTTTAGGGCATAACAGGTTTGCTTAGGCCAACTTTATCACTGTACCTTGCTAGGTTCTCTAATGCGTTAGGAGTGTTTGCAACATTCCTTTAGTGATAGCTTGAGTTACTTAATATAAGAACATTCCTCTGATGAGGAAAGTTTCTAAACCATCTTTTTTTTTTTTTCAATTTTTAATTTATTATAGTGTATTTTAGGACTTATAAATATATTAAGAAATATTTATAAAGGAACTTAAGGATAAAGTAGTGAGTTTCGTAAAGAAGAAAGTTTCTTAAATATTGACATAGCACTAAGGAATACGAAATTGGTTCCTAAGAGATAAAGATGCTCTTAGTTCAAGCAACTAAAAATGAATGTTAAATTAAATTAACCAAATCAAGTTAAAGATAAAAGAGCCAAGTCTTTATCCCTAAGCTCATTTAGCAGTTTTTGTAGTTCGATCAACCAAACCACTTCAATTTCAATTTCTTCTTCACTTTTAGATGAGTTAATGAATTGAGGTTTGCTGGACCAAAATCTACCTGCCATTTTCAATTAAGTTCTTTAAACTAAAAAATGCTCCAATTGATTACTCAAATTCTTATTTGACTTGATAATTATTCTTCACTTATATATACTCCTCTCTAGCCTTTATTTTAACTTAGGTTTTCACTTAGCTACTTATATTAAAACCATCTAATAAAATATTGCTATTGTTGGGTTCATTAGCTCTTTCATAATTAATTCACTTCAAATCTCGATTATTGCCTTAACTAATTTAATTATTATACCAACCCAACCCATAAATTACTTTACTAACTTTTGACTAATATAATCCTTCAAGTTTGTTGTCAAAAATAAGAGTTGTACCTACAAGGTGAATTAAGGATTTACCTAAACTTTTTAGTGTCTTTTTCAACTTTATTATGCTTAAAGTTCGAAGTTACTAAATGTCATGTCTAATTGAATTTTTAAGTATTGAATTAACTACTTACCCGCAATTGTACTTTTGAAAAATGATTATTTTACGGCATCATTTTTTTTGGAAGTAAGAGAGTTGTACACAGAAGGTGAATTAAGGAGTTACTAAATTCACGTATCACATATGAATCAAAATATTAAGAACTAATACAACTAAATTCATGTATTACACTCGGGCTAAATTCACGTATCACATATGAACCAAAATATTAATAACTAATACTATAACCAAAATATTAAGAACTAATACAACTAAATTCATGTATCACATATGAACCAAAATATTAATAACTAATACTATAACCAAAATATTAAGAACTAATACAACTAAATTCATGTATTACATATGAACCAAAATATTAAGAACTAATACAACTAAATTACAGTTTTTCAACCCCAACGTATTAATAGCAATTCATCCTTGACATAAGGATATATTGCTTCTCTTCACAAAGAATACTATATACAACACTCTGGGCTAAAACCACTAATAGATGTGTGTAGTCAACACACACAAGAACCATAAACTTTAAATCCATTCTTCGTGCTCATCCTCATCTAGACCAAATCTTTTTCTTAATACCTTGACCTTGATCTCTGCTTGTTCTCCTGTTGTTGTTCAAGGGAACTTGAGAAGAGGTGCTAGTGACGGGTTTAACAGTCCTCACAACCTTTGTGATCTTAGGAGGGTCAGATTTCCTACCTCTCTTTTCAGTCAATGTGTTTCCCGGGAAGATGTTTTCAGTTTCACCACTTCTAGAGTGTCTCTTCCTTCTTGGGTCGTGAACCGGTTCGCCAACAACTGAAATTGTAGATCCCCGGCTCATAGGGCGGTTTACTGAGTTTGAACTCTTGAGGACATAAGGTTCAATAGCAGCCACATATTGCTCTGGTATGAATGCTTTTCCGAGAGTTGGTGTGGCTCTTATCTGATCAGAATTATCATGAGTCGAATTGCCCTGACATTGTTGCTCTTGTTGCCTCAGCTTTTCCTCAAGCTCCTTGATCTGTTACAATAGCAAGATACAACTTTTGACCATGACTGACATGTAGGCTTCATACACCAAAAATAAAACCAGCATATTTATAGTAAAACTAACTAATCTAACAAGCAACCTTAGAGTTATGTTGATATTCAATAACTGAAAACAAAGATAATAATACCAAATGCTGCGGAATGAGTCCTCTTCCTATAACTATGAGTGTAATCTTCTTCTCTCTCCCCGGACTTTAAAAGAAAAACTGGGGGAAAAACAGAAAATGCTAAGTCCGGGGAGAGAGAAGAAGATTACACTCGTAGTTATAGGAAGAGGAAATGCTAATGATGACATTCCTCAATACATGAGAATACCATATGAAAGATGAGAAAAGCTTTTACCTTCTGATGGAGTGACAAAATCTCGGAATTTTGCTCCTGCTCGTTAAGTTTTCTCTCAAGTTCCTTTATCTGGAAGGGGCAAGATAAAAAATGGAATGATGAAAAAAAGATGGGAAAAATAAATCTCAATTAGATTATCAAGAGTAATAAGAAACAATAATAACCTTCTCTTTAAGACTGATTGTTTGAAGCTCAGATTCCTGCACTTGCTCTTTAAGCTTGCTTTCAAAATTTTTAACCAGCTTTTACATCAAAAAATGGATTTAAATAAGCATCAATTTAGCATGTGCCAAACAGAATCCAACATTTACCTTATAATATGAGCTTGAATAAGTATCGACTTGGCATTTATGGAATTACAAGAAAACTCAAACCTTTTGTTGCCATAATTCATTGTCCAGTTGTTCCCGTTCTCTAAGCTTGTATTCTAGCTCCTTGACCTTCATTAGAAGTTTGAAAAGTGAGCATCAATATCAAACCAAGAAGGCAAAGAAATGCCTTCCAACTAACAAAGAAAATGATTAACCTTTTGTTGGAGATTATAGCAGATATCTTCCTTGCCCTTCAATTTATCTGACAGTTGTGAAATTTGTCTCTCTGAAAGATTGTTCAAGCTTGTCTTCTGCTCAATCTGATTTTCCAGCTCTTTTATCTTCTCTTGTTGGTTCTTGTAAATTTGATCTTTGTTCTTGGTTTTACTCTCCATGTTGTGCAAGTTTTCTTCCAGCTTCCTCAAAGACTCATCCTTGGATCTACATTCCTGTCTTGCTTTGTCAAGCTTCACAAAAATGTAAACTACAGTTATTATTTTCCCTTGTGATGCATCAACATTACAGGGAAAGTACAATAGTTAGTCCAAAATTGATTGAATGTAAAAAAGAAAGAAAGGTAACGCAAACCATAAATTCTGCAATCTTACCATTGATTTTATTTTTTGCAGCTCATTTGGATCTATTTGCTTTTTAGCAGGTCCTAACTCAACTCCTCGAACACGACTAGCAAAATTTAAGGAGCTCAATGTCTCGCCCATATCTTTATCTGAAGGGCTGATTTGAACAAACATCAGAGTTTTGGAGTCGCCACCTGCAATACTAGTACATTTTAGAGAAGTCCCTCGAAAAGACATAATATAATCCAGTATGCACCTCCAGGATTTGGAAGAACATTAAGCCATCAAGCCTACACAGAACTTTAAGCAATCAAGCACATGCAGTTTGAAAGAATTTGATTTACCTAGAGAATCTTGAAGTAAATGTGTCAACTTCGAGTTCCTGAAACCAGTTGATGTCAATTAGCGCTGGAAAAGTCTAAGGCAAAAATCACAAGATTTAAGGATAATTTTTTCACCTGTAAGGGATGTGGCTGCTTTTATTTGCCAATGCAGAAATTACGTCTCCAAGAGCTGAAAGAGATCTATTAATGTTCTGAGCTTCTTTCAGCCGTTCACCTTGTGCATCAGTTTTGGCAAGCCTCTCACTTCCAGCCAAATCCACAAGCCAGAGCTTGCTCCTTGTGCACTCACCATTAATCAAATTCCTTGATCTTACCATTATGCAAAGCATGCTGAATAAAGAAAAAGGATATGTTTGAAGGTTGATCATTGATGAAATTAGTTTAAAGAAAAAGAAAAAGAAAAACAACAACAACAACTATAATTAGCACTTACCAATGGGAACGACTGCTGTGCTCGTTCACATTGTTAGATCCAACGGCCCTGGTATTGCTTCCAGCTTGCAGAACATTCCACACTTCTCTAATGTTCTCAACTTTGGCTTCAATGATACCAGGTACGTTATGAAATCCTTCTGAAGCTTGTTTGATTTCTAACCTGCATATAGACAAAGGAAATAAACATGGCTCTGTATGCTTGATATTTAGAGCAAAGGAATTGGAGTATACATGAAGAATCAGGAGAATATACTTTTTTGAGTTCGGTGATGTAGCAAGTAGATCTCTTATCTGTTCATTGTAGACTTCAAGAACACTGACAGATATATCGTATCTAAATGTTTCACGCCTTTCCTCTGCTACTTTGAACAGTTTCTCAAGAGTCCTATAATTGACACCTCTGTTTTGCTCGGTTCCCTCCATGGTGAAAGTCTTTCCCGTTCCCGTTTGTCCATAAGCAAATATGCAAACATTATAGCCATCCAGCACAGAGACGACAAGTGGTGAAGCATCCGCAAACACATCAACTGAATAGGCAAAATTAAATCATCCAGATCAATAATGCACATGATAGAATTACCCTTGGATTTCTTTTATCCTCTGAGGGAAGAAGAGCTCATACCTTGGTCGTCCTTTGGGGTATAAACCCTGTCAAATTTGAAGTTCTTCTTCATGGAGCCGCCTGTTAAGATGCTAAGGTCTCTGTCCTTTGCTGCTTCAAAGTCCACAACTGTCACACATCCTGCTGAGACCTCTTCCTTGCTCAATGGACGACAACGACAGAAAACCCTGATATTCCCTGAAATTCCACTAGCAAATCAGATAACACAAACACAAATAACGAACAAATCACTTTCTCTTCACATGGATAGAGAAATGCCTTTTGTCTCTTGTAGGTGGTTGTAAAGCTTCCTTCTCTTTATTTGCTCCTCGCTGTACTTCATTTTAAGATCCTCACACTGTGCAACTGCAAAGTATTTTGATCAGTTCAGGAGGGTGCAGAATGCACAAAAGCTAATCCTTCCGCATTTACTGCATATTCAAGAATTTCTATTCATTAAAAATTTAACAGACGAGCCATTCCTCTGTTCAATTGAACAAAAATACAATATGGAGTAGATTGTGAATGTAACTGAAATTACAAAAGTACCCATGTTCCTCCAAAGCCTAAACCCAAATACTAGTTACCATCCCCCTATAAATCCTAGCCACCGCCACACTCAATCCATTGATCCCAATCAAACACACCCAAAAGAACCGACCTTTCCTTTTGAGTTTCAACATTAAAACATTAAGCTGATGAAATAAAACTAGAGAGAAAACCAAGCAATTTTAGGGTTTAAACGGAACCACCATAGCAAGAGAGAGAGAGAATGGTCTGAAAAGTGAAACATGGTCTTAGTCAAGCATTTGACTCCAGTAGGTCTGGTGGTCGAGCCATTGTGGGTTCAGTGATGGGAGGGTCTAAGTCAAACACGCAAACCCGTAGGTTTGGGCCATGGTGGGTGCAATGGGACGTTCTGGTAGAACGTTTGAGCTTGTGGTCAGCGCCAGCTGGTCTACAATGGTTGTGTTGGCTGTGTGGTTACGTTGTGGTTTGTAGCTATGGTTTCCATGAATCAAGGGCAGATGGGTCGTGTGAAAATAGAGGATACATGGGGAATGCAATAGCTATAATTCCCTCTATTTAGTGAAGTTAATGGGCCATTAGTATACTAAGGAAGAAATAGGTGAATTATTTCTAGTCTGTCCAGAGTATGGAAATTAAAAACAATCCAGTGTACGGCATGTGGCTAGACATGACAGGTGTTTGGCAAACATACCCAATGCTTGAACCCCGGAAACCATGTTACTCAAGTCTGGAATTGCACCGGCACATTCATGGGCGTCCCGAGAGAGCTGAGATTGCTCTTCTTTCATTACCTGCATGATTAGTGACAGATTTACGAGATTGTAGTTTCCCAAATATATTTGATCCATGGTAAACAATTCAGGTCAATTTCAGCTAGAGAAATAAAGCAACCTTCAATTTTTTGTGTAGGTTATTTATCGCTGCACCCCAGAACTGCTTATCATGTTCATACTTGCTCGAAATGCTCCTCAGACTTTCAGCTTGTTTCCCCATTTCGTAGTCTAGCAAGAAGGTTGAGATCAGAAAGCTTTCCAGGGGAAGTGAAAAATGCATGAGCTAAGAGTGTACGGTTCTTTTAATTGGGATACAGGGGATTGTTATTATATCTTGTTTTGATGAACAAAAGCAAAACTGTCATTACCTTGTAAGAATTACATACGTCATGAATTCACAGTAGCTTTTAAGTGCATTCAGATAGCTTACCAGGGTGAAGATAAAAAAATGCATGAGCGAAAGAGTGTAAAGTTCTTTTAGTTGGAATGCAAGGGATTGTTATCTTAACCTTGGTTCAAGGAACAAAAGCAAAACGGATTATAAACACATACATCATGAATTCATAGTAGCTTTAAATGTACGAGTTAGGAAAAAAAAAAAATTCGCCATGCAATATACAGAAGAGCTTAGTTCTGTTCCTGTACCTAAATTATGCTTCTCATATATCTTATTATCAAGTTCCATTCGGACCTTCTCTAATTGCTCATTTGCTTCAGTCAGTGACATCCAGGCCTCATAACATTCATTCGTTTTACGCTTGCACTGCATTGAAAGCTCTTTAATTTCTCTTTCGTACTTGGTAGTAACTTTCGTTTGCATAAGTTTCCTCTGCCAATCATCAAAAGTTTACATAAGAACACTCGTATGATTTAAATTAGTTGCTTCTCTAATCTCATACAAAATGAAACCTAACCTTATCAAGAGGAACTTCTATCTCGGCAGAGCAGTTGCTGCATTTCAGATATTCATCCGTCCGCTCAGAACCTTAAGCACAAATTTGGAGCAGTCTGTTAATGACATTTTGGAGAGAATTCATCCCCAGAATCAGTAAAAGGCAAAAACATTTTAATGGCAACAGAAGATAGTACCTGACTCCTTGTGTGCTCTCCTGATGCAGATGCCACTCACAACTGGACTTCCAATAACCCCTTCAAACCTTATTTTAAGTTTGCCATCCTCCTTCACTAAAGCCCTCAAGTCAACCAGCTGCAATGGCTTGTTAGCTCCAACCACTCTATAAATGTCAAAATCGGACAGGACCTGAAATTTCTTGGCAAAGATATCCCATCATCAATAATGACAAGAGACATGAATAAGATAGTGAATTTAATGATTTCTGCTGTATTTACTTGCCTTCTCTTCCTGAATGAACACATTGAAAATTCTCATTCCCTTTGGCCCATTGGTAAAAATGATTTCCGCAAAATGAAGATCAACAAAATAATTCCCAGCGGGAAGGCTATCAAAGTGATAATTAAAGTTCCCAAATCGAGCTGATTGATAAAGGAATTGGTAATCACCACCATCTGCAATACACTCGTTTGTACTTAGCTCCTCCCCACCTTCGTAGAAGGAATCACCATGTAATTTTATGGAGGAATCTGCTTGATTTGAAGAGTGGCCTCCAGCATTTACGAAGAAAACATAATCCTCTAGTAAAAGAAGTCAACAGATCAATTATAAAGCAAAAAAGAACCAAACTACACAAGATGCATGGAGAGAATTAAGCAACTCATCCCCTCAGTTCACAATCTAATTATCTGGATTGGGTTAGGAATTGAGCTGAGTGATAGTTGAATCCATGTTAAATATGTACTTTATATTTCATTGGGGATGAAGGGAATCGGCCATAACTGAACCGGCTATGTCCAGCCACATAAATAACCCAACAAAATCCATTTAAGTCCAGCTTGCCCTTTGATAAGAACCTCGAGAAGAGGCATTAGAGAAAATTGAACCAACCTCATGCAGAACCACAAGGCAAACCTCCCGGTTAAGGATAAACCATATCTGTATCATAATCTAATAAAATATACTCTGAATGCATGCAAAATTGGCTTAGTTAAGATTGTGAAGTCCGCAATACCGTGAAGCTGAACTTTGAAGAAAGTAGATTACTACTGAAAAAACTATGCACTTATGGTTTTTTTCTTCTCTAGGTCAGTCAATTTTAAATAAGTCAAGAATACCCCAGCAAGGTAGTAGTTAAGATTTGCAGCAAAGTTATCTTCACGCTTTCCACTTTCAATTTCAAAAATCTAATTCCATAAATTGCACAATTTCATTTCATAAAATTTCAGCTGCTTTAGTCGAAATGCAAATTTCATCAAATCCTTTTTCCTAAACTTAATTTCTTACTGTAAAACAAAAAAAAATAATAATAATAAGACAAAACTCCTGAGGAACAAATAGACTAAGAACCCACATCACGGTACAGATACAAAAATTCAAAACGTTAATTGATGAAATATATCAAGAGATGTTAATTCTCCAGTGTTATCCAATTCAAAATAACACAAATGAAAAAGAAAAAACGAAAAGATCTCATCTTTATTCAAAATTGCTACAAACAGAACGCTACATATTAAACTGAAACCACCAACCTGTGGAACTCGGTCTCGAAAACCCATTCTGGATCAACCTAGAGGACGAATCGCATAGCATGTAATCCGTCAAGGAATTCCCATCATCCTCCGCCAGTGATTCTTCGCTTTCTTGATTGAAGATTCCAACTTTCCCCCAGTTAGATTCACTAAAACCATGGGGATTAGAAATTAGGTTTTCTGGGTCTGTAGAAGAAGAGTTCAAAAGCATGTTTTCCATAGAAAATGCAGAGAATGAGAGAAAATTTAGGGTTTATTTGCGGTAAAGAAAGTGAGCGTGTCCAAAGGAAGAAGAGAAAAGAAGTGAACGTGAAAGGGTCTTTTCGCTTTATGGTGAAAATGAATGTCCGTTGTATTGTGGCTTCGAGTCCGAGTGGGTTTTCAAATTTTAAATTTAATGTGACCGTTGAATCTATTTAATAACGGTCGAAATTTGCAGTGGGTTATAAATTTTACCAAATGGAGTTGGAGTGCACGGCGCCACTTGCCAAAGAAACAAATGTTTTTTTAATTTTCTTTTCCTAATAAACTAGCTGACGACGTGTATGTCATACTTCCCCGGTTTTTTTTTCTTTTTTTTTCTTTTTTCCAACATACCTTCTCCAAATTTTGCTTTGTACCTCTTACCAGTGCTCCTCTTAATATTCACTTTACCGAATAAAATAACCACATAAAAAAGCTTCTACTCATTTAGAATTGAATAGAGTCGTAATATATATTATAATATTTGGTTACACAAAACATACTTATGGAATTGAAAAGTAATACAATAGCAAATCACTATTTTATTCTCTGTTTTCTTTCTCCGAACCTTCTCCATCATAGTGTTTATATTTCTGTTTCCATACTCTTATCTTCAATTAGGCATACGAAGAAAGAGTGAGGGAGATGCAAGAAGATATAGAGTGAGGGAGATGCAAGAAGATATGCTAAGTTCAATTCGGATATATCATATCTCATTAAAAATTTTCAACTTTTATCTAACAAATTGATTTAGATTGAAAATAGCTAAATTAGATTTGGATGGAAGATGCAGACTAAGTTTGGAAACTAAATCTAATCTACTTCCTATTGGAATGAATCTAAGACTGCTAATGCTTATTTGATTGGATTTTTAAGTATTCAAGGTAAGGAACATAGAGAGAATATCAATGAAAACTCAAAATTGCAAGAATAAAATCAAACAAAACTTTCTCTCTCCACTATGGTCAAAACACATACCTTACTTCTCTTTAGAATACACCTTTCTGTAGTGAAAATCAAAGCACAAGAATGGTAGTGACGAGTTCTTGAATGTTTTAAGATCAAAAAAAAAAATCAAAACATTACACTTAGTCATCTCAAAACACCATCAATCATGAAGCTTTAATTCGACTACTACTCCATTTGAACCTATTTAAAATGGTAAAGATAGAGTTTAGTCATTGTTGTTAGAGAAGAAGGCTTGGTTAGGGTCATTAGTTGGAGAAGAAGCTTAGTTATCAATGTTCTTCATAATAGTTTATTGGTGGAAGATAATGGAAGAAGAATAGGGTAGTAGGAGTCATCAAGAGTCATATTTCCACCATATAGTACTTCTTAGGTTTAACTCATTACTTGGGATTCAATGTCTTATGGAGTAGTGATTCCTTGTCTGATTGTTGTTACAGGTCAAACTTAAACTCATCATAATAGCAATTTCACAAGAAATAAGGAGGGAATGGAATCATAATTACGGTGAAGTGAGTGGAATGTAAGTGTCTGCCAGCAAGTGGTACATGTGGAGTGTTTAGTCTTGTTCATACGTACTATACATAGACTCTTCAAGTTTTCTGAAGAGAGATAAGTCAGCCTTTCTCGAAAGTAGTCACAACACACTCAAGAGAGAGAGAAAATCTTTTAAGGAGAGAAGTTCGAGAATATAAGAAAATTCTTACTCAATCGATTGATGAGTACAAATGAAGGAAGATCCCCCTTATATACAAGGGGCCTCTTGAAATGGAAGGCTATGATTGAATCAATCTAACAGTCTATATTACATTTATATTTACAATGCTATCTACCTTCTATCTATAAAGATCTATGATCTTCCGAGATCTTCTAAGTTATTTTAGAAGCTTCCTTCCTAGAAATCCTCATTAGTCTTCGGCCTTAGGTTTCTTCTTATATGAGTTAGTAGGAACTTCCTAACTCTAGGTTTCTATTAATCGTCTGTGACATCCTCCTCCACTTGAATTTAGCGTTGTCCTCATCGCTGTCTTTCGATACTTATTAATCAGTGCTTCGAAATACCATAATAGTTCGGTTAGCTCCTAACTGTTCTCACTTTCAGGTAATCCTTTCCATTTGATCAAATACTTAATACGATTTGGATGCCTTAACTCTATTATGATTTGATCCTTAAGTACTTCTTCTGTGTCTTTGTCATATGAGCTTCATACTCTAATCGATGCTCGAGTTAATTTCATCCTTCTTAGGTCTTCTCCATCCTCATAGTAAGGCTTTAGCATACTAACATAGAATACCAAATATATCTTAAGCCTTGGAGGAAGTTCCAGCTTATATGCCACTTTTCATATTTTCTTCAAAATCTTATAAGGTCCTTCAAATTTGCCCATTAACCCTTTGTGAAGAGTCTTTCTTATCCACTGTATTAAGTATAACCGTACCATAATGAGATCCCCTACTTAGTACTCAACATCTTTCCTTTTCAAGTCAGCAAACTTCTTTATTCTCTTAGTTACCTTATGTAGATAAGTACAAGTGATGTCAGCTTTCTCTTGCCAATTTCTTACAAAGTCACGTGTGGCCAAGCTATTACTTTTATACTTAGTAGTAACCATGTTTAGAGTAGTAGACTGGAACCCTAATACCACCTCAAAGGGGCTTTTTCTTGTGGCTTCACTAAAACGAAGGTTGAAAGAAAACTGGGCAACATCTAGCAACTTCACCCAATCCTTTTTGTTGGCACTTATATAGTTCCTTAGATATAACTCCAGTAAATAATTCATCCTCTCTATTTGTGCATTAGTTTGTAGATGTAGACTAGTAGAAAACTTTAGGTCTGACCCCAGCAGCTTAAATAACTCGGACTAAAACCTTCATGTAAACCTTCATGTAAACCTCCCATCTCGATCATTGATGATCAATGAGGGTACTCCCCAATATTTTACAATATGCTTCATAAATAGCCGAGCAACCTCCTCCACAAGACATTCCTTCAAAGCAAGTATGAATGTGGCATACTTAGAGAACCTATCCATTGTCACCATTATTGTCCTATACTCATTGGATTTTGGAAGAACACTCTCCCAAGGTCTTTCAGGAATGGGAAGAGGCTGTAGAAGACTTGCTAGTGTTTGGTTCTTTACCTTATCCTACTAGCATACAAGATAAGTCTTCACGTAATCCTCAACATCCTTCCTACAGTCAAGCTAATAATACTTTTCTTCAATCAGTGCTAGTGTTCTCTGAACCCCTAGGTGGCTTGCTCATAAGGAGTCATGGTACTCCTTCAAGATTTCCTTCCTTAGCCTCATATGTAAGTGGACATAAAGTTAAGGCTTTTTTGTGTACAATAACTCATTCTCCATCTAAAATCTTCAAGCTCTCCCTATCGAGGCACTCTCCATCAAGGCCCTTGCCTGAAGGTTATGCTCTAACACTTGTTTAATCTTTTCTAACATGTCTCCCACTAGATAGCTGCCTAGAGTTGCTAATTCGACATTCCAACTAAGTGCATTTGTTACTACATTAGCACTTCTAGGCTTGTGTTCTAACACATAATCAAACTCCACTAAGGCCATCTAGCCTGTTTAGGTTATAATTTCCTCTAAGTTTGGAAATAACCGACGGCTATATTATCAATCTTTACCATAAATCGACTGCCCAACAAATAGTATCTCCTTACCCTAAGGTAATGGACTATGGTCATCATCTCCTTCTCATAGATAGGGTACTTCCTTTTAGTCTTGTTTAGCTTACGACTTTTATATGCCATGTTCCTTCCTACATAAGAACCCCACCAATAGCGAAGTCACTAGCATTGGTGTGTACCTCATAAAATTTAGTGAAGTCTAGTAAGGCTAGAATCGGTTCTTTCATAATGGCTTCTTATAATTCATCAAAGGCTCCCTAATATCTTCCATTCTACTACCAATTTGTATCTTTCTTGAGTAAGTCCGTCAAGGGTACTAAGATTTCGAAATATCCTCGAATAAATTGCCTGTAATAGTTGGTAAGTCCTAAGAATGACCTTAATTTAGTTAGCTTAAGGGGTCATTCCCACTAGTGGATAGCTTGGATTTTAGCCTTATCCATCTTGATTTGCCCTCGTCCCACCACATGACCTATGAAGGCTACCTCTTCCTGAATGAACGAACACTTTTCTAACTTCATGTATAATTGGTTTTCCCTTGAGGCAAAGAAAACCTATCTTAAGTACTACATATGATCTTTGAGAGTCTTGCTGTAAACCATAATATTGTCTAGGTATACTACTACAAATTGGTCAAGGAATAGGGTTAGGACTCAATTAATTAAGGTACAAAATGTGGCTGGGGCATTGGTTAGCCCAAATGGCATAACAAGGAATTCAAAAGATCCATTCCAAGTGCTACATTTGGTTTTCAGCTTATCCCTTTTAGCAATCTGGACTTAATGTAGCCTGACCTCAAGTTTAACTTGGAGAAGTATCTTGCCCTACTCAACTGATCAAATAAGTTGGTTATTATAGGCATAGGGTATTTAACTGGACTACCATCTTATTGAAAGCCCTATAGCCTATCCATAATAGTAGTGATCCATCATGCTTCTTCTAAAATAAGATTGGGGTCCTGTAAGGTACTTTAGAGGGGTGGATAAACCCAACATCCAACAGTTCAGTCAATTGCCACTAAAGTTCTTCTAATTCAGGGGGTGGTATACGATAAGGAACAGCTAATGGAGGCTTAGCCCCAAGCTCCAACTCGATTACACGATTTGGGGAGTTCCTTTAACAATACATCACTAAACTCCCTCAATGCTTCTTAGACTGTCTCTGGTATCTCCCGCTTCTTTAAGACCTCATCTTTTACTTTTAAGGTGGGTAAGAGCATAGGTTCATTCCACTTTACCCCCTTAGATAACTGGGTGGATGGTAGCAACTTAGTAGCTAGATTGAAACTTTGACTAACTATAATAACACATTCTCGAGCCTTGTCTATGACAAAAATATAACTAGAAGATGGCACAATATAAGCTCGAGTCTTGTTGAGAAAGTTCATGCCAATTACTAGCTTGTAGTCATCCAAGGGAATCACCTTTAGCGTTTCCTTCCCATTCTATTGTCCCACTTGAAAGTTTACATCTTGAGCTACTCCTATTGTTAGTATCTCTATAAAGTTAACCGTCTTGAGCTTTCCCCATCCTTTTTCAATGTTTAACCCTAACTTGGCAATTGCCTCCTTTGAGATGAAAATGTCGGCAACCTCCGTATCTACCAAGGCATTCATCTTGTGACCTACGACTTAGGCTTCCACATACATCAGTCCCTTCGGTTCATAAGTAAGCTTACTTTCTATAGCATCGAAGGGTTTCAAGGAACCTACTTTAGAGTCATTCTAGGTTATTTCCTCCTCTCTAGCACATAGCGCGGCTAGCTTAGCTCAGTTTAGACACTCCTTAGCTTTGTGAGGGCCTATACATAAGAAGCAAGAGAACCTACGTAGGGAAGACTCCCCTAAAAGCTTAAGGGCCTTACCTTTCCATGTAACCAAGCTCTACTCTTTTAACATCTCCCCCACCTTTCTAAGGTCCATCCTTACTACCTTTATCTCTAGGTCCATCACCGTACTTGAATTCAATCAAGGCTTCTACAGTAGCTATAGCTTGGGCAAGGGTTTGGACTCCTTGCCTTTTCAATTTTATTTAGGCCTACCCTTACAACCCATCTTAGAAGGTAAACATGGCATCCTTATCGTTCATATTCGAGATTTCTAAAAGCAGCTTGGCGAATTCTCTTACATACTCTCAAATAGAGCCCTTATTCTGTAACCTTCTTAATCGAGCCCTACATCTTTTTCGACATTACTGGGATAGAATTTCACCTTTAATTCTACCTTGAAGTCCTCCTAAGTGGTTATATCGTCGGCACCTCACCAGGTACTTTCTAACCTCCTTTGCCACCACAGCATGGCTACATCTTTTAGGAACTTAGGAATTGAACAAAGCTTAGAGGCATTATCCAATACTCCTAATGCACCGAAGTACCTCTCTAAGTTCCATAAGAAGTTGTCAATTTCTTTCACATTCCTAGTTCTTGAGTAACGCTTCAATTTTAGAATGTCAATCCTACCCACTAGTCTCATTTGGACTAACCCATGGCCAACAGCATAGCCTTGTTGTAATATAGCTTGTAACCCTTCGACATCCCTTCTTAGGGTAGCTACCATCCCCTCCAGATTATTGTCCTTTTTCTAAAGGTCATCTATTGCTTGGTTTAAGGCCAATAACATCTTTGTTGGAAGCTCATCCTTTAGCTTCTTCATGCTGTCGTCAACCCCATCCGCCCAATCCTTCAATTCTCCTACAGTTAACTCTAGCCTCGTTAACTTGACCTTTGTAGGAAAACTTATCCCCTTAGACAACACTGGATTGGTTAACCCACTTGCATTAAAAGGCATCATCAGAGCTCCATCATATTCAACTGCATCAATCTTGTTTCTAGCTATAACTTCTCAAACTTAGGGCTCTAATACCACTTGTTACGTATGGAGTGTTTAGTTTTGTTCACACATACGACACTTAGACTCTTCGTGCTTTCTAAAGAGAGCTAAGTTACCCTTCTTCGCAAGTACTCACAACACACTCAAGAGAAGGAGAAAGTGTTTAAGGAGAAAAGCTTAAGATTGATGGCTAAGATTGAATTGATTTAACGGTTTATATTATATTTATATTTACAGTGCTACTTAACCTCTATCTACAAAGATCTAGGGTCTTCTGGAAGCTTTCCTCGTAGAAATCCTTATTAAACTTAAGCCTTAGGTCCCTTCTTATATAGGTCAGTAGGAACCTCCTAACTCTGGGTCTTGTTAAGGGTCCATGACACGAGCACAAGTTTTTAATCCTTAACATATATAGTTTTTTGCTTGAAACCACAAACTTTTTCTTCTTTTATTTGAATCTTCAACACTTTTGAAACTTTACAAAAATAGAATTTTCATTAAATGTATTAAATTATCCATACATATGTGACTCATATTAGCTTTAAATTAGCAAAAATTAATTTGATAAAATAATATTATATTTAATTAATTAATATATTAAAAATAATGTTAAATGTATGTAATGATATAATATAATAAAAATACAAAAAAAGTTCAAAATAAAAAATCATAGTTGGAAAAAGTTTGTATAAACACTAACCATATTAGCTAACTATCCTAAGACCACTTAGAAGCTAACATAATCTAAAGGTAGGTGAAGAATTTAAGGGATTTATTGGAAGATATTACTTTTGTAAGGTTTTAAAAACATTGAGTATTCAAATAAGAAGAAAAAAGTTATAAACTCAAATAAAAAAAGTAAGTAAATACTGAGGACTAAAAGTTTATTCTTCCATTACTATTATTAGTATTTTATTATTACCATTATATTTCCCATTATTATCGTTATTTTTTGTCATAATTTTACATTATCATATCTATTTCATTGCTCCTATTATTATTACTTTTATGTTAAATTTATGACAATCTCTTATGATTATTCGTTATCAATTTGAAAGTATGAAAAAGATATTTGATATTATACTATAGCTAACTTTGTTAAACTTTTCAACCATATAATTGTATAATAGGAACTAAGTTTTTCAACAAATTCTATGACAAATTTTTAAATAGTAAGAGATTCGGTATTTGGCATGTGTAGTCTAATAATAATATAATTTTACTTCACAATAGGTGGAATTAACATTATTTATGATTTACAAAGTTAAGGAAATGGATATAAAAGAAAAAACAAAACTTGAAAGGAAAAAAAAAATTGCTTATTATAAAGGAAAAGGTTACAGTTCATGGCCCTCAATGGCTGTTTTGGTAAGTAGTGTTATCAAAAAGTTCCAGTAGGCGAGTAGGCCAAGGTGTAGTAATTCTAAGGATTTACTATCTACTTGTGCTTATTGTTTGCTTGATTATTAATGTTTGCTTGATTATTGATGTTTGCTTATGGTTATCTAATTGAATGAATGTTTAGAGTGTATGCTACCATCCATGTGATTGTCTCATTAAATTGGGAAACTAAATTATTTGACTAAAATAACTAAATATACTTGTTGTGTGTCTGTGATCCAATAATTACAAATTAAGATGTCTATAGCTTTTTATCAAGTTTTCTAAAAAGTTTATGAAATACATTTTGGACATTTGATTCAAAGAAAGGTTTTATCAAGCTTGGTGGGTACTCTTAAAAGCCACTAATGACCTTTTATTTGTTGAGTTAAAGCTAGTAGACCACTTTTTGTTGTTGATGGCGAGTAGCTCAAGTCGGGATTCACATAACCTAGCCCATGGGGCATTATATTAATTTGATGATAGTGAGCCTATGGGCTATTATATTGATTGTGATGGTAGATGGCTCAAGTTGGGATCCACTTGATTTGACTTATTGTTGAGTTTCATTTGGTAGGATGGTATTCATAAATAATCTCATGCAAGTAAGATGAGGTGTCTCATACAGTTAAGTACGTGGGATAATTGATATATGGACAATGTAAATTTACATTTTCCATGGTTTCAAAGTGCCATGGATGAGCTATTTGTATTCATTGCATATGCCTTCAATTCATATATAGTTAGATCGCATGCATATTAATAATGCTTGATAACTTACTTGAATAGTAATGATAAGGAATGAATTCATTGAGCTTTGGTTTCCTAACCCTCTAACAGCTTCTTTTACAAGTAACCAAAAGCTTGCATTGGGCTAAGAGTCAAGTACAAGGTGCTCTACCAAGTTGTAGGATAGGTGAATGGGACTATGATGACAAACTGTATTAGTTAAGTTAGACTACTGTATTATTTAGTAATTTTGTCATTGTTGAAGTTTAATTAACTTGTTGTATTGTTTGGTAGGTAATTCTAACTCTTTATAGTCTTTGTGGACTATGAATTGTTTAGTTACCCATAGTTACTCATATAAATATGTACATGTACATAAAAAGATTTAGCACCATTATAGACTTACTAACTAGAGCTTAGAAACCTTTGATTTGTAAGGCGACCTTTATATAATGGATTTACATGTGATATGATGATTTTAGGTAAAACTATTAAACCCCTTTTTGAGGTGTTACATCAATCCTAGTTTGGCCATTGTTACCTCCTTTAAAAACACCGTGACACCACTTTTAGGATAAAACCACTTTCATGGGTTGATTTGCTACCATGAAAAACCCTTAATTGATGCATCCTCATCCTTTAATAGCCATTAGAAGTGACCATCTAACCTAAAGATCCTTTTGCTCTTGTTTTTGCCTCAACTTGACACCATTACCTTGATTCGATCCAAGAATCAGGTCTAAACCAACGTCTAACTCAATTTTAACCTAGGTCATCATTTTCCTTTTTCCTTTTTTTTTTAATTTTTATTTTACTTATTTTCTTCTTAGTTAATTAATTGTTAAATAAATTTGCTTTTTAAAGGCTTAGGGGTACTATGTAGTTCGTGGGTGTTATGGGGTAACTATTGTTGAGGACATGTAGGGCACACAAATAAAACTTAAAAAAAAAAAAGAAACAAAACAATATTTTCTTTTAGAAATTGATGTTTTCTAATTTTTTTTTAAATTAGGGTTTCTAAAAAGGTTGTTAAAATTTTTTTGAATATGTCTTTTTTAAAATTGTTTTGTCACTAAGAAAAATGTACTTTCGAGAAAAGTTAAAAAAAAAAAATCAAACAACCTTTCTTTTTTCTTTCAAAAATTACGATCAATTAGGGATTTTTCAAAAAATAATTGGAGCCTTGTCCTTAAGATTTTCCATCAAATGAAATGAAAATCTAATGACGTAAACATGAACTAGCACATTAAATTTATATTTTATAGAAAATGAATTAAGAAGTTTGATTCCTGTTAAAAAATATGTAAACACTTCTAGTGCGACTTAAAACATGAAAAAAAAAATATTTTTCAATTACAAATAAATTTTTTTTTAAATGTATCTTCCATTTTTCTATAGAAAAATATAATTTTTTTCTTCTATTCAAACTACATCCTTTAAAAGGGATATCCCAAGAGTAAAATTCTTATTTAATGTTCCAATGTGGTAAACTTATGTTTTTAATAAATTATCCTTTCAATTCAGATTTCTACTTTGATTTGAAAGTTTTCAAAAAATCATACTAGTGGTTAAATTAGAATTAATCAATTTAATTGGTCCTAATTTACTAATTCTTTTCTTGATTTTATAATTAGTAACTCTAATTCTTTAAAAATAAAAAGAAACATATTTTCTTTAACTTTGGTCGATGCCTTAAATTAAATAAGTATAATGTCTAGTTTAACTCAAGTTAAGGAAAATAAAAACTAAACTTTAACTGCGATATTTGATATTTATAGGAGTGATTGAACCTTATGTGAAAGGGAATCATATTTTAAGATACACTATGTATATGGAAGAGAGGATCTCAAGCAAGGGGCATGCTAGTGATAGACTTGTTAGATCTAGTTGAATTGTTCCCATTTTATCTTCTTTTGATCCTATGGATTATGGCAATATCATAGGCTTAAGGACCTAGCCTAAGTAGGAATAGAAGATGATAGAAACTCAGTAGGCATCTTCTAACTAATTAAGTTGATTGAGTTGTTCGAAGCTTGATATGTGTTTATGAAAGATTGTTTTTAATACAAATAACTCGATATAAGTTATGATCAGGTTGGTTAAGTTTTGAGGAGCTCGATTAAAATTCTAAATAGGTTCGCCGTAGACTTTTGGACTTTACTTATACTCTAACAAGTTCAGCTTAGATTTTGAGGTTTATATTTGAAATAGTTTATTTAACAAGATAATAAATAGAGAGAGAGAATATTCTAGTCATTTTTCATTACTTCCAAATAAAGGGGCAATTGAATCTAAAATTTTATAGTAAAATAACCTTCCTGGAGCCAAATGATGGACGGATGACCCTGATATCACGCGCAAAATCTTCCATGCCGATCCAATCCAACGCTAACATATAAAAACAAATAAAATCCCCACTCTCTCTGTCTCTGTCTCTCTGTGTTTCCATACTGAACACTACTTCGAGCACCGCCATTTTTATTCTCTCTCACACTTCTACCTTCCCCAATCATTGCCAGATCCCAAAAGCACTGCCGCCCCTTCCTCTCCAACACCACCGGCGATGTTTTCCGCCGGCAAGTCGCCACTGGTGCATCCTTCACAGCCTCAGCCTCCTCTCTGCTCTCTTCAATCTTCTCTCCTAACTCTCGCTGTCATAACCTTGCTTTCCTTCACCTTTCTCTCTCTTAAATCCCTCAACTCTCCTCTCCAATTCGCTTCCTCCTCCAATTCCCCGCTCTCTCCTTCTCCCATCTTCATCAACACCACCACCACTACTACCTCTACCGAGACCATCTCCAAGATCATGACCACCACCGCCGCCAACAGTTCGTCCAATGACGGCGATGAAGGTGACGGTGATGATGATATATCGGATGTTTTTCATCTGCCAGATGTGTTTCGATTGAATTATGCTGCGATGGAAGAGAAATTTAGGGTTTTTATATATCCAGATGGCGATCCGAATACATTCTATCAAACGCCAAGGAAACTTACGGGAAAGTATGCGAGCGAAGGATATTTCTTTCAGAATATCAGGGAAAGCCGGTTTCGGACGGATGATCCGGAACAGGCTCATTTGTTCTTTATTCCGATTTCATGTCATAAAATGCGTGGGAAGGTTGTTATGCATTTCTGTTAATTCTGTTATTACTATGGTAATTTAGTATTTGATTTATTCAATTCTGGGAATTGGCGTATAGAGTGGGGGGTGGCAATGTCATTTCATGCTACAGTGTTGTGTTTGGGGTTGGTTTTGTATCGTAGTTTGCTGCTTAAGTGACATTTGATCCATTGGGATGGTGTTGATTGGATTTTTCGAGCCAAGACCTACCAAAGATCACTGCTTATTTGCTTTTTGGTTTTGTTCGGCTATTGTCTGGCTAATTATTGTTGTGATTTGAGCTTATGGTTTTTTGGAATGTACAAGTAATGTGAGTGAAGGGTACAGTATAATTTCCTTGTTTCCAAGCTGCCAGGATGAATATATGATGTGAGCTGGAGACTTGCCTTATGTTTCATACATGAGAGTTTGTGATGGGTGGGATACGGACTGAAACAATGAATGGAAACAGAAAAAATTAATCTGTTTGATATGGTCATTGTGGAAGGATAGAATTAGGAAGGGAGGCATTAATTTTAAAGGAATCATCCATATGTCTTGTAATGTAGCTAGTTTGAATGATTTTCTGTGTTTGTAGTATTCCTGTCTGTGAGTGGATAATTACAAAGGTATGCTGTTAAGTTGACTGGGGAATGGGAATAGAATTATTTAATGCACTGGTTGAGCTGTGGTCATTTAGTAATGTATACCCTTTTTTTCATTTCCTTCCAAATGTTGTTGAATTGGGACTTTTTTAATGTTGGTGTAAGGAAATGTCAACTCTTTTTCTTGGGTGGTTCGGGTCATATCACTTGAAGACATTCTGTCAGCTTTTCTGCATAAGTGTTTTGATTGTAATTTGAACTTTTATGTCTTATTTGAGTTTCTGAAGGATATCATTTTTCCTTTGCAAGAGTAAATATGTTGACTTCCTATTCTAGCGTGTGAGCTTGAGAAATTTAAAGTACTTGTCTAGGTCATATTGCCGATCAATTGTGGGGCCGAAACTCTTCCTATGTGCATCATAAATTTGTTGATTTGTATATCTTGCTACTGGGAAATGGTAGCTCTGGAGCAAATTTGTCATGGATGCTGAAATAAGATGGTTTTGTTCTAATACTTGTTTTTACTGGATTCTTTTTCTTTGTAGGGTTCTTTCTGATTCATATATCAATAATGTTGCTTGTCTGAATTTATGCAGGGGACATCTTATGAAAATATGACTATAATAGTCCAGAATTATGTCCAAAGTTTAATAGCCAAATATCCATACTGGAATAGAACCCTAGGAGCAGATCACTTTTTTGTTACTTGCCATGATGTTGGTGTAAGGGCAACTGAAGGGTTGCCTGATCTCATAAAGAATTCGATTAGGGTAGTGTGCTCCCCAAGCTATGATGTTGGATTCATTCCTCACAAGGATGTTGCTCTCCCCCAAGTATTGCAACCTTTTGCTCTTCCAGCTGGAGGCAATGATATAGAGAACAGGTATCACTATCCCTTTGGATATTTTTCCTAAGACTGATTTTTGCCATGTCATCTTTTGTGCCTTTTGTTTTTCCATAGTTGAAGCTTCTGCTATCCATTCAACCTCTTTTATATTCATGATAACGATAAGGTCTCTTGTTTAGGCATTCTGCTTCTAAAATAAGTTTCTATTTTGGGAACGGTAATAAACTGTGGATTTTGTGTTGTTTCTTTTTTATCTTTTCCTTTCCTAATCCTCCCATCCTATCCCCCTATGGCAAAATAATAAGTAGTTTTATTTCAGTCAATTATCTTAATGTGTCTGCTTCTTAGTTACACTTGGGGATAATGATTAGTGATTTTAGGCACTGGAGATTCTGATCGGTTTACCATAGCGTCTTAATGCCATTGCCGCAGAACTAAGAACAAGATGATTTCCTCCCAGAAAAAAAGCACTGGATAGTCAGGCTGTCAGCATCTCACGAGAAGTAGAACTTGGCAGCATAAACTATTTGATTTATACCTGGGAAATCAAGAATTCTATACAAGGAAGTAGGAAGGTGATTTTTTTGATAACACATTACAGATAGAGAGGGTCATAATGATCCATCAATTTCTCCTGTGGGTTGATGGTTCTCATTTACTGGAGACATTCCTCATGACGGGTCAAGGCTCATTATATGTCCTCTAAGCTGCTTTCTTCCTCCAAAGGGGTTCCTTAGCCCTATTCTCAATTAATTGGATGCAAATATAGCTTCCTGGGGTAATTTTTGACTCCTTTCTCAGCAGCTTCCATCATTTGTATTAAGCATAGCAGAATCTACAATGGTCACTAACCTTCTTGTCAGTCTTCTGAAATCATGATTGTATATAAAGGCACCAATGACACTGAGGTAACTAAGTTTTAACAAATTTCTAGTCAGAAATTGTGAATTAGTTCTTTTAGAATCTTCTGAACTCTTGTTAACATGACGCTTTGTGCTCTTGGAGGGCAGTGATATGTTCAATTGCCTTCTATAAAGCTTTTTCTCCAGAGATACATCTGCTACCACTGTGCTTCAGGACCAGTCACGTTTTCATTTGCATTTTGTAATCATTATGGCTTATTTAAGCACTGTGAGTTCCTTTTGTATGAATGATATGGCCGGCCTCAAAATTGTTTAAGCAATTTTCACTAGCTCATGTTATCTTGAATATGATTTCTCATTTGACTATCATTCTTGTGGGTATCAGTAATATTATATCAATAGTGGTCTATGGATGTATTCTTCCACTTCCTTTTTGATGCATTGACTCTTCCTTTCAATTATATGCATCTTTATGCAAAATTTTTATGTCCACCAAGGAAAACAAGCTTGTCTTTACTGTTGCAGTCCACTGTAGTCTCCATTTTAATGCTTATGATGGAACTTCTTAAAAATGTAATAAGCAGGATTATACTCATTTGTATTCAACTATTCGTTCTGCAAGCAGTTTTAAGTAAATGTGGCTTTGGAAAGAAACTTATGAACAAGAGCAAGGACCTTTTTGAGCGTTCTTTCTAATAGTTTTACTTTTACTAATTGTGCGCATGGAATTATTGCTAGCGGGTAGGGCTTGGTTTCATTTTAATCTTTTTTAGCACTGTCAACTGTCAAAATTGTTCATCATCTTATTTGTTAACAGATAATTCTTTCTTCTTTAATGTATTACATTCACTGCCCGTTACTCTTCAGACTTGTCTATATGTGCCATTAGTTTCAATATTCTATGTTATTCTCTGATATTGCTAAATGCATGTGGAAAATCATTGTACTTTTGGAGAACTCATAGTAGCAATTAGTTGGTGTGGATGCCAAATTAGAGTTGCTTTATGTAAGGTTAATGTCCACTTTTGTCTTTTTTTCTATAATTTAGTGTTAGGATATCTAATTTGGCTTAATGACAATGGACTTTGAATTAAGTAATGTTCTCATCTCAGTCCAGTAAAAAGCTTTTATCACAGGTAACTGGTGGTGGTTTTGCAATTAGAATATTTCATGTGATATCACCAAGAAACATGACTACAATGTCTTCTTTTTTTGGGATGATTCAGTTATTTCAATAAAAGTAAGGAGAATCTACAAGGAAACTTGCCTAGGAAACTTTGAGAGATGAAGTAAAATAAAAAAGTACTATACAAAGTGTAGTTGTAATGCACTGTACAAAAAGCAGAAATAGTGCAAGGACAAATGCTTCAACAATTACTACTCTTGCACTAGAACAAAGATTACTAGATCACGGTAGAAGGCTATTTTCCTAACAAGAGTGTGCACACTTTGTTCTCGATTACCCATTCTCCTATCATTTCCTAAGTCTACTTTTGTTTTTGTAAAAGTAGACTTCCTTTTGTACATCCTCTTTCTTAATGAAATTTCTCTGAACTTATCCAAAAAAATAGTGTCTGCTAGAGCAAATGCCATTTAGTCCTCAAAGGGGGTTTAGGGCCTTCAAAAAAATTGCAAAGTATAGGGTCAAGTGATGAGCTTAAGACGGCCAGTGTGAGTACTCTCCCATGGCTCCTTAGCAAAGGATCAATGGAGGAAAAGATGATTGTTGTTTTTTTTCTTTGATTTGCAGAAGTTTAATTGGCTTTATTGCTTCATTATGTTTCATAGAGAGATCTTGCTGCCAATTCTTATCCTTTTGGATAAGACCTAACTGACTAGCTTGCTTTGCAGGACAACTCTTGGATTTTGGTCTGGGCACCGAAATTCTAAAATAAGAGTGATATTGGCACGTGTATGGGAGAATGATACTGAATTATATGTGTTAAACAACAGAATAAACAGGGCGACTGGACATCTATTGTACCAAAAGAGATTCTACACGACCAAATTTTGCATTTGTCCGGGTGGTTCTCAAGTCAATAGTGCTCGAATAGCTGATTCCATACATTATGGTTGCATCCCTGGTAATTTTAATTCTTCTCTTGGTCATTGAGATCTTTCATTATTAAAAATGTAATGAGGGAGTACAATCAGGTATTGTCATGATGCATTCCTTGTTTAAGCATTAAGATAAGAACTACTCAAGCAATTCAGATTTTGATAGAGGGGAGAAAGAATGGAGTATATCATGAAAAATGAGGAGCTTGTCAATTTAATGGGACCAAAAACAGTTTTTAGCATCCCATGATAAATTAGGTAATATTAGTTGCATGAAGAAATGGTTCGGTAGTCAGTATAATGGCTTCACATATTTCTCCCTGGATTCAATTCTACATGAGCAATTTGCATGGGCAATCTCTCCCTGCAGTAGAACCTAAATACTTAGTGCAAACCCCTTCTCCTTGAAGTTTCTCATTACTTCTTTTGTCTTCACATTAGTAAAAAACTATTTCATCTATATCACTGAATAGCTGGATTTACTGATCTTAGGTCCTTTACATCAAATTCTTTTGTGGGGGACGAGTTCCTTAAAACAAGAATATTTGATCCTAGCTTCTCAGGGGATGGTACCTCTATTGTTCTTTAAAGGATTTCATTTCTAGAGGAGTTGCTCTCACAATCATTTTATTGATCATAAAAACCTCAATATAATCCATTAAGATCTTAATGCATTCTAAGATGTTCTGTTATAGAAATGCTATCTCCCTCCATATGTTCTAATATTAGCAATTTGTCATCATGAATATCTTGCTCATTTATGCATATGTAATGCATTGCTGCAATATAGTGAGATTAAGTTTCTTGTTCTAATTCATGAATTTCCATCTCTGTTTACATGGAGTGGAGGAGGATTATCTGTGGGAGTTACTGCAATGAAGGCAATTAAAACAATACAAAGCGTATAAATTATTTTCAAAATTTCATTCAAAGATATGTTAGCTATTCTAATATCCACTCAAGCTGAGTCAGGTAGATGTACTGCCTGATATTCTTTAAAAAATAAAAAATAAATAACTAAAGCAAAATTGAGTGTGGTTTGCTAGCAAGAATCATTAACCGTGTACCGATAAATTGTGTATGGTTTATGCTTGAATTTCAAGATTAGAATCCAATTCTCTGTCCTAGTGTAATTGAGGTGGAATTTTTTTGGTGGATTAAATATAATCTAGTAATTTCATCCACACTAAAGGAAGAATTTGTACAAGAGTGTAGAAACACACTGAAAGGATATGAGCACATACAGCAAAAGGGATTATGGGCTAATAGCGGCAAAGGGGTCTTACCACTTGAACAAAACATCAAACTTACAAAAGGAGGGAATAAAAGAAAACAGAAAAGGAGCCATTTAGATTTCTACTTTGCACAGAAGAGGAATTTAAAATTCTTGCAATGGTCTGGGAAGTGTATGTGCACCACCAATGCTGCATTCATTCCTCTTCCCTCTGATGGATATAGATGGAGCCAGAGAAAGCTACTCTTGGCAGATGATTGGGAGAATTCCTCAAACCAACCTTAAGCCTGCGACTGCATTCAACCATTCATACAATTGCATAATTCACCAGGCATCCACAACCTGAAATCCCCAACATCCCAGCTTCTTTAGATTAGACACATTCAGGAAATAAATGCGAAAAACCTCTGGACTTGCAGAACATAATATTCAAAGAGATAACTTCCCATGGTAGCAACTTATTAATCGTGAGAAGCCTACCTTCAATACCAGCCAACTAATGAAAGCTAAGTGAGGCTCTTGCTTCTTAGACCAAACACATGCAATGGACTCTTCATTTAGAAAATTTGTATTATCTTGTCCTTCTCATTTTTCATTTGTTGATTCTAAGATGTCCTTTTATATCCATCATTGTTTGAATACCAATTTTTACCTTCATCATCAGCTTGTTATCCTTTCTCCAACATCTCAATATATATATATATATATATATATATATTTTGGGGGGGGGAAGTTACACGTTTTAATAGTTTTGTATTGATATTTTTTTTTTAATTTTTTATACTTGTTTTGTGGTGGTTGGTGGGGTGTAAGGTTAGAATTTTGATATATATGTTTTTTCTTAAAAAAAAAAGTATGAAAAGGGTAACGACCTGCTGTACAATGGATAGATGCATCAAGGATACCTAGAATTTCAAGTAGATCACCATGATAACAAAGGGGTGATTTACTTGATATCTTGCAAAAGCACAAAGCAAACTATCCACTTGTGTGATAACAAGCAAGAATCGTTCTAGTTAAAATTTCAAAAGAAAGAGAGCTCATTTCTAGATGCTTACATTTCCTGCCTTCCAAATGTGACAGTTCAAAAGGCCCCACAATTTCCAATAAGAATCAAAGTGTTTGGAGATAAAGCTCATATGTACATTGGAGAGAAGAGCTCCTTGTAGGTGGTTATTGATCTCCAACCAAACCTTCTTCACAAATTCACAATTGATAATGAGATAAGAATGGAATTGCCTGTTTTTCTGACATAAATAACACAAAATCTGATGAGCAGCACCCACCTCTGCAACTTATCCAAAGTATAGAGTTTGGTGCACCACTAACCATAGAATAAAAGCATGTTTCAGCTTGTGACATTTAGACTACACAAAATTACACCAAAGAAACTTAGCTGCAGGAGAACAAATAGCTTTATGTGCTGCTTTGATTGATAATTCCTCAGAAGAAGAAAAAAAATATCCATCTAAAGTAGCCAGATGTGTCGTGTCTGGGAACCTCATTATCCCTCAATTCATTCCTAATCACATCCCAAGGTGCACCTAAAGGCCAATCCCTCACAATTAAACCTCCTTAGGGAAGACTATAGAGTAGATGGTTTGGTCTCCAAGCCAATCATGGAGTATTTCTCTTGGGTGCCAGGGATCATAGTAAGGAGATTAAGTTCCCATTACTCACTTCCCATCTAAACAAGTTTTGAGCTATTGGCCTTAGTTGAAGAATTTTGCGCCAACACCAAGAGGCATTCTGAGGAATCCTAAGGCTCCAAAAGTTATCTTTTAATAGTATGGACTTAACCCAATTAGGCAAAAGAGAAGAGTATACATCCGAACAAATAAATCATATATGCTTTAAAGGAGCAGCTTTGTTTCAAGTTATAAGGTTAAGAACAATCAAGCCACCTTCCTCCTTATGTTTACAGATACTCTCCGAACCAACTTTTGCTTTAGCCCCATCCTCATCACTTTGGTGATTTCAACCTTGATATGAAACTATAACTACTTTTATATGTTGTATCAGTGCCTTTATTTGTTACAATAAGACACTTTTGGTCTCAACTTATGACTTGGCGATGTTGTACCAATGAGATGATTCACGTATAATTGTTTTAAGAGGATGTTCAAGTTTCTTGCTATTTGCTTCCCATATCTTATGGAATCGTGAAATTGTTTGTTGACTTGTTGTCATGGCATGGTCCTTTTTTTGAATTTATTCATTATTATTTAAATAAAGGTCTGATGAGTTCATTTCACTACTCAAAGCTAATGGGCAAAAGAGCAAAGTATTCTTTGGCAATGTCCCTAGTGGAACCAAGGATGCTATTGTATGTACTTTTGGTCTTAAGAAAGGCACTTTACCCATTTGATATCTCGATGTTTCCCTCATTTCCTCTAAGCTAAGAAAACAGGATTGGCGATACATTAGTGGGCAGGATTTTGAGTTGTATATCCTCATGGACTATGAAGTTTCTCTCTTATGGGGGTAGACTTTTAACTTATCAAATCCATCATCATTTTGATGCAAGTGGTATTGGGCATCTACCTTTATCATCCCTTCCAAAGGCCCAATATTTCCACAAAAGCAAAAATGAGGTGGGAGAATATTTGCACACCTCTAAAGGAGGGAGGGCTGCGGATCCTAACTTAAAAAATCTAGAATATTGCTGCTCAACTAAAAGACATTTGGAACCTTTGCAAACATGATAAAGGTGGTATTTGGGTGGATATGGGTCAGTACCAATTTTATCAAGGTTGATAGTTTTTGGACCAGGAGATGTCCATTTTTGTGTTCTTGGAGATAGAGAAAGCTCTTAAAAATATGTCATATAGCGAGGCTGCATTTCCTTTGGAAAGTGGTTAATGGATTGTCTATTGCGCTTTGGAATAATTTTTGGTTACCTACTGGCTCTCCAATTGATGTATACAGCTCCAGGTAGATAGCTGGGACAGGTCTTCCTCTAATTGCCAGATTTTGTTCCTTGATTTCTATTGACAATTGGGCACTATCACATGGTATTTTTTGGGTTGCTTCCATAATTAGTCTGAAGCTGAGCAGCTTTGATCTTTTATTATGGACCTGTGGCACCTCTGGCTCTTTTTTGATCAAGAGCTCCTACCATACTATTAAATCTACACAGCGTGGTTTTGTGGTGAACTGTGTGGTGCTCAAACTTCGTTCCCCGTCACTCCTTTATTCTTTGGCTTGCATGGAATAGGAAACTTTATACCCTTGACAAGCTTTGTATTTGGGGAATAACTATGCAGTAATTAATCTACTTGTGCAACGATGGAGATGAGGACCACTAGCACCTGTTCTTCCAATGCTCATTTTCCCTGCAAATCTGATATTGTGTTGTTCAAGAGCTGGGTTGCCCCACTTCTTTTTCCATGTGGCAGGGTATCCCCACTTTTCTCACAAGTCAATGGCAATCAAGTTTAGCCAAGCATTATTGAGTTGTCCTTCCAGTTGCTGTTTACACCTTGTGGAGAATGCACAATGTTGCTTTTTTGGTAAAGCCAATGCCTTTGACTTCATTTGTTGCTAGATATATTCTGAGCTGTGAAGATCCTTGTAAATTAAGTGTATTTGGTTAACGTTAGTTTCCTCTGTTTGGGTTTGGCATGGCCCACTTCCTGTTTGTGGTTGTACTGTTTCTCATTTAATGAAATTTTATTACAAGAGATGTGTGGGTTTGAGGAGACCTAAGGGGCCAATCAATGCACCAAGAAAACCATACGAGTACTAGGATTGGTCTCTTAGTGACTACAAACTAGGTGTTCCATCAACTTGCAAAAAGCAAGCTAACATACATCTAGCAATAAAATAGGATTCTAAGATACTAAGACCCAAATGTTGTTCATTCTGCTCTTTCCACACAATAAGTTACTATACTAGTTGCTTTCTTCCACAAGGATCCCATACAAGTTCCATAGAAGGATAATTGACTCCAAGATAGAGTCGGCCTTATAAAAGGAGCATATGAAGAGTCATGAATGTACTCATTCACCCTTTACCAAACCTCCATCACAAACCCACACTTGAGGAACAAGTGGGTATGCATTTCCTCTTCCAGTGAGCATGGGTGACTCATTCACCCTTTACCAAACCTCCATCACAAACCCACACTTGAGGAACAAGTGGGTATGCATTTCCTCTTCCAGTGAGCATGGGTCCAAAGACCAACTTATCCAGTGTGTATAGTTTTTTTTTGTGCCATAAGTCAAAGAATAAAAGCATGTCTATGCACATGTCATTCCTCCAAATCAAACCGTACAAGGCACATGAGGGTGATGCCTGCAAATGGCATAATATTCCTCTTTAATGGAGAAAGCTGCTATAAACTTGTTTTTCCAGACAAATTTGTCCCTTACGTTACTCTTTAGATAAAGGCTGATACCCAGCACCTCCTTAATGGCTTTCCACATTGTTCCTGAAAGCTAATCCCATTGATCCTCATGTATAATTGAGCATAACCGAGCTGCTTTAGGCCATGATAAACTGTAAATGGCTCTTTCACCAACCAATCAGAGAGAAGACCTCTAGGATGCCATTCTTCACACCAAAGAGAGATAAGATTGCCATCACCTACTTCCCATTTCAAGAGACTCCTAGGTTAGGGTCTTGCTAGTAATAATTTCTTCTGTGACCAAGAGGCACTACTAGGAATCTTGATGTTCCAAAAATTGCAACCTCTTAGGACTTCAGAATTTACCCTAGTCAACCCCAATGACCCTTCTATACTTGAGCATAGCTCCCATATATACTTTATTTGAGCCACTTTGTTCCAAGAGGAGATATCAACAATACCTAGCCCACCTTCTTGCTTTGGTTTGTAGACATCTTCCAAAGCCACTTTTGCTTGCTATATTCTCATCATTACCATTTCATAGAATCTCTTCATCTTCATAGTGATGGTCTTTAAAATGAACTTAGGCAATAAAAAGATTGATGAACAATACACTTGAGTTGAAAAGAAGAACACACTTTATTAATTGCACTCTACTAGCACACGGGAGGGCCTGTCCAATGCTGATGCTAGACGAGAATTCATCCCCTAAGCTTTGGTATTTAAGTCGCTGCAAGTTGATAAATCCCCTCCAGGGCTTAGTAATGATTCTTGACTCATGGATTGCTCATTGGATGCTGCATCAGTTATGTATGAGATGTCTTTTCTCTCTCTTTATTGTCTGACTTACCATCAGGGTAAAATTATTAGGATAAAATATGAATTGATCATGGAAACCTACTCCTACTCCAAGTAACGTGTCTATTATGATTGGGGAGCAATATAGATATGGATGAAAGGCAAAGGAGTTGAACATATTGTGCACATCCAAAAACTTATGTGTTGGCTTAAGAAGAATTTCAATGAATTATTCATCAGCATAATCTACCACGGCTATTGTCTAGGTTTTGGTCATTGATTTACAGTGAAATTGGAGGATATAATTGCTTATGAAGTCATGCCGTAATTGGAATGACTTTCGTTTCTTATGATAGGGCAAAGCATGCACACTGATCATGGAGGTTCATGATTGCTATTATATCCCTTTAAAGCTATATATTCGTATGTTGTAATTATTTTTAAAATTATGTAATATGTTCAGGGAACTTATCTTTCCAATTCTTCAACTTGTAGTTTTCTTGTTTCTTGTATATTCCTCTTAATTATTAATTTTTTTGAGTTTCTCTTTTTCAGTCATTCTGTCCAATTACTATGATCTGCCATTCAATGACATTCTAGATTGGAGAAAGTTCTCGGTCATCCTCAAGGAGAATGATGTATACCAACTCAAGCAGATATTAAAAAACATATCTGATGAACAATTCATTACCCTGCATAACAACTTGGTGAAGGTAATATTTTACTTATAAGTTGGTGGATGGAAAACACATAGATGAGTTATTTGGTCATTTCAATTTATCATAAGCTATTTTCCTCATTCCTAATTTGTGCAGCCGAGAACCATACGATGAAATCAGATGTCTAGTGAAATTTCCTTTTCTTTTTTTTTTTGGGAAGCAGTGGTTTTACTCTTCTTCTTACATGAATATTTGCGCCTCAATACCATTAAAGGAAAAGGATTTAAGACCTCAATTAATGGGCTTGACATGAGACCAGTAATACCACAAATCTTCAATATTCCAGTGTTCAATTACCCTGATTTCTAGGTATAAACAAACCAAGCAATTTTTCTCCAGGTAGATTGATGTTGTATCCTATCTCTTGATTACTTCCTAATAGGACATGTGGTTGGCGGGATGGAACGAGCTTTTGCTGTATTTTTGTTGCAGCTTTGCTGATCCAATGTTGTTTTAAAGTAGTAACCTCTTGCTCCAAAAGAAATTTGAGATTATAGTAGTGGTAATGGTTGTGCGCACTATAAATTTGCACCCCATCCTTGTCTAAATAGCCTTAGCTAACCCTTTTCTAACTTTCTCATAGGTAGGTAGCTTAAGATGCATTTGAAAAAAAAAAAGACGGTTAAAAAATGCAATTTGCTGATCTTGTTGCATAAAGGATCTGGATCCTATGTCTGAAGAGTCACACTCCACTATGAAATTTTGAGTAAACTTGGGCAAGGCTAGAAAAGGATACTTTGTCATGACTTCTTGAATGCTGTGCAAAGCTCTTTTCATCACGTAACTATTGAAAACTGTTTAACATCTTTGTTGCTGGCTCTACTATTAACCCATAATTCTTCAGACTTCCTGTAGTTACATCCAAGGAATCCCCTTACTGCCTTCATGGTAGTTGGTCTAAACCTAGATAATATATCTTCCAACTTTGTTGAGTCAGCCTCTTTGGAAAAGCTTTGTAGGAAAATCCTTTCGGTAGAGTTGATCTGCCAAAGTAGTGAATTTTAACTTGACAATCCTATGGGGACAGAAAGTTGAGAGGCTTCTTACCTTGTTTGGTATAGAAAGTGTACAGAATTCACACAACTGTATAACACCTTAAGTTATATTCATTCTTTTCGCTAAATTTGAGATATTTTGGCATCTGAGAAGCATTTTCAGTATGACGTGATAACAATCACTAGTTGTCCTGTTGATTATGAAGGTTTGTGACTGATTTGCAGGTTCAAAAGCACTTCCAATGGAATACACCTCCTATCAAATACGACGCATTCCATATGGTTATGTACGAGCTATGGTTGCGACGCCATGTCATTAAATATTGACTCAGCATCAATGAAATCCCTATGAGTTCTTTCACATGCCCAAGCATGCTTCATTGCAGCCTATGACCTGTGAGTTTCCAGCACTCATATCATCTTTAAGTTTGGCAGAAGCTAGGAAGACAAAAACCCACCTACTAACAATTAGATTGTTTTGTATGTAGTCAATTCTTTATTCTGTAGTCATTAAAAGCATTACTAAGTATATGTATGAGGTGTCATTTCGGTTTGGTGGACGGTGCTCTTAATTCATTGCTTCCTTTCCACCTGAAATCAGTTGATTGTTTTATATGTTGGTAAGTTATGATAATTCAAATCCTGTTTGTTTATTAACTTTGGGACAAATGAGAATATCGAACTTCTAAAATTAACCATTGTCTTCCTTGTGAATGTATTTATTTATTCAAGCTATTGTCGCATACAGAGAGCATCTTGTAGTGGTGGAGAATTCTTTGTCTGGCATAAATTCTAGTTTCTACAGAGGACCTTCAATATTTATTCTTTCATGGTGACCTTTGGACTTTCTGAAAGGCCAAAGAAAATCATGTCTAGAATTGAAAGTTGAGGCAAATTGGACTGTGCTTTTACCAACGAAACCGCTAACGTCAATCATACCAAAGTAGTGCAGACAGCCGAAAGCTGTAAATTCCAGTTCTTACTAATAGGTAGTAGGTTACTTGTTTTTATTTCTTTATTTGGGTTTATATTTCTCGATTAACTTGTCCAAATACGAGAATTTCATCTCTATAAGAAGCGCGGATTACATTCTGTATACTTGCATTTTCACCTTTTTCACACTTTGTACTTGTGTCATATAACTTTTTTGTTGTCGACACATGTTGGCTTTTAATTGAGCTACAATAATTAATATATTTAATCGTATAATATCGTTAAAAAAAATAAAAAAAATAGTTTAAGAAGAAGCAATTAAACTTTTGCCTTGTGGCTTAAGCCTGCAATAATGAAGCAATGATTCGTGGCAAATTAAAAATTTGAAACAATCATGGGGAGAAAAAGAGTCTAAGAATGGATCCATTGGAGAGAGGGCTACATCGATACCATTTGAGACCTGTCTCTCTTTTGATTATATTCTTCACAGACAAAATGCCACCGTATACTAATACTACGACTGCGAAAGGTCGGTGCACTTCCAACCGGTTAAAGTTTCCGTCATCGTTCTTAAAAATTCTGCCGTCATGTTGTAGTATGAATAGAAAGTAAAATGAATTATATATTATTAATTATAACTAATATAATATATGACAATATAAAAAATACAACAGCTTACAAACGTCGCAATTATGACTTCATATAATTTTTGATGATATATCATAATTATTAGATATATTGATACATTATATAATATAATCAGTATAAGACCTTATATGTAGAGAAATTTTGATATTAATTACACATGTAATATATGATAAATTTTATTTATAAAGTTATGACATTTGATAATATAATTACATATGCCATGATGTAGTTAGAGCTAGACGTGGTAGCCGGGCTGAACTGCTTGGAACTATCGGTTCATGGGTCGGCTTCAGGTGACCGGTCTGTGTGGCCACTGGTTTGGACTAGTTCACTTGCCCTCAAACCATTTTACGTGTGTGTATTTTCTTTTTTAATTCCTTGTAATTAATTCCTTTTTTTTTTTTTTCATGTTCTTGCAAATAATTCTTTATCTTCTCCTATGCTTTTATTTTCTTTTCCATATTAATGCAACACTTTATATTTATATATACAAGAGTTAAAATTTTAACTAAATGTACTTTTATAATTATAAAACTTATTTCAATAATCTGTTTTCTTGAGGATAGTCTATATCCATATCTTGTTGATACTCTAGATGTCTTGTAGCACAACATATATAATTATAAGACTTATTTTAAGAATATGTTTTTCTTGAGGATAGTCTATATCCATATCTTGTTGATACTCTAGATGTCTTATAGCATAATATATATAATTATAAGGCTTATTTCAAGGATTTGTTTTCATGGGATAGTTTATATCCATATCTTGTTGACACTCTAGATGTCTTGTAGCACAACATATCGAAATAAGAATCTATACGAGCAAATGTGCTAATGAATTATCAAATATGTGGTAGTTATAATTCATCATCAATCCTTACAAGTATAAAATGTGTCAATGAATTATTAAATATGAGCAAATGAGGCATGGTTTTTTTTTTTTTTTTTAAATATGGGCAAGTCAAATTGTCAGTTCAAGACTTGTTAGGTTAGGCAGTTACCTTAGGCTGAATTGCTTAAGCCCTTAGGGCTTAGTGGCTGGTTCAGGCTAATACTCCCTTGAGACAAGTTGATTCACTACTTGAAATTGGTCTATGTACGATTCTAGTTAGAGTTATAATCACATGTGCCGTGTTATATTATGTTTGAAAGCAGTTTAATTACATTATCTCCATTTTTTTTTGCAAACTACATTATCTGTATTTATGTATAGTATGTAACGCAATCAACAAATAATTATATAATTTCAAGTAATCGAGATAATTATACTATGAGAACTATTATATTATAACAATATAGAAGTATGGATGTAATACAAAAATTTATTAAATAATTATACCTATGTTATATTTACATTCATATATTTATTTAAGTACACTCAAGTACTAATAAAATCGATATTATAGTAATAACATTATAAGAATATAATAATGTAATTATGATAATGATGTTGCAATAGTAGCAATTAAATTCCAATTAATTGACTAAAGTAATATCTATGAGAGTCATATTAAAACCTAATTTCATTTATGAATTGCTATTTGATTATAGTGTTAGTCCATTTAATGAAGTGAATGTGGCATTAAAATTTAGTTCATTCACATAAATCCTCCTAAAAAAATGTAATTATAATTATCAAGACTAATATGAATTATTAATGATAAATAGATTAATAATAATTATCCTTAGTCATAAAAATTGTAAAGGGATAAATTCGATTTTGGGCTTTAATCCAAATATTGAATTAGATTAGAAATTTTAGGTTAAGGCGACTAGATTTATAGAGTGAAATCCATAAAATTCAAGATGATTAAGAAAGACTTGGTATGATGGACTTGTATTAAAGCCCGTTGGATAAATCAATTTGATACTAACCTTTTTTAATTTGCTCATGCACTAAGAAGGTTTTTACTAGGCTTGGATCCATAAATGGAGTCATTTGGGTTCCATTAAAGATGGGATTAATTTTGGTTATTGATCGTCATTACGATTCGATGAATGACATCGATGACTAGCTTCTATAAATAGCTAAGGTCTCTTTGCATTTGGATAGGAAGAATCTAGATAAGCGTCATCGAGTTGCTGGATTTACTCTTAAAAGATCAAATGCCTAATCATTGAAGGACCTATTACATTTCAATGCAAATTGTGGAGCTTGATGCTACTATACTTTTTCACTTATCATATTGTGTGTTAGAGTCAATTGAGATTACTTGTTCTTCCTCTCTATTATTTTTTTCTTACTTATCCTTCATGTGCCATCTATGTTACACCACTTAAGCCACGTGTAATGCATGATGGGTGTAGTACACACATGTGACCATCTCATTCAAACTTATATACCTAAAAAAATTAAAATGTATTGCTTTGAATATCTATCTAAACAAGATGTATATATTGATATTGGTCTAATAGTTTAGTTAAGTCAATCCTACAAGTTTACCTAAACTATAAAATTTTTTCATTTATCAACATCAATCCTAATGGTGTATGTTAAAAAAGAAAAAAAGTTAAAAAAAAAAATACAAAAAAGAGGTTTCGCTTTCTCTATTATGAGACGAGACAGAAATCTATGCACTATGTAAGTATGTTGAGTGGATCTTATAGAGCATGGTCAATATATATATCTGGTCTATATGAGAACAATTCTAGAAAAATGCATGAAAAGTATTAGAGATGCTTAAATGGGATTATGGATCAAATCTGAACACGTTTATAGGAATTATTTATCAATTATGTTAAGTTTTGTTTATACAAAATGTGTGAAAAGTATCATATCCGGTCTATACTTACAAATTCATTTATAAGTGGATCTTATAGAGCATGGTCACTATATATCCAGTCTACATGGGAAAAATTCTAGAAAAATGCATGAAAAGTATTAGAGATGCTTAAACAGGTTTATGGATCAAATTTGAACATGTTTACACGAATTATTTATCAATTATGTCGAGTTTTTGTTTATATAAATTCATTTATAATTGCGTCATGTCATGTCTAAATCTACATGTTAGTAGCCAAATTATAATGTTTATCTTTATTTCAAATAATTTATAATATATATTCTCTATTTGTAATTCAAAGCAAACATATATTATTTTTCGTTGTAATTATATTATTCGATGATGAACTAGACATTTACCTTTGGTATATTTTCAGTTTGCAATAGAGGAAAACTTTTTTAGTTAAACGTTGCTTTCTGAGAAGTAACGAGTGTTCCACTAATGCTTTCTGTTTAGTGGTGATTTTGTTATGGATTCGATCAAAACAATTTCATTAATGGTACTCGGTAGCTAAAACATTTAGAAGATTTCATTTTTTATCTATACATGATCCACATCATTTTCAGCGACACAACAAAATTACAAACGTAACTAAACTCAGTGTTTTTATGATAATACATATGCAATAAAATAAAAAAAAAAAGAGAGAAGAAGAAGCAGAAGAAGATAACTTCAGGATTGGACATAGTATAAAAGATCTTTAAAAAGCATATATTCCTCTAAGGACTATTAGGGCATAGCCATAAAGGTTTTTATAATATAGTCAATAATTCCATCATTATCTAACGAGAATACAATATGGTTTAAATAACCAAAAAAATGTCAACCATTGAATAGTAGCATAAGAAAAAAAAAAATAAAAAAATACTGCATTAGTTGATGCATTTTTCTTAGAAAAATCAGGCCGGTTATTTACCAAATTAATTCTACAACATTTTTATCAATTCTTGGTTCGTGTAATGCCAAGGGATGAAAACATATATATGCAAATTATGAGAAAACGAAAACATAGACATATAAAATTAAAAGAAAAAAAAAAGCCACAGATACAGTTTCTTATTTATACAAGCTTGAGTCGCTCTTAGCCTAGTAGTGTTCATATATATATATGGATATATGTTGGTATGTATGTATATATATATATAATGGCTTTACGTAATAGAAAGGCCTAGACCATCCAATGTAGGATCTTCGCTTTAGCTTATCCGTAAGATGCCTCCTTAAAAGTTTCTACTTTCTCTAAAAAAATTCTGAAACATTCAAACAGTTTGAAGAAATCCACACTCCCTCACCAGCCGACAAAAATGGCATCTTATTAACTCGCATGCATGCTTCCATTTTGGGCTTCTAGTTTTGTCGTGTTCGAACATTTGCATGATTATTTTCCTTCCACTGCAATGGAGCATAGTCGGAAAAAAGACAAAAGAAAATGAAGTTTTCCTTGCAATTGTATATCTACAAGTGCAAATCATAAATAAATTCCATTATTATTATTATTATTATTATTATTTTTTACGTGTGTTTAATTGTTCGATCTTAAAATTGAGCTGTCTTTTTAGATTTTTTTATACTTGAAGACATGATGCTTTTAAACTTTTACATGATCATTTGACATATTAATATCATGTATTTTTATTATTTCACTATTTTTTTCATTGTTTTATCCAATTATAAAATAGTAAAATACTAACTGTACGAAAAAGAATTTTATTAAGACAACTATTGTTAAATTATGCTCTTGATGTATTGTATAGATAAGAAATATCCTTACACTAGAGTAGATAAACTATGACACCTTGTCATTTGTTGTGAAATATATGTTTGGAAGTAAAAAAAAAAAAAAAAAAAAAATTTATGTTAAAAAAACGAATTACCCGTATCATTTTGTATGTCTTATTTAATCTTTTGTATTTTTGTATTTTATTATACTATGATCTCTTTTTTATCTAGAGAAAATTATCAGGTGAAGTCATTACATATAAAATCATGTTAAAATATTATACAGATACGTAGATTTTGGTATAAACATACAAACTGTGGCAATGATAACATGTAATAGAATCTGCATGTTTAACTATAAATGTGACTTTACTCTATAAGATCCCTTGTATCCAAAAAGTTTTATACAAAGAACAAAGAAAATTTTCAAAACATAGTGAGGTGTGGATAGTGATGTCTCTTACTAGTTAAAAGACGCAGTTGGGTTGAGCCAAGTAGGGACTAGACATATCCATTATAGACCAAAATCTTGGAATTTATATATAGAATTATTTGGACTTCAAGATAAAATTTGATATGATTTTGGCGTCTTTTTTCTTATTAAGGTGGGGAAAGCATCTGAGATCAATTAATGCTAATAAAGCTACAAGATAAGACAGGGCCATACAAAAAGGTGTTTCCCAATATTCTCACCGACCGTGCTAGTGAGTAGTATTGAGATTATTCTCTTCATATTTATCTATATTATAAATTTATTATTATTATTATTTTTTTGCCAACGCTTATGTCGTTCCAACTACCAATTAGTGGTTTCTTGCTGGTCTGCTGCGGGCGCTTTGGAGACTAAAGCCCCTAATGCAAGCTGGCAAACGGGTGACGTGTGCGTGCATCGTTTTTAAGATAATTCTTTTCCATAAATTATATAAAAAGAATAAATAAATTAAACCATTCTACGATGCCCACCAAGAAAGTAGCATTTTGCGATATATAAACTAATAAAAGAGCCTTTATGCAAAATGGGGCTATTCCAAAATGCTCAAAATGGTACGCTTAAAAAAGACTATCAAGAATTATTTAGGGACCTCACGGTACTACTATATGAGCTCATTTTTCCAATAACTTGATTGCTGACGAAGGACTGTATTAAGCTAAGCCAATGGATGTCTCTTCAAGCAAACCTAAGCCGGGTGCCAGAAAAGTTCGAGAAAAAAATGGGAATATTTTGAACAAATTTTAATTGAAGTCTCCTCTCTCTATAATCTATGTATGCTAATGGCCTAACTTTTCTCCAACATGCTTAGATTTCACATTGAGGTCAAGTTGAAGCTAATTAAAATAAGGGGTCCGGTCTAGTATACCATAATTACGTTGTTGATGACTAACCATCTAAAATTTGAATATTGGACTGTTATGGACAAAATATACAAGACAAACTCACTCAAAGTGGCATAAGGAATCCATAATATTTGATACATGAGCTTTGTCTATTTTTGAAATTAATTGTTAGAAGTTCAAAAGCGTTAGTTTACTATCTCTAAATTTTTCTAGATCATTTATAGCACTCGAACGAGATAGCTAATTGCAACAAAATGAGTAAAGTTCGAGTAATTAATTGCAAAAACAGACAAAACGAAGTAGTAAATTGTGAAAATGGATAAAATTCAGGTGCTAAATTAACATTTTTAAACTTTGGGTAGTAAATTGCAAATATGAGTAAGGTTCAAGTATTAAATTTGACATTAACCTCTATATTTTCCATGCTTCTAAAACATAGGTCATAGTGGAACAAACCAAAAATAATTTAAATTATCCTAGAAGCACATTTAATTTTGAAGGGTATGTGATGGAAGTTTTAGGTCCTAAGAAATAATTTTTAACTTCCAACTGTGGATAGAAGTGAAGCTTAGAAGATCCAATGACACAATAAGAAAAATTTGATTGATTAAGATTGTTGTGGAATTTTGTAGGAAGGTACAGTCTGGAGCATCTACACAAGGCTAAAGCATTTGAAGTTGAGAAGAGCTATGATTTGGGATTTAACAAAAAGGTTTGCACTCTTTCTACTTCATTAGGAGCATTTGAGGTCGAAAGGGAAAATGATTCAATAGTACTAATACATCACGTAAATTGATTAGTAATGTATAAATATTGATAAAATTTTAACACGTATTAATGAAGGAATATATTTTTTTTTTTAAAAAAAACCAATTACATTTTTAAGTGTAAAAATTTATTAATACTTATACGACACTCATCAATTTATATAACTTATTAGTATCATTAAAGCCTTTTTTAAGAGTTAGGGGATGCTATTATAAAGTCAAATGACCCAGGCATTTCAATAATGTTCCAAACTTTATTTATTTAATGCAATCAAACTTTTGTTTATTTTATTCATGTTTTCTTTGTGTCTTATTTTCCCTTCTATGACTCTCTTGCCCTAATTAATTACCATGTTACTAAAAAGCTTATCTTTTGTAATACAAACAACTTAGTTTCTCTCTTTTTAGCATTGAACTATATCGCTTGATAGAGTTATTTTATCTCTTTCACAGTTGTTCTTATCAATCTAATTCTTAAATTGTGGCAAACTTCTTCCTTGATTATTAGATATCATGAGTTATATCGGCATTATAATAACTGACCCTTTTAATTGATTGTAAATTGTGAGTCATATCAATTTCATAATTAATTAACTATTTTGATTCTTTGAGTTGGTACTTAACAATTGATCATTCATACCTTTTATTTTACTTGTTTTACAAGAACCAAAATTGAGTAAAATCCTTTCTTTCCATTGTCTAAGACCCAAAATTCCATCAAGATCGCGCCATAAGTGTTTCTAGGATACATCATATTTTAGTACCAAAGTTGTGGATGTGACACACTATTAAGGAGTTATCATAAACCTAGATTCTTCTTGATGGATTATGATTGTTGTCAGTAGAAATTGGGATTGTCTACTTGGTTGTGGTGTGAATGTGATTTAGTAGTGTGATGATTGGAATTGTAGGTAGATTTATTTCATTGAATTGTAATTGTTGAAAATTTTTTGGAGTTAATAAGTCTAATATTCCTTAAATAGAGTGATGGAACTCTAATCATCGAGGCACTTTTAGTGTAATGGTCTAATGTTTATCGAAAATCTAAGGTTAAACGTGCTTAAGAGAGAGCAATGGGTAACCACCTAAGAAGCAGCTAGACCAAGAGATAAGACCGTATAATATTCAATATCAAGGCAGACAATACCTCGATAAAAGCACTTTCAATTAGATCATTATAATGTGATATTTGAGTAGTTCACCATCTAGAAAGGTGGAGTTTCCGCCCGGTGTGGTCTTGGTCCTATGTAAAGTAATTGATGAGGATATTGGTTCTATAAGGTAGATGGACCATAATTTCCGTTAAATAAAAGATAACAAATCTCTAATCATTCATGTGCCTTTTGATGTAATAACCTGAAGTTTATTGTAACTTTAAGGTTAAGCATACTTAAGGGGACATAATGGGAGACTATTAGGAAGTAGCTATGCTAAGGGATAAAGCAATGCAGCATACTGCACTAGAGTGGACAATACCTTAGTAAGAAGAGTTTGGATCATTATAAGAAGATGTCAGTTGATAACATTAATAATAATGGAGGTAGTAGGACTTGTAGGGAATATTTAGATTGGTGAAGTGGAACTAGATATGGAGGAAGGAAAAGTAGATAATTTTGATAATGGTAAAGGAGGAGGAAGGAATAATCAAACAGGGGTATTGATATGATCAAGGTGAAAATATGCCCTTTATAAGTAGTAGTTTATTAGAGGTGTACTTAGAGTGGAGTATAAGGTAGAGAAAGGTTTTACTTGCTATGACTACAATGATTGTACTAAGGTAAGATTTGCCTCATTAGAATTCATTAGGTATCTAGGATTATGGTGGAAAATTTTAAAGGTTTAGAGCTTGAGAGAAGGAGAAGAGGAGTTAAGGATCTAGCAATTAGTGGAATGACTTGTGTAAAAGAGGTTCATACGAAATTATTATAGATGTTTATATGGCTATAAACATCAAAATGGACAATATGATGTAGACAATTACATTAATAATTGTTGATTTAGTGTGAGGTGACAGAGCTAAGGAGTAAACTATTGCTAGATTTATTAGAGGCTTGAGGTATGAAATAGCTAATATAGTTGAGTTGTAGCCATATGAAACTTTGAAGGACATTTTCAAGCTTGCTATTAAAACCGAGAAGCAGTAATAAAGGAGTAGAGTAAGGTCCCCAATGGTATCATCTAAACCTCTAGATGAGGTAGATCTTAGAGATAGAGATGTACATAAGGGTGAGAATGAGAGATGTAGTTTAAGGGTTAAGGATAATAGAGAAGGTAGTGGTTGAAAAAATCCCTAATGTACATAAACCCTAGGAGTCAGAAGAAAAGCAATTTAGGCATAAGTCTAGTGAGATGCAAGTGTTCTTAGTTTTTATGATTTGGTTATATAGCATTTGAATATCCTAATTGAAGGATAATGGTGACCAAAATTAAGATGCCACAATTTGAGATTGTTAGTATGTGAGGCAATAAGGGAAACCTAGTTGACATGGAAAAGAATAGCTATAGCCATGTTTTGAGAAGAAGCTTGCTACTATAGCTTGGGTTAGGTAGCTACCAAAGAGAGAATTTATTTCATACTAAGTGTCAAGTTCATGGTAAACTGTGTTCATTGATTGTTGGTGAAGGGAATTTTACCGATATGGCATCTAATGCATTGGTTAAGAAAATGGTTCGCAAACTTCTCCATATACTTCGCCATATAATTTGTAAGGGTTCATGATAAAGGCATTGTGTGAGTGGACTATCAAATACATATTTCATTCTCTATTAATAAATATATTATATTGTTATTTATGTTGTAGCCCTATTGGAGGTCACCTATATGTTTTGGGGTAGGTCGTGGCAATTAGATAGGAGGGTTTTATGTGACGAGTTCAGCAATTCCTATACTTTCCATGTAATCTTGTCATTACTTTTTTCCTAAGAAGAAGCTAAGCATGGTTAACAAGCACTTAAGAAGCGTAAGAAGAGGAAGTAGAGTTTGTTTATGTGCTGCAGTGTTAATAATTGTCAAGGGAGTTCACATTCAAGAGTCAAAGCCAAGAAAAACTTTGATTTAAGGATAGGTATTCAGTGACTTAAGGAAAATGATGTAGATCGAGATTAACTCTTTCTTACATCATCTTGATCGCTATCTTTTAACTCACCGATGGGACTTAATGTTATTGATATAGGACAATAAAAGTGGATAGAAATAGATAGATTTTGTCTTACATCTTTCTTATCCTTATCTTCTAACTTAACAAAAGGGCTTAGCATTACTAATAAGAAAGATTCTTCACAACAAAATAAGTCAAATATGAGTATTACCATATAAACACAATCTAATATTTATTAATTAACCACTTTTATTTTCTCTTTTTTACCTTTCATTTTTTAAGGGGAGAGGGGGTTGCAAATGATATTAGAACAAATATGAGAGAGGAGAGAATCGAACGTTCATAGATTAGTATTTATACTACTTGGTTGTAAAAACTTTGGTATTAATTAACTACTAAAGAAAAATAATGAAAGGAAAAGAAATTAATCAAATCTAATTAAATCTTACTAATTTTAATAGAATAGCTAAATATAAAAGCTTTTCATGTGAACTGATGATGGCACAAACTTTTATGCATATATTGATGGTTCCATGAATTACAAGACTTGAGAGTTTGGAAGATTAGGGTTGGGCTTGTATTAAAATGCTGAGTTTGGAGTAAGGGTTGGTGGAGTGAGTGAAGTGGGTCAACTGTGTACTTAGGTCATTTGTAGAGAAACTTATAAAGATCGTATTGATTCTTTTCAAATAAAGATATGATTAGGTTATAGACTCGTAGCTAACAATGCACACTGCCTCATATCATTGAGTAAATCGACTTAACCAATATGTAAATTATGTAGTTACGAGAATGTATGCATCTATGTATAAATTTTGACAAAAGGGAAAAATGAAATGAGAGATATATTTTATGTGCATGTTATACATGGTGCTTGTAGTTTAAACAACTAATCTATGATAATATTTGATTAATTTTAGGGTGTAGGATTTCATGAAATCTAAATTGTTGACGTTGTTATAGTGAAATATTGGTGATGGTATAGGGATTGGAATAAAATAAGTGTAATTTTAAGGTTTCACTTCCTTACATAACTAATTATTAGTTGAGAGGAGGGAGGAAATCAAAATTCTAAAAGTTAGGTACCATAGAACTATATTTTTATTACCATCTTCAAACTTTTATATTTTATGGAGTTGGAGCCCCCATACCATGAAAAATTATATTGTGGATGATATCCATAAAAATTTAATGATAAATTGTCCTACATATATCAACACAATTAATATTTAACCACATATATTGTTTGTCCCATATCTAATAATTTGTAGTCGAGCCTAAAAGTTCTCGTCTATATAAATAGTTTTATTGAAATGTAAGTTATGCTATGCCTTGCCTTGTTAGAACTAATGTTGTAAAACTCAGATTGAAAGGTTGATTTAGGAGTGAGAAGGGATTAAAAGTCAATAGAGTCAATTGGGATTAAATTGGAATTGAATTGAGAACAATAAAAATATTATAGTATAATTTATATTATCAATAAAATAATATAAATTATTTATATTTTTGAGAATTGAAAGTTGAGAACATTTTACGGTTTATATATTTTTTTTCTTTGATTTACATTTATTTTTTAACAAATTGGTGTATTTTTTAGAAAATACAAGAAAAAATAATATATTATAATTAAAAGAAACCTTGTGGGTTCTTATAGGAACTAGATTAGATTGTTCAAGTCAATAATATCAAACTAGGACCACTGTTAATGAGGGTCAAATAGGTGACTTAGATTAGTTTTGTGGAGGGATCAAGTCTAACCAAATTAAACTAGGTGAATTAACTCAGGTTTAATAAAATTGGTTAGACCACTCAATACACTTTTATGAAAATACTTTGCATTTTGCATGAACCATGTAATAAGATAAAGTAATGTTTCAATTGAGATAAACCTACTAAGAAGAATTCTTAGAAATAGGTGATTAATATGTATATTGAATTAAAATAAAGATAAAAGATTTTAATACATACTCTAAATGGATTATTAATAATGTTTAGAGTTAGACAAATTAAAGATAGACCTTTAGGCACATATTTAAAAATGAGTGATATCTTGTTATAAAAGTGCATAATTTAGTATGAGATAATGATATGGTTATTCATTTTCTTCTTTTGTTCTAGCGGCCTATATGGCTTCATAGAAACACATAGTTTGGTATGAAATTGGGGATATCTTCATTGTTTCACATAGGGTTTGGTTGCATGTATATACCTAATACCACCTTCTATAATAAAAAATTCTCTTAAACCTTTTTACTCTTATATAATATATATTATTTAAGTTAGAAGACTCTAAAATAACTGACCTCTTCTTAAATTATTATTTAATCCTCAATCTAATAGTATATAACAATAAAACGAATTGTTATATCAACTTCCAATTAATTTAATAAAGATGTATTTGTCAGTACAATAAAAATTAATTATATGAGGTGTTATAGTAAATTTTTAATAATTACTTTAGCCCTATCAAACCACTGCATTACCTACTTCCTATAATATATATCTACTAGAACTACTCCATGGTTCACTTCTACATCCTCTCATATTACTCACTTTCCTTAATACTTCACTATGTAACTAGTTATACATAGATAAGTGGATAACCAAAAGTATAAACATGAAAAAATTAACATATTATAGTTTTTAAATAATATAATTATTTTGTTATATAAAAAAAATAATGTAGAGAAATTATTTATACTAGTTACATAAAAATATAAATTTACTCTTTTTTAAAAAAGGATTCAAAATATAATTTTTAACGTCCATCAAACGGGTGCAAACATTTGCTTATTATATATAACTATTTACTTTGGAATGAAAGATAATAGAAATTTATCACTCATAATTTGCAATCTAAGTGTGCCCCTTTCAATATTACTAGAATATCATAATAAAAGAATAATATGTAATTACATAGGTTCGTCTCTATTGACCTAATTGTCTAGGTATATAATTAGTAAGGATATATTTGAGATAGGTAGATAAGTAACGATCCCATTTAGGTTAATATTTTCCTTAGAAAACCCAACTCCTTGCACCGATAAACTTACATTTGATTTCTACCACATGGTAACAGCATGAACAACAAATTGAAGTTCAAGTGTGGATTTTCATGTCCTTCGTATAGAGACTTAAACCTAAGATGCCATCGTTATAAAGGATTCACTTAATCACTTAGTCTAATCCATTTAACATGGTTTGCTTTTTCTTTTTCTTTTTTTTTTTAAGATTGATTTTTTTGTCTCTAAGTTATTGCTGGTAGGTGTTAAGGCTTTGTACGTGGAAGGCCTGCAAAATAATACACTGTGAGGGGATGTTAGAGGGTTGTTCAGCGTGATCACTTTAATACTTAAGTTAACAATAGGGCTTTTGAGAGGAGGAAGTAACCTGGGATAATATGCAAGATTGATGTGCAGAGTCTAGAGAGATTTATCGTTGAGTAGTAACTTAATATTTACAGTGAAGTGGAGTTGGTAGTTAGAAATCAGTTAGTAGGAGAGATCTTATCCCATAAGTATGAGAGAGATCTTCTCTTGCAAGCAAGATTGTTGTTTTCAACGTATTATACTTATTCTAGATGTAGCAATTTCACACTAATTGATTCTCATCTTGTGCATTATAGCTATTGTAAGGCTTGGTTAATGCAGGCCTAGGGCTCTAGTCCATAGAAGGGGGTTCTAGTCCATAGAGGGGAGCTCTAGGCCACGAGAAGTGTTGGATCAGGTTAGGCTTGAGGGGCCCATGTCTAAAGTGCCTTATCAACACTTATACCCCCCCACACATAGTCTTATTGCCGAGGTGAAGGCAAGGAGAAGGGATATAAAGGTTGCTTAGGAGTGACTGATCTGATATAAAAGAGTCTAACTTGGCTACGGTGCTAATATAGTAAAAGTGTACACTCATGCTGGAAGTTGGCCAAGGTGGAGATGTTTGAGGCAATGGATACTTGGGCCGAAAATGACTGAAGTAGGATGGATCGAAGTGATTATTAGTTGTTCTGAAGTGGAGTGTCGAAGACCTCGATAAGGCTGAGCTTTGGTTAGGGTGTCAAAACAGGATATCCTCGTAACTCACTAGGCAAGCGCTTCCAGCATACGAACTGGTCTATCTGAACAATGCTTACTACGGACCGAGTAGACGCGACTACACCATGTCTTTACCATGCCGACTAGGTAGAAGCTGGATGGACCCTAAAGAAACTTCTTATTAAAGGAACCTCTTGAAATGTGATCTTTGCCCACTTATATTTTATGCATTAAATGCAATGTGGCAAGTGTGCTGTTATAGCAGACTAACCTACAGCTACATGCGCTTTGCCTTTTAAAGATGTTGATCTGATCAAAACGCTTTTCACGTATCTGCTATGCAGCATTCTAAGGGATTTGCACTTATACGAATCCCTATAACTACCTATACAGCTTCTTAGATGATTTGCCTATAAATAATAGGATCACAGTGAGAGACCACTTTTCTATAATCTTCTTGTTCTTCCATTACGAATTATGTGTTTGCATCAAACATTCAAACTTTCTTCAAAACTTCACAAGTTTCTCAAAGTCTTTCTTCCTTCTTCAAATATTGTAGCCATGTTGACCAATAGAGGTGAGACAGATTCATCTTCATTATTGTGTGTCTCTAGCTCCGATTCTATAAGGAATGACCCCCTTAAGGTACGGGTGGACGAGGTTTTGTCGCAAGCACAACTTGACAAGCCTACTAGGATAGCCGTAGAGGCGTTAGATAGGACTAGGATTATCAATGCCATCCTTAGGATTTGTTCGATGCTTACGAGATGAGTAAGAGGCCTAGTGGTTGAATGAGCAAAAATAAACAATCTGTCTTTAGTTGGATTATAACCAACTTCATTGTTGAGGTGATCCCTAGGTAGCAGATAAGGTTGCCGACTAGGGACAAATGGGTGGCCTTGCTATCAGAGAGGTGCTTCGTAGTATTTGAGAAGTGCTTGGAGTTTAGGTAGTACCTTCCTCCGAGCTGCTTCGAAAAAGAATTCTTCAACTATTATCGGTGTAGTCTGTTGTAGGTCCCTCCCAATGGGTAGAGGGTATTGAAGGCTTTCTAGGTGCTCTGCGAGAATCTAGTGATAAGAGCTACTCTTAAACTTTTCGGTTACTTCTACATATGAAAGAGCATCGAATTATCAATAATGTTTAGAGTTAGACAGATTAAAGATAGATCTTTAGGCATATATTTAAAAATGAGTGATATCTCGTTATAAAAGTGCATAATTTGGTCTGAGAAAGTGATATGGTTATTCATTTTCTTCTTTTGTTCCAACGACATATATGGTTTCACAAAAACACATAGTTTGGTATGAAATTAGGGATATCTTCAGATATGATCGTTTCACATAGGGTTTGGTTGCATGTATATACTTAATACCGCCTTTTGTAACAAAAAATTCTTTGAAACCCGTTCACTCTTATATAATATATATATTATTTAAGTCAAAAGACTCTGAAATAATCGATTTCTTTTAAAATTATTATTTAATCTTCAATGTAATAGTATATAACAACAAAATGAATTGCTATATCAACTTCTAATCAATTTAATAAAGACATATTTGTCAATGCAATAAAAACTAATTATATGAGGTATTATAGTAAATTTCTAATAACTACTTTAGCTCCATCAAATCACTTTACCTACTTCCTATAATATATATTTGCTAGAACTACTCCGCGATTCACTCCCACGTCCTCCCATATTACACACTTCCCTTAACACTTCACTATGTAACCGGTTATATATGGACAAGTGGACAACCGAAAGTATAAACATGAAAATGCTAACATATTAGAGTTTTTCAATAAAATAATTATTTTGTTATATAAAGAAATAATGAAGAGAAATTATTTATACTAATTATATAAAAATATATATTCACTCTTCTTTAAAAAAAGATTTTAAATATAATTTTTCACATCCGTGAAATAGGTGTAGACATCTGCTTGTTATATGTAACTGTTTACTTCGAAAAGAAAGAGAATGGAAATTTATCACTCATAATTTGTAGTCCAAGTGTGTCCCTTCAAATATTACTTGAATATCATAATAAAAGAATAATATGTAATTACATAGCTTCGTCTCTATTTGCCTAACTATCTAAACATATAATTAGTAAGGATATGTTTGGGATAGGCCGATATTTAAGCTAATATTTTCCTTAGAAAACCCAACACCATGCACCATGTGAATATGATTCCAATAAGCTTACATTTGATTTCTACCACATGATAACAGCATGAATAGTGAATTGAAGTTCGAGTGTGGATTTTCTTGTCCTTCGTACAGAGACTTAAACCTAAGATGCCATCCTTCTAAAGGATCCACTTAACCACCTAGTCCAATCCATTTAACATGGTTTGCTTTTTTTTTTTGTTTTTTTTTTCAAGATAAATTTTATTCAATAAAAAGAAATTACATCAATCAAAATAAGAACTAATATACAAAAGGTTCAAGGTACAAGAATCTAATCGAATAAATGAGTATATCTCTTTAAGCGTCAAAGCAATAACAACAATATTTTTAGTGAAACATCTTTTACAATCCTTACAAAGATAGTTTACTAATATATCGAGGGATAAGTAATTCAACTCATTTACATTTAGATCAGAATGTTTGGAATCCATATTATACATGTACTTTGCTACTGATACCCGTAGATTCAAAGGTATATTCTATATAAGAATTTAAATTTTCTCGTAAGAGAACAAAACTCACTCAAACGGCAAGAGTGATAAATCCCACAAAAATAACAATATAATCTCACATAAAGGATATCAAAAAAAAAAAAAAAGTAAATATATGAAAATACTGCTTATTATAGGAACTATCACCAAATAAATCTAAGTTTGATCATCATGATCTCTAAACAAATTAGATGTATAGAAGTGGTGATGTGTGGAATTATAATATCATTGGATTGATGATGGTTGGAATGATAAAAAAAAGAAAGAAAGAAGGTAGTCCTAAAATCTGTAACAGTGAATTTGTACAATGATAAATCTATGGATCGATTATATTGAGCAAAGATAAAAGATTTAGAGATTGAGCGAGAAAAATCATACATAATTAATATGATTTACTCTTGAAAATATAAAAGTAAAGCCGACTTTATCCTTTATCATAAAATTTTAATAATTAATATTTTCCGTACTTAAGTGCAGACCCCTTCTGGGCTCTTTTGATCCATCCTTGGTTAATAACTAATACAAGTGACAAGTCCCTTGTTTGTTTATAGAGAAAAAAAAAAGAAAATACAAATATAAAAAAGAGAAGTTTATTCTCTATAATGATGTGTTCACCCAAATCCGAAACAATAAGTACATTAATTACTTGATCTAAATTTCTTTATATTTAACGCATGTATGTATAAAAGTGTATGTGGTATTCATCCAGAAATGATATAACATATATGTATATACAGAGATATAACCAGATATTTACATCGCAACTTTATCCATTAGGCGTCTTAAAATAATAAATAATTAGGAACTTTCGTCCTCCCCAATGTTTTTTGTTTTTATGCATGTTTTTCGATTCTGTTGCTGGGGAAGCTAGTTTGAACGGATCTTACAATGGAACGGCCACTACGTTACAGGAAACAGTAAATGCTACCTTTGTATTCTTGTTCTGTATACCTCTTCATGTCCATGCAGATTTTTGTCTACCAAACAGGTGACGCCAAACCACCGTACCAAAGCATCTTAAAACCAATTTATCCCATTTTTAAAGATACAAAAAATAATCCTCACACACGCTACATATCTTGATAAATCTTAACTAAATATTAACGATAATAAAATACATATCAATAATAATAAATCCATATCTTTAAATATTGAGATTTTATTTATACTTATTTTTACTCATTAAAATACATAGCATATTTTAAAGAATTACATATCATATACACTAAGAAAAATTATTGGTTTGAATCATATCAAAATCAACACCTAAAGTTTCGAGGTTTGTAAATAAGTAATTGTCTGATAATGAACAAGGAATATCCGTCTTTCTGCTAAACAGGATGTATTGAACTCATAATTCATTAGATACTTTTTATGAATGTCAACTAAGTATCGTAAGTAAATTGCTCCCGGTTGTTCAATCATTTGATAACCAGAGTCATTCTTTGATAAATGATCACTATGCGTTAAACTCAATAGAATTTGATCAATCCTTTTTTCTGTCGTTAAGGTGGAAAATTGAACCAAGAATTCTCTTTCTTTATCATCAATCGAATCACTGTTCGCGACCCAGGATTATATTTTATCATCAATCCAATCACCGTTCACATTTTTTCTTTTGGATCGAATAAGCCCTTATGGAATAAATATTCAGCCGCTTGTGAACCTTCCGGTACTGTCTTATTCAATGTTTGTTCAATTACTCTTTTCCCGGCAAATGCAATGTATGCATTAGGTTCGGAAATAATGATATCCCCCAACATCCCAAAACTAGCCGTCACCCCACTAGTAGTAGGAGATGTAAGGATTGATACATAGAATAACTTTTTATTTGCTTGATAATCATATAAAGCAGCAGAAATTTTCGCCATTTGCATCAAGCTCAAACTTCCTTCTTGCATACGTGCTCCTCCGGAAGCACACACTATAATAAGAGGTAAAAATTTATTGGTAGCATACTCAATTCGTGATTTTCTCGCCTACTACGGATCCCATGCTACCCCCCATAAACTGAAAATCCATAACGCCAATAGCTATGGGAATACCATTTAGGCGACCGGTGCCTGTTTGAACAGCCTCAGTTAATCCTGTCTTTATTTGATAAGAATCAATATGATCTTTATAAGGTTCTTCCTCCGAATGAAATCCAATAGGATCCAGAGAAACCATGATTTTAAATTAAAATTTTATATTTAAAAGTTACAAATTTACTAAATTATCATATTCAATCAATTTTGTACCTTATCATAATCTACGATTGAAAATTGAAGCCAGTAAAGTTTATACAAATCTCAGATTTACTTATTAGTTTCACTACCTCGACAATCTTTAAAAAGGTAACATGATATGACCCAAGTAGTAAAGTTAGATAAGAAAAGATAAGACTAAGTAGTAAGTGAAAAAAATGGACGAAAATTTAGAGAATGAAATGGTCAAAATCAAAACCAGTTTTAATATTATTCTCATATATATTTTTATCACGTTTTACTAGATTTTTTTTTTTATTATTGATATTATTTAGAATTTCTTGATAAAACTTATGACAACAACTAAATCTATTCTCTTTCTTTTTCTTTCTAATAGAAGAAACTTGATTGATGGAACAGTTATACACATGATCGTATTACCAAAATAAATCTTTAAGTTTTTCTATCTTAAATAGTATTTTTCGTTCGTATCTCTCGCTCATATTTTTGCTAAATTATGGAGGAAAATGTACATCGACTATGTTCCATATATCGGATCTTGTAATTGGATAAAAGACAGCTGAAGATAATTCTGTTAAGGAAAACCCACGAGAAAGGATTTGTAGGATATTATGCGTTACCTATGGACATGTATTTTGCAAATATGATGAAAAACTTATATATACTAACTATTGATACACCCATGTTGTATGTATTAAAATTAATTTTTTTTTTCACATCTAATAAAAAAGAAAAAATAGTATTTAAAATATATTGTATATTAATGAATTGATAAATACATCCAATTTTATACTTTTAACCATTTAATTTAGTTTTAGTTTTATTGTTTTATATATATATATATATATATATAGATTAAGGGTTAAATTATAATTTGAGGAAATTTCGGTTATTTAAGCTTTATAGAGTTTTAATAATATAGATATATCCAATAATATATAAAAAGAAAAAGTAAAAATAAAAATCCCTAATGTTTTAAGTTTTTATGAATAAATTTATAACGTTTTATTTAATCCATTTTAATTCTCAACTTTTTCAAATCATATCAAATAAATCATTTTGTTAAATTTTAATAAATTTTCCATTACTATAGACTTGTATCAATATATAAATGATCCGTGTAAATAAGAAAAAAATCATTAACGTTTACTTGTATATATAAATTAATCCTAATTTTTTTATTTAGTTCATTTTAGTTTTTATTGTGTCTACGTATAACGAAAAAACTAATAGAGTATTTTTTAAAAATTTGTTAAAACATTAAGCACTAAATAAAAAGTTAAAGATTGATTCGTAAAAATAGGAAATATTAAGAATTTTTTTTCTACTTTTACCTATATAAAATATAATAGTAGTTGTTTTAAAATTAGTATATATTTATTGTATATTATGCACCATTATATAAAAATATTAATAAAGACCTTTATATATTACAATGTGCATAAGAGAAAGTTGGTAGCTGTTTTAAATATGGTGATTCCGAGTGAAAATTTTATGTCAGAATGTATCATTTTTCAAAATTCACGGTGCTTATCATCGACGGGAATATGTCCAAATACCACGAATATTTATTTATTTATTTTCGTCATGCAAAATGCACTTTTCATGTGGAATAATATAAAAGGGCCTGTCCTTCGTAGTATATAAAGCAATCACCTTCATCAGCATCTTACTCCTTAATCGTGTATTCTCTCTCTCTCTCTCTCTCTTTTCTCGTCCTGTCCTGGAACTTACCCCATAAGCATCTTCACATTCTATTCCATCAACTTCATCAGCTATGGCGGTTTCCACTTCATTCCTTGGAGTAAACCGCTCCATGCCTCCACAACTATTGGCAAGACCAGACCATGATTCTAGAAAACAGGTTCACTATCACGCTATTTTTTCCAAAGCATATCATTTACTTCCAGCTTATATTTCATGCTTTTTTTAAAAACATTTTTCTATGCATGGATCATGAAAATTAATGTCGTATTTATTTAGTGGAACCCCTTTTTAACGTTATTCTTCAATGTTTGGCATAGTCTAGTAGCTTTTTTCGTTGGATTTTTATCTTTTTAAATTTTATGGTGCTAGACGGTGATTGCACCATGACGGTCAGCAGCGAAAAGACAGTGACTCCTGGCAATAGTGGCTGAGCGACGATAGTGGTCTTAATGATGAAAAAGGTTAAATGATACTAATAATAGATGAATAGTGTGGAAGCGTCACCGAAAGTAATGAAAAAGTAATAAAGAGTACAAAAATTGGTTTAAATCATTTTCCTCATTTACAATTGAAGAATTTATATTATATTGGTGATGGTTATTGCCAGTCTACGCAAAATCGAAAATATTTTCATCCCAATTTTTACTTATTTATTTTATTTTTTCTTTTTAATTTGAAATTGTGGGTGCTTTGTTTATTTCAGTTGTGTGCGAGAGCTTGTGGGTGTACTTCAGGGAGTGAGGAAAATAAAATGATGGTATGGAAAGAGAAAGATGGATGGAAAATCAACTTCTCTGGAGGCAAACCAGCAACACCATTGCTGGATACAATCAACTATCCGGTTCATATGAAGAATTTATCCACACAGGTATGGTGAAAAGCTAGCTATTGTGATTATCTTGGTTCCAATTTTGATTTGGGTGAAAATGAGGCCTTATTGTGTGGTGGAAAATATTAGGACCTTGAGCAACTTGCTGCTGAGCTAAGGGCAGATATAGTGTACAATGTATCGAAAACTGGTGGCCATCTAAGTTCAAGCCTCGGAGTGGTGGAGCTAGCAGTGGCTCTTCACCAAGTTTTTGATGCCCCAGAAGACAAGATCATTTGGGATGTTGGACATCAGGTGAGGAAATAATAGGAATGATCACATCTGTGGTATACAATTTACATTCCTGAAAATCGGAGCTTGATCAAAATGCCTTGTCGATTGCCATCCTGCTGAATGCCCTCAATCATTTGGAGCTTATTTTCATGTTTAGACACTAAAATCAGAGAAAAGGCCAAAGAATAGATAAAGCAACAAGTTGTAATAATTTGGATGCTGTGTAATTATCCAGAAAGATATTGAGCAGGGGAATTTTTCAGTCTGTCATTGTTAAAATGTATCTGAATAGTTTTGTATATATGATGCTTCTGTAGGCATACCCTCATAAGATTCTAACAGGAAGGAGGTCTATGATGCACACCATAAGGAAGACATCAGGGCTTTCGGGTTTTCCTAAAAGAGATGAGAGCGTTTATGATGCTTTTGGGGCAGGGCATAGCTCTACAAGCATTTCAGCTGGTCTAGGTATATCCACAATTCGGTATCAATATGTTTTATCTTCCTCAAATCGATGTAGCAAAATGATGATAATTGGGCACATGAATGTTTTCTGGAAAATTCAGTATAGGAAAACCATAAAATTCTACAATTATGAATGAACTTACGACATTTTCTCTTGTAAAAACAAAAAAATATTGATATTCTTAACAGAAGAGACAAGTTTAATTGTTGGTAATATTACTCTTGTGGCTAAGGACAGGGATGGCTGTTGCTAGAGATCTTCTAGGGAAGAACAACAATGTCATTTCGGTGATTGGAGATGGAGCCATGAGCGCAGGCCAAGCATATGAAGCAATGAACAATGCAGGTTTTCTTGATGCTAACTTAATTGTTATACTGAATGACAATAAGCAAGTTTCTTTGCCGACTGCCACTCTTGATGGCCCTGCAACTCCTGTTGGGGCTCTCAGCAGTGCTTTGACAAAACTCCAAGCAAGTACCAACTTCCGTAAGCTTCGTGAAGCTGCAAAAGTAAGCATCTCAACGTACTTTAATGCTATAATTTACAAATTTATCATATTTACTTTTATTGCAATTGATTGATGAACATGAGGAATTGATATTTTGCCTTCTGGTGAAGAATATAACAAGGCAAATTGGAGGACCAACTCACCAGGTTGCAGCAAAAGTAGATGAGTATGCACGAGGTATGATCAGTGCCCCTGGTTCCACTCTTTTTGAGGAGCTTGGTCTATATTACATTGGTCCAGTGGATGGACACAATGTTGAGGACCTTGTTAGCATTTTCCAGAAAGTGAAGGAATTGCCAGCCCCAGGGCCGGTTTTGATCCATGTTGTAACTGAGAAAGGGAAGGGATATCCTCCAGCTGAAGCAGCAGCAGACAAAATGCATGGTGAGAGTCATGAAATTGATAATAATAATAATATTTCAACATCATGAAATTGTTGAAGAAAGTCTCTGTTTCTCCGATGCATTAGGTGTTGTGAAGTTTGATCTTAGTACTGGAAAGCAGTTCAAGACTAAATCTGCGACGCTATCCTATACGCAACACTTTGCTGAATCATTAATAAAAGAAGCAGAGATAGATGATAAAATCGTAGCCATCCATGCTGCTATGGGTGGTGGAACAGGCCTCAATTACTTCCAGAAGAGGTTTCCTGATCGTTGTTTTGATGTTGGGATTGCTGAGCAACATGCAGTAACTTTTGCAGCCGGCTTGGCGACAGAGGGCCTCAAGCCCTTTTGTGCCATCTATTCTTCATTTCTCCAACGAGGCTATGATCAAGTAAGCAGATGTCGTCAAATCTTATTGTTTCTATTTCTAGAAGATTCTCTCCTATTATTGTTTCATCAAGGTTGTCATACTAGAAGGTTTAATTTGTGTACTTAGGTGGTCCATGATGTAGATCTCCAGAAGATACCAGTTCGGTTTGCAATGGATCGTGCAGGTTTAGTCGGTGCAGATGGACCAACACATTGTGGGGCATTCGATATTACATACATGGCCTGCTTGCCCAATATGGTTGTTATGGCACCATCTGATGAAGCAGAGCTCATGCACATGGTTGCTACAGCAGCAATGATCGATGACAGACCGAGCTGCTTTAGATTCCCTCGGGGAAATGGTATTGGAGCACCTCTTCCTCCAAACAACAAGGGAACACCATTGCAGGTTATAATTTAAGTAGCTTCGTTATGAGTCTGGCTTGCTTTAACTTTAGATGTGCTTTTGGTACTTTCTAATCTGTTGTTCAAGCGAACATGCAATCATATTTCCCTTCTAGATTTGCTTCCTAAGGTGGAGTTACATCGACTATGAAGTTAAAAAGTAAAATTTTTCTTGTCTTTTTACCACGATACAGATTGGAAAGGGGAGAGTGTTGATGGAAGGAAGTAGAGTTGCCATTCTAGGATATGGTTCAATGGTTCAACAATGTGTTGATGCAGCAAACAAACTCAAGTCAAGGGATATATTCATAACGGTTGCTGATGCCAGATTTTGCAAACCTTTGGACACGGATCTCATTAGACAATTAGCCAATCATCACGAAATATTGATCACCATCGAGGAAGGCTCGGTTGGAGGTTTCGGATCTCATGTGTCACATTACCTATGCTTATCTGGCATTTTGGATGGAACCTTAAAGGTAAATCTGATCATGAAACAAATCGAGATTTCTAGGTTTCTTCACAGTTTGATCTCTCCCACTCCCAAGATTTCGAGTTGTTAATCTCAATCTAACCAAATGGCATAACTTGTGCAGTTGAGATCTATGGTCTTGCCAGATAGATACATTGGTCATGGTGCTGCCCAAGATCAGCTCGAAGAAGCGGGCTTGTCTTCCAATCATATTGCCGCAACAGTTTTGTCTCTCTTGGGGAGGCCACAGGAAGCTTTTCAATTCAAGTAAGTGCAATCTGCCAAGAAGTCCGCATTACTAGTCGACACAACATGTAAAGAGCGCTCTGTCTTGTGCAATAATCTGCAAGGAAGAATGATGATCCCTTGGATGTTTATACATGGAAACAAATTAGATGAAGATATGCCTTCCTGAAATACTTGTTGTCATTGGCATGGATCCAAAATCCTACATTTGACAGGCGATAAAACCTTTGTATTCGGTCTGATAGATGTTTGTAAAACGATCACACGTGTACACAAGTGAATCTTTATGTTATCCTCCTTGTTTGGCCATCTATATAAGCAGAAACACTAGAATCGTACATATAGTTTTCCTTAGTGTCTTGGGTACATATCAAACCTGATCTAAAAAGAGAGGTGTAAAGTAGCTCTAAAATGAGTAGTAAAACACAAAAGGTGAGGTGTAGAACACCTTTAGATAATATGTAAAAATATAAAGTTTAAGGACAAAAATGTAATTATACCAAGCATTCCAATTGCATGTGCCTAAATATCATAGTAGCAAACGCCGTATCTGCAGTGTGTGTAAATTCAAAAATGTTAGATATACACTTTCCAACACATTATTTGTTTTAAATCTTGTAAAACTTCTAAGCGTTTTATGCTTTAGAGATGAATATATTGTATAAATGAGTAAGTGAGCTATAATGAATTTGTAATTCAATAATATAATTGATATTCACATCAATGATAACTCTCATATATTAACACTCATATATTAGGAAAAAAGTTGACCGATAGAATTTTTTTTTTTTTTTATATGGGACTAATAGACGTATTATCGAAACTAAAAAATTTTCACATCTAATATGTATAAATCTAAAAAATCATTGTTCAATGCAAATGCTAAGTTATGAAATATGGAATAAAGCTATCAGTTCTTTTTATTTGAATATTATCTCACGAAATAAATATTTTACATAAACTAATTCGTATTTTATTTATGTGTGTAATAACGAAATGAACAAATTAAATTAGAAAATTTATGATAATTGATGGGTAATTAAGTGTATAGTTACTTCTGATTTTATATTAAATAAATAGTTTCATCATTTTATTCTAAATATGAATCACATATGCATGTTTCTTGTATAGTAGTATCTATTAATAACAAATAAATAAGATGGAAATGAATCTCATGAAAAAATCCTTTGGCTAAAAAAAACATTACAATATCATCCTAGAACTCACAATGTCTCACATTTTCCATAGTCAAGATATGTTCGTCTCTCCTAAATAAATCAGTTGGTAACAAAATAAAGTTAATCAGCAAAATCGATTGATAAAAAAAAGAAAAATAAAGATCATACCTATGAAGCTTATGCACGTAAAAGTAATCAAGTTTTTGCTTTTTTCCTCTTCGTGAACAACATCATCCAATTTCACCCTTGATTTCATTATAACATGCCATAAATTTAATAGATGTAGAAAAACATACAAAACGAAAACTTCATAATTGATAAAGCAAATAATTGGATGTGCCGTATTCATTATTGATAAAGCTGAATGTGGTGTAAATATTGATGGAGAGAGAATTAGAGACAGGAAGGAAAGAAATTACTAATAAATCTTGAATAAAATCCGGTAATACAACATACACATATATAGAAAAAAATTCTTCTTGGAATATATATATATATATATATATATTAATGATGATAAAAAATATCAAATTAAGCAAAGTTGAATTCTTTATATTTTAAGATTGCATGCAGTTAAATTAAAATCGCATTGTGGATGCCTAGAATAGTCTCCTATAATACATTTAAAATTAATGGAAAGAGAAAAGAATGAACCAAGAAAATGCAGATTCAAACTTCGATTCCACAGTAATTTTCTTATAACTCAAAAGCCACCAAAACTTTTATTCAAAAGACAAAAACTTTGAACGATAAATTGTTTAGAAAAATAAAATGAAAAGAAAATAGCATAATGTAAATTTTACTTTCTTCAATTCGACAATTATAAATATAATTTAAGTTTTGCAAAAATTAAATAAACACAAGTTAAACACTAACCTTAAAAATTAAAGCAGTGTGACAAATCTTACTTGTACGTGGAAACTTGACTTTTGTTGCAACGCATCAAACCTAACCATGAAGAATAATTTTGTATGCACATAGACATAAATATAGGATACTAAAGTGATATAGAATCAAAGTCTTCCTCGGATTGGAATTATGGCAAGGTTATCAAGTTTACTTGATTAAATAAGATAAATGAAGCAAAAAGAAAAAAAAAAAAAAACCAAAAGATTTTACATAATATCAAAACAAAAAAGAAAAGCATATTGTAGAAAGAAGAAAACACTTCGAGATTATTGAAAACTGCATTCTCCATCTAAGTAGATTGATTTTCCAATGAGTCACCATGCAATCCATTGTATTATTCTCATCACTAGAGAAATTCCACTACCTCATTCGATATCTTAAAAAGGAAAAACCATTTATACCATAAACAAACCTAAATATATCATATTTAACAGCATAATCAACATATAATTTAACTTGGAAAATTAAAAAAAAAAAAAAAACACGCGTGAGTTCTGATATGTAAGATATAGATTAAAATTTTTAAATTATCATACAATAGAGAAGTCTAATCACCTAATTGCCGTGACCACTGTGCTTGAGTTGGCAGCTATTGAAGCCAGGAAGATGGAAAGAGGTTGTGGGTCTCACGCTCCTCAATATCTTCCGAAAGGGCAGGGATAAAGAATCTATTAATGTGTCCCTTGTCATCTACGGTAGTGTAGTAGATCGGTATTACGCGTGATGGGGTTAAGTATATTGGGTTGTATGGTAGATGAGCGATTGTCGAAAGAGAGAAAATGAACGGCTCGGAATTAGGGATGTTATTAAGACATAGTGGAGTTAGGGTTTTGCGGTGGTGGTGATGAGGTGGTAAACGGTTTAAGGATTAAGTCTAACACATACAAAAATAGAGAAGAATGAGAGTAGGGAGAGAGAATGGAGAAGAGAAGAACTGTAAAGTAATATGTGAAGAGAAAGGAAAATTTGGGGAGTGGAAGATAAATGTGAAGGAGAAGTTATAAAGGTAGCGTTACGTTTTGTTTGTGTGTTTTTTTTTTTTTTTTTTTAATGTCAATTTTAATAAGTTTTTTTTTTAATATAATATTTTTTAAAACAAAATTTTAATAAGAGAGTTAAACGTAATATTTAAAGAGATTTGGAAAGAACCGTCGGAATTGATGATGGAAGACCCAATAAATGCATTTTAAACTAATAATCCCTGTAAGAACATGAAAATGACCATGTCATCCCAAAAATCTGTTAAATTTTTCATGGAGAAAAATCAACTCACCAAAATCTTCGCATCCCTTGCGAAGAATGCTTACCGCGGGTTTGTTAAGAGCTCTATCTATCTGCAACCAACTCTTCCCACTAACACATACTCTTTATTTTCTCATTTCTAGGTGTTTACTCCAGCACCAAACTGTATTCTTCAATGTCTTGGTCTTGGAATGTCAGAGGTGCTCGACTGTTGTCCATGATATTCATCTAGCTATCTTCTCTAGGCATAGAAACCTAGTAAGATTCTGTATGACATATAGAAACGGAGACCGAAGGCTTTTACATAAAAACCCATGAATTTAAAACTGCAAAAATTCCATGAAAGAAGGTCACAGAGAAGCAGATTAGTGCCGACTCCAGATTCAATAGCACAGAACAGAATAAGAGACTAACAGAGCAATGCAAAGAAAGGCATAAATATGAAGACAGAACAAACCACAGAAAGAAGGAAGAAAGCCTAATGCGACAACAAGGAGCAAATAATAGAACTATGAAAAAAAGCAAGTACATTACCCCCAATCCAATGCTAAACTATCGTCTGTTAGTATGAAATAAAATTGTACATAGTACGTGTTTTTTTTTTTTTTTTATTATTATTATTCTGAAAAAGTAGATAACATGATCACAACCTTATCAAACTTTGAAGTTAGATATAGATCCTTTATAGAAGTAGATATGTTGCAGACCCTGTAACCTGAATCTCCGTTACAAGGGGACAACCAACGAGACATCCTCCGAAGCCAGCTTTTTGTTCGGAAAGAAAACATGCAACGGAACACGCACTTGGTAGCGCACATGGAGTCAAAATATAGGTATTCGTTGTTCGCAGCGGCCAAAACCAATGTTGTCAGTGACGATAGTTTTGTATAGCCTCTCCGCTCCATTGTCGTCCTTGTGTTTCAGGACGGTTGAATGTGTCTGCGGCTGTTCAGAGGAAGACGGAGGACCAGTTTGCTTGCTTCTTCATCATTTCGTTTACTGTTTCATGGGCATGTTAATAAGAAAACCCTTCCAACCTTTTCACCCGTGTTTTATATTATGAATTGCAAATTTACTTAATATATAATCGTCACATTTTTTATTACAAAGGTATCCTCTATAATGTATTTTAATTACCATTTATATTATAATAATATTTATAATATATTATTATAATATATTATAAATATTTATAAAGAAAACTGGTTTGTTATATGCATGGTTGAACTTTGAATGGGAAGGGGATGAAACTCTTATTGAATATAGGATTCGAATGCAAAATCTGTTGTTAGATTTGGCTAACTGGAAGTTGTTTTACACTGTTGATGAGATTCTTGAAAATTATAAGCATGGAATGTCCTATAGCATGCAAGATGATTGGAGAATAATGAGGGATGAGTTAGGGCCAGCGTATAATAAGTATACTGCTATTGCTGCTTATGAGAAGAAATATTTTCAAGAAAATGGAGTTTTATCTGTGAGAATTCCTTTACTGTATTTTCCTGCTCTAGTGGAGGCAGGTAGGGACGATCCCCCAGGTTTTGACCAGATACCCCCAGGTGTTCCACATATTCCTAGAAACTATCCTCTTGGTGTAGTCGACTGGTTTCCCAGACACCCCTTAGATGGAATTGAGGGTATAGAAGTACCACTACAGCCTCATGAGCCTGAACCCCCTGTGATACCGCCTGAGAATCTACCTCAAGAAGCTCAACCAAATGTAGGAGTGAATAATGATGATAATGATGATCCTAAGGAAGATCCAGAAGAAGAAGAAGCACAGGACAGTGGTAGTGAGGTGCACGAGGTAGTGGTCATACCAGATACTCCTGTAGTGATAGAGGTTAGTTCAGGATATGATGAAATTGGCATGGAAGATTGGTTTCCCCTAGAAGATGTAACAACTCCAGATAGTGGAAGTAACTGAAAGATGTTGGTAAGTAGAAAAGTCTAGGGCTTTTGATATCACTTGACCTAGAAGTTTGATGTATCTAGGTTCCCCTAGCAATTTTGTTGTGTTTTTGACTTTTTGAATGTAACTGATGTATTTCCGGATGTTGCGACTACTAGATATGTAAATGATGTATATGGATAATCAGATCTATAATCTGATGTTGTAAGAAAAGTAATGTGATCTTTTGAATATAAAGCATCAATTATTCTATGATTATGATTATTGTAAAAATGCATGGCTTATTAATTCATATCTGTATGAGATACTACTATGAGAATGGTATAATGTTATATGTAAAACGTGATGAGCTTTATTTATAAGTATAGATATGATATATAAATGTATTACTGCTTATACAGGAATAGAATATACAGGTCTTTGTTGACTAAGATCCTTAATAAGGAAACCTGTAGTTGAATATTGTTAATGCAGAGAATAATTGATTTATATGTAAATATGAAATGATTAGGCCAAATATTGACTTCGGGTACACATATTGTGAGTGCAGGATTAATAAGTAGTAGACTGTGAATCTGATTATGGCAGAGGAATCAAATAGAAAGGGAAATGGGAGTAATCAACCCGCAGCAGAAGTATCATCTCTTAACCCTCCTAATCCACCAGAACCACCAAGAAATGACATATCACCTGCTCTGAACATGATGGACCCAACTCAGTTTGGATAAATGTTGGCCAATATGAACACTATGATCCAATAGCAAGGAGCTTTAATCCAACATTTGATCATAGGAGGAAATATGATGAACCAAAGACCAGTAGAGACTGAACCTAGAGTAAATCGACCTTAAGATACAAGTCGACTTCCCGAGTTTATAAAATCAAATTGGTATTTCGAAGGTGAAATGGGCAAGCCTGCTTTAGCTGATGATTGGTTAGCTTAGATTGAGTGCAGTTTTGAGGCATATAGGATTCTTGAAAATCAAAAAGTCTCTTATGGTACCTTCTTGTTAAAGATAGGAGCACGAGTTTGGTGGGATTCGACAGCAAGAACCATGCCAGGCCCTATTATGCGGCAAACAATTCGAGAAGCATTTAGGAGTCAATATTTCCCTATCAGTGTGCAAAATCAAATGACTCGACAGTTAATGGAAATAAAGAAAGGGCCTATGAGTGTAGCACAATATGAGAATGAGTTTAATAGACTGCTGCAGTATGTGCCTGAATCATATAGAGACAATCAAGTGTTAAAGAAGGATCTTTTTCTTAATGGATTTGATGTTACGATGCGATGCAAGTTGATGGATTATGGATTCACCACTTATCATTAGATTGTGGATAAGGCACGTGAACTGGGGAATAATCTACTGGCCATGCAAGGTGAATGGAGTAAGAAATTGAGAAGGGTTAATCAATATAGGCCTGTTTTCAAGAGAACATTTCCAAATGCAAATATTAACTCAAACCAGAGAGGGAAGAAGTTAGTTGCAGTAACTAGTGGCCCTGCTTCAAACAAGACTGGATTTAGTTTTTATGATGAATCTGGGAACGTGAAATGTTGGAAATGTGGAGCTCAACATTTCCTTAGGCAATGTGCTCAGCTAAAAGGTAAGTGTTATTTGTGTGGTGATCCGAGTCATATATCAAGAGAGTGTCCAAAGATGAAAGCGATTAAATGCTTTAAGTATGGAATGAAAGGACATTTCTCTAGGTATTGTGGTCACACCGGACAAAAAAAATCCAGAGGAGCAGAGACAACTGTTGTTCCAGCACGGGTGTTTGCAATTGAAGGGATAGAAGAGGATATTGAGGACATTGATGAATGGATGGAAGAGTACTTTCATGATGGTCCGGATGATAAAATGGAGATTAATGGAACTAATCAAGGTTTAGTAACAGTTATGTAAAACTAACTTGTAATTTTTACTTATTATGATTTGATTGTGTGTATATCTGTGGATAGTATTAAAAACTATGGGAAGATATGATTTGAATATAGTACTTAAGAGATAGATAATTATAACACTAGTAATTATTTCAGGAAATGTACTTATAAATGGACGAACTGCATATGCGTTGTTTGATACTAGAGCATCACATTCATTTAGTAGTTGAGAGTTTGTATTGAGAAATGGGGTAAAGACAAGTGAAGTCAAATCTACATATAGGATAAGAACACCTACGGGAGAACAAATGTTAATACGAGAAATAATAGATGATGGACAATTGCAGATCCAAGGACAAGAATTCCCAATAAGACTCATAGTATTACTAATTAAGGGATATGATATCATTGTGGGAATAGATTGGTTGTCCAAGCAGAGAGAGAAAGTGGATTGTCAAAATAAAAACATAATCTTAGATGAAGGTAAAATCATATTTCAAGGAAAAACAGGTGAACGAAGTCTAAGATTATCAGTGATAGAAGTAAGCGAAATTACTGAGGAATGGCAATTGTACTGGATATTTACCATTGAAGGAAAAAGGGAAAATCCAAAAATATCAGAAATACCAGTAGTGAATGAGTTTTCTGATATTTTTCTAGAAGAATTACCCAGATTGGCACCACAGCGATAGTTAGACTTTTCTATAGAATTGGTGCCAGGAACTGAACCAATATCAAAAGCTCCATACTGAATGTCGCCGATAGAACTTCAAGAATTGAAGAAGCAACTTCAAGAGCTATTGGACAAAGGATTTATACGACCCAGTGTATCTCCTTGGGGAGCGCCAGTGTTGTTCGTGAAAAAGAAAGATGGAACCATGAGGTTATGTATTGATTATCGAGAAATAAATAAGGTGACTGTTAAGAATAAATATCCATTACCCAGGATTGATGACTTGTTTGATCAACTGCATGGTGCCACTATATTTTCACGAATTGATTTAAGATCTGGGTACCATCAGTTACAAATTAAGTTGGAGGATACATCAAAAACAGCTTTCAGAACCAGATATGGGCACTACGAGTTTTTAGTAATGCCTTTTGGTTTAACGAATGCAACAGCTGTGTTTATGGATCTGATGAATCGAATTTATCAACCTTTCTTGGATAAGTTTGTTGTGGTATTCATTGATGATATTTTGATTTATTCCAAGACTAAAGAGGATCATGTAGATCATCTACGTTTAGCCTTGCAAAAATTGAGGGATAATCAATTGTATGCTAAGTTGGATAAATGTGAATTCTAGCTGGATAGGATATCATTTTTGGGACACATTGTGTCAGGTGAAGGAATTTCAGTTGATTATGAGAAAGTTAAAGCAGTAGCTGAATGGAAACAGCCAACTATTATAACGGAAATAAGGAGTTTTCTCGGAATGGCAGGATATTATAGGCGATTTATAAAAGATTTCTCAAAAATTACTAAGCCTATGACTCGACTGACATAAAAAGATGTTAAATTTGAGTGGAATGATGAATGTGAACAAAGTTTTCAGGAATTGAAACATCGATTGATTTCTGCACCAATACTTATCTTACCAGTTCCGAGTAAATCTTATTGTGTATATAGTGATGCTTCCAAAAGTGGACTAGGATGTGTATTGATGCAGGATAGAAAAGTGGTTGCTTATGCATTTAAACAGTTGATGCCTCATGAGAAGAACTATTCGACTCATGATTTGGAAGTAGCAGCTGTAGTGTTTGCTTTGAAGATCTGGAGACATTATTTATACAGGCAACATTGTGAGATATATATAGATCATAAAAGTTTGAAATATTTCTTCACTCAAAAAGAGCTGAACTTAAGACAAAGACGTTGGTTGGAACTAATCAAGGATTATGATTTGACCATCAACTGTCACCTTGGCAAAGCTAATGTTGTAGTAGATGCATTGAGTCGCAAGAACTATAAACAAGTGGCCTTACTACTCACTACGCAGCAAGAATTGATCAAAGAATTTGAAAAGATGGAAATTGAGTTCAGATGGCATGAAACTGAAACACAATTGATGAATTTAGTAGTATAACCAACCTTGATCGAAAGAATTAAGTTGCAACAAGGTAAGGACCAAAAGTTGAAAGAAATCAGGGAAAAGTTGAATATAGGCGTTGTACCTGACTTTAAACTTAATGTTGAAGATGTGATAAGATATAAGGATAGAATCTATGTGCCTAGTGATTCAAAATTGAAGAATGAAATAATGATTGAGGCACATGATATAGGTTATACCTTACATCCCGATGGAAATAAGATGTATCGTGATTTGAAATCATTGTTTTGGTGGAAAGGCATGAAAAAGGATGTAGCACAATATGTGATTAGATGCAATACATGCCAACAAGTGAAAGCAGAACATCAGAGGCCTAGTGGTTTGTTGCAACCTTTAGAAATACCTCAATGGAAATGGGATCATATTACAATGGATTTTGTAATTAGACTTCCGAAGACTAAATCAGGTCACGACGCAATTTGGGTTGTTGTAGATAGGTTAACAAAGTGTGCTCACTTTTTACCTTATCGAATTGGTGATTCAATAGAAAAGTTGGCACGACTATATATTAGAGAGATTGTTAGACTGCATGGTGTGCCAATAAGCATTGTGTTGGATAGAGACAGCCGATTTGTATCAAAGTTTTGGGAAAGTTTACATCGATCTTTAGGAACTAAACTACAGTTTGGTACAGCTTATCACCTACAAACTGATGGATAGTCAGAAAGAGTTATTTAAATACTCGAAGATATGTTAAGAGGGTGTATTTTGGATTTCAGAGGCAATTGGAATCAGTATTTTCCATTAGTGGAATTTGCTTATAACAATAGTTATCAAGCAACGATTCAGATGGCACCGTATGAAGCTTTATATGGAAGGAAATGTCGATCACCACTGTATTGGGAAAATGATGAATATGCAATGATAGGACCTGATATGATTGGTCAAATGAATGATAAAGTTAAGATAATACGACAAAGGATGAAAGTAGCACAAGATCGATACAAAAGTTGGGCTGATTTGAAGAGAAAATTTATAGAATTTACTCCAGCAGATCATGTGTATATAAAGATAAGTCCATTTAAGGGATTTAAGCGTTTTGGTACAATAGGAAAGTTAAGCCCTCGATATATCGGACCTTTTGAGGCTTTGGAAAGAATTGGAAACGTTGCATACCGAATTGCTTTACCCCCAAGTTTAGCTGGATATCATGATGTATTCCATGTGTCAATGTTACGAAAATTCGTGAAGAATCCAGATACTGTCATGGAATTGAAACCGGTGGATTTATAGGAAGACTATACTGTTGAGGAAAAACGGATCAAAATTTTAGAAAATCGAATTCAGAAGTTACGAAATCGGGAAGTAGAGTATGTGAAAGTTCAATGGGGTAGCGGTCCAACAGCAGAACTAACTTGGGAATCGAAGTCGGCAATGCAGAATTGTTACCCAACACTCTTCAAAGAATGAAGTAAGTCATAAAGTTTTTATTAGCAAATAAATAGTTATCACATTTAGATTTAAAGTTTTGAGGATAAAACTCTTTTAAGGGAGGTAGAAATGTAAGCTCCCAAAATTGAGTTTAGGACAACCGAGCTCAAATTTAGGACTTTTAGGGTAGCTTATCCAATTGAGCCTAAACTTTGCGACTAGAATGAAAAAGTTAGTTGAGATATTACAGTGAAGTTAGATTTTAGTAATAATGACCCGAACCCCAATTTTTCTCTTAGATATTGGAATATTTAATAAAGCACTAAAATGTTTGGAACTCTAAAAAATTGAGCTTAGATTGTAACGAGAACTTAGAGATAAGTTAATTGAGCTATAAATGAGATAATGTAGGATAATTTACTATATAAAAATACAAGTAATTTTTCGAGTATACCCGGTATAAATAATAATTATACCCGTAAATTAACCCTAAATAGTGTAATTATATATTTATTGTGTTGAATTCATGAAATTGACTTTAGAATATATCCTAAAAATAAAAGATATACTAGAAATTTAATTATATGAGTAAAGTTATATATTTCACTTGTTATTTACATAGGGTATAAACTTGTATATGAATTAAATAACTAATTCTAACATATAATATCTATATTTAAGTAATTATCTAATAAAAGAAAAAAAGAAAAAAATTAAACAAATACATTGGAGATTGCTGGACGTGAGGCATGGCAGGAGCATGGGAAAGGGGATTGCTGATTCAAAAAGTGGATTCACAACATTAGAACACCTCATGCTTAATTAAATTAGAAACAAAACAAAAGAAAAAAAAATAAAGAAAAATCTATAGGCGGTGGAAGAACCTTATAAAAACTATCTTAGCAGTAGATTGAAAACATTTAGTAGTTTGGAACAAAAAACAACCGAAAGAGAAATTAGAAAAAAAAAATCGTAAAAAATAAAAAGAAATTTAGAAAAACAGGGGAAATTTCGTGAAAGTGTAGAACCCTAACCTAGAGTAGTTCTGCTGTGAAACCCAGCCAACCCTACACGGTCCACCTACCGCGCAGGCCGTCTGACAACCTCCCAACCACTGCCGGCCACCGGAGTACCTAAGAACAGCAAGGTCAAATTCTTGCCCTGTTTTTCAAGAATTTTTAAAAATTAGTAAATCCGCCCAGAAAATTATGAAAAAAATTGTACTTAGGTTATTTTAAACATGCTTTCATGTGATATTTTTATTTTTGAAAAATTCGTAATATTTAATATACTTTATTAAGAAATCTACTATTCATCCGAATATATAACTGTAAAATAAATATACTAAATAACGTTGTTTCTAGTTGAAAATTTTTGTGTAGGATATGCATGAGATGTAGGTAACTGCTATGTAGCCCAAATTTTAATTTGAATAATTTTAATATTTATTGAATTTTTAGGCCTGAAATTAGCACGAAAATAGGCTGAAATTATGAATCTAATAAGAAATTATGAAATTAATTGATGAAATGGATATGTATTGATCTATGATGAATAGTAATAGTATTAAGTTAGATTGAAATTAATTGGATGCTAAAAGAATTATAATTGAATAATTTATTATAATTTAGGGGTAAAATTATTAATATGAAAATATAGATAATAGGTCGGAAACTTAAAACCAAGTGATAACTGAATTTCCTATATTTTTAGAATCCTATAGAAATTTTCGGGGAATTATTTGGTAACCCGAACTATTTATTACGAATTTATCAAGTAAAATAGCTTAAATTACAAGTTGTGGTGTATTTGTAATATTAATAGGCTAAAATGAATTAACCAAAAGCTATATAAAGGATTGCTAATCAGAAGGGATTAATGGAAATTTTTATTATAATTATTAATATTTTCTAATCGGGATACACTTTAGGTGTATTAGAATTGAATAATACTTATATTGTTACAATACAACGACAAATTGGATAAAATATAAGTTAAATTTGTAAATTACGCATAATACGACCGTTTTTATATAATTATGTATAATTGCATTAAAAATTCAAACTACCCGTTAAAATCTATCTCTAGAAACAGGACTTGTGAAACGTGTCGTTAGGTCTATACGAGCTCAATGACACTAGTTTTGTTGAAATTGGATAACCTTAAGTAATCTAGCCTATAACTATATCATATTCAAGAATATACACATTTCGGTAACCTTCCCGGAATCAAAACGTGAATTAATAAATAAAAAGTACGTTTTGATACGATCAAAACGATATATAATACGTAATAGTATATATGATGTACAGTATCAATAATTAGTAATTTAATTCAATATATAGTAATAACATGACTGTATATCATGAAAATAATATATACATATATATATATAACCATTTTAGATTAAACCCTGATGTTTTCATAATTATTACGAAAACTAAATTTAGACTTTTTGTGTAATAATGACCTTCCATAGACGGTTGACAATTTAAGCCAGTAATAGCGAGCATCTAAACAAGTAAGTTGGGATTGTAGCTTCACCGCTGTTTGGGTACTATTTAAAGTATCCGAGGACCCAAGAGTACATCTGGTTGTGTTTGTAATTAGATGATTATGCGCATGTTCTGTGTGTGAATGATACTCGGTTGTGATAGGAGTTTAACTCCTTGGTGTGCTATTTTGCATATTTGCATGGATTCTGTATTGTGTGAACTTGTTGGTCACCCCCGATTAACACTAACAGTTATTTGACTAAAATGTAATTGGACATGCATAATCACCCGTTAGGGGAAACGATTAAGAGTGTTAGGCCAAACATCAACTTCCTTCGATGAGGATAGCTGAAATGGTCCTTTCCCCATCCTTAGTCGAACTAAGTGACAGGCGAAGAGGTCGCGTCAAGGTTAGGGCCATGGTTCAAAGGCAATCATGGGAGGGGGGTGTTCTCCATTGCACAAGCCCGGGTTTGGTCTGACTTGAGTCACGATGAAACTCCTCAATCCGGGTTGGAGCGGATGAAATTTCTTTAACCTCATAGTGGACCGGATAACACTGTGCGATGTTTTCATTTGAGTGATTGCATTGCATTTCATCATGATTATTAACCTTATTTGTGATTGTACAATACTCTTCTGACTTCGTCCCACTTACTGAGCTAGTTGTGCTCACATCCCTATAGAATCTTTTGCAGGTGTTGAGTGAAGGCAAGATGTTCAGGTACTACCTTTCCCAGGTTAGTATGCTGCTGTGTGGGAAAGTGAGGATCGAGGAATTTAACTGAACCCGAGCTTTTGGCTTTGTCTTTAAGTTTTGAGGAAAACTAAATGGGAATTCCTTGGGAGCTTACTAGTTTTCTAACTTATTGTATATAGAATGCAAAACCTATGGTTTTTAATAAACTCTGATTGTAAACTTTACTCTTGGACATGCAATGTTTGTTTAAATACTGTTGTGATACTAAACAGCAGGTTGTATAGAACAAGTATTTTGTAAAAACTCTACCACAAGTTTAGTTATTAACAGGTGTCAGAACAGACATTTTAAGTTGGTTGAGTTGTGTGCCTTGTGTAAACTATGTCTACGATAGCAGCTGTGAGGTTAGCTTCTATCTTAGATTAGTTTACACGGCGGGATTGTTATGACTCTTCTTATTCGGGGTGTGACAGTATGGCTTTTCATCATTTACTTTCAATGTTCTATTGCAATTTTTTTTTCATTTTTCAAGCCTATTATCATGCGTGCGAAAAAAGCATTACACGCATATTACAGTTCCAATTGTGTTTACGTTACTCCATTTATTAGTTTGTTTGGGTCTTTCATGGCCTTTTGATTTTTGTGTCAATGTGTCTATTTGCTATTTGATGCTTTTGTGGTAATAATTAGCACTTGCTTCTACAGGACTTGGGCTAATTATCGCTACCTATAGTTTCTCCGTTCCTAACTTCATTTTCAGAGATGTTTTCTTTGTTTTATGTTAGAATTGCAAGTAATTGACTCTCTCTTATGCATCCAAGCGAAATCCTTGGTTTAACAAAATGGCATTCGTACATTTATGAAGATAGTCAATTGATCCTTGCTTCAAACATTGAATATTCTGACAATAAATACAGAGGTGGCAATAGAGGATGATGTGATGTAGTTACGGACGAAAACATATGCTTCAAATAGTATGAACCTTCCATATTTAATCTAGGAGTTATTACTTTATTTCCTTTATTTAGTGATATTAAGATAACAAGTTCTTGTATATGAAGAATTTCTTACTTAAGGCGTTTTCTTCTTTTTTTGATAAATCTTGTAATTATTTAGAAGACAACCTATTTATGTTTATAGTTAATGTGTAGAAATTATTTAACCGAATAGATAAAACCAATTGCTTAAGTAATTGCCTGTACCTATTTTTATTTTCCATCATTATCGTGTCAATGACTTTTCTTTTCTTTTCTTTTTTTAAATATTTGAGTTACTAAACAAAAAGTTCTAAATACAAAACATGACCTCTCTTCTCTTTGTTTTGGTAAACTATTCCATGTTCTTAATGATTACTTGCTTATTATTTAAATTTTTTCTCAAATTGTGTTATGTTTATTATGCTGTAATTTAATGATGAATATTTATTTATTTATTATCTAATGGTAATAACATAGAGATTAGTTGATTCTTGAGTTCATATATCAATTACGCTTTCCACTAGTAATATTGAATTATTCCTATAATAATTATTTAGGCATTTTTCTATACTTTGAAACTTCAAAGTATTATGGGAATTGAATTATTTTTTCCCATATTGTATCATGGGAATAATGAGTTTGTTGAAGATAAACTAATTTGAGTCGTTTTTTTATAACACACTTTGTTTATTTTTCCATTATTAATGTCATTTTAATGAAAAGAATGCTTATTTAACCTCTTATCTTCAAACGTGCTTTTCTATAACCTTCAATTAGTTATTTTCTATACATATCAAACTTAATGAATGTTAAACTATTTTACATAACCCATGTGTTGATAGTGTCTTATGCTATTTTTCTTAATTTATCCATGCCTTGAGTGGACTAATGAAATTTCAGTTTAATAAAAAAAAATGAAAATTGGGCTCAAAGATTTATAAACGGAACTGTGATTGGCCTAAAATAGTAATTAATGCTAAGGGTCTTATCTTTAAGATTGCATAAAATGTTTTAGGAAAGAAAATAAAATGGTGCATTGCTTAATCATTCCTAAATTACAATAAAAAGTCATTCTTATTTTAGTTTTTCTTTTTTTTTTCAATATTTCCAAATAAGCAAGAATTAAGGATTGAAATTATTTTTTTGGTTATTTTATTTGATTATGTAGTATTGTATATCTATATAATTTAATCCTTAACAAGTTTAAATAACTCCTCTTTTGTGTCTTATAATATTTTACAATATTTTAAAAATGTTATTGTTTTCAAATATTTTAATCATTTTCGAACTTTGAATAGTTCAACAAAATAGCCCCTGTTAGGACCCTAAAGGGAGTTTAGTAGGATGGTCTGAAAATTTTCATGTTACATGTACACACATAATATGGAAATTGCCTTATAAGTTGGAGATTGCAAGACTTTAAATGATAAATCAATAAGATTACTGATTTTTAAGTAATTAATTTATTATAACAAATAAATATAAATAACTATGGATGTCTGATATCCTACAGTTCCTCAGAATCGTAGAGAATTGGTATCCTCTACCAAATGATAAGATCAAGTAATATAAACTTAAAAGTTCAAACTTAATAAGGTTGAAAAATCGAAGTACATAAGTGGTATTTACATTTAAAGTTTCACATGAACTAAATAACTTCTCTCTAATTCTAACCTCTAAAATGTCTTTGTACTTGCACTCAACGCTTGACTCTTAACTTATATCCGATTATTTATCAATTTGTAAAAGAAAAACTATTGGGGCGTAAGCTACAAGAGTTTAGTGAGTTATCCCTTATACTATACTGATAAGGAAGTTATTAAACAAATTATTATAATCATATGAATGCATGCACATGCAGTATACCAAACAATATATGTAGTTTGACCGGTGCTGCATATAAAGTTAGATTTTAACGCCCTTTGAGGTAAGGGTTGGAGATACATCGGCACTAATTACAGCCGGGCTCTAGTACCTAGGTTTTTAACAATAATTTGAATTTCGTATTTTGAAAAATATATTTTCATGTTAAAGAAGTCTAGTAGTACACAAAAGCTCAAGCCTAGTAGTAAGGTGACCTCCGGTCCACATTTACACCCTACAGCGAAGGTCTTTAGACTCAACCCTCAGCCATATAGTTGATATTCTCATCACCTAGTAAGTCTGTAGGTTTGGGTAAAATCATGTTGTACAAGTGCATTGTACAGAAACACTTTAATATGTAGAAACAACCCCTACAAGGCCTCTTTTTACCTCCACGTGAAGTGACGGTCGAAAAAGGTAATGCAATGCATGGATAATGCACGATTCTTTTAATTTAAGATAATGCAAATATAATTAAGTCAAATTATGAGGCAATTAATCAATATCAGCAAACCATCCAAATCATATAACAATCAATCATACAATCAAATTATTAATTATCGTATTTAACAATATTTCTCACAGTAATCAATCAATATCAAGTACATATATATCTTGAAACCCCATGCATTAAGTTATTAATATTCAATTTAAGTGTACTAATTACAGGTACAACTAAGTATAGAGTCATCGAGAATACTCACTTGGCTATAATGTCTTGCACTAATTGCAGTAATCCTTGGGAAAATCCTAACCCTCGTCAGGATCACCTAATTATTATAAGATAAAAACAACTGAATGAACTAGTTATTCTAGGTATTTATTCACTTATTTTTACTTAGGTTGTTATTAGTTTTCAATTGGTTGAACCTCATCGCTAACTATATGTAAATTTTTTGTTTTATTTCTGATACTTATAAACTTATAGTTATTTTTTATTGTTTTCAAACGTACGTTCACACGGTGATATCTGTTTTGGACGTTATGACATGTGTTTTATGATATGGATTAGATTTATTGAAATTTTAACTATTGAAGTTTAAATATTCTTATTGACAAGTTTTATATCTTATTTTAGTACTTGATGATTTTATAAGCCATTAAATTCTTACACTTAGATGATTTTACATTAGTATTATTAATTTATGTGCTTAATTATATCTAATTCAATTTAAGATGTGTATTATGAGTTTAAAGTAATTTTGGCCCATATGTATATGTATACATATATATTATTATTTTATTATGTTATCTTATATTTTACTTTTTTATAAGCTTATGTCATCAATCGCTTATGTCACCACTTATGTTATCAATTACTTATGTCATCCATTATGTCATGCTTATGTCATCATGTATTTATACTTCATACTTATACTTTTTTGTATTCTATACATAGGTTATGTGTATATTTATACTTCTACTATACTTGTAGGTATACTTGTGTACTTATACGTATACTATAACATATACACGTATATGCATATGGTTACATATGTATTTTTATACTTATTTTAGGATGCTTAGTATACCCCTTTAAGAAATCTTTACAAAATCCATATTTTTGCACTTTAAGGTCTTATTTAGCAAGGTATATGTATATATACTTAATATACTCCTTATTTTAGGTTATGTACATAAAGAGTATTCATGTACATGACTTTCTATGCTTATGTATAAGTAGTTTTCCTATTCTTATCTATGTATATGTACATCTATACTATGTCTTCTACTCTTATAATTAAGTGTTCCTATACTTATGTACATATATATAAGAATCCTATTTGTGTCAACATATATGTACATATTATATGATAATTCCAAAACTAACATAGCATAAACAACTAATTACCAATTTAAGATGAAAGATTCTATAAAAACATACCTCTTTTTTCTTCTAGATATGAGTGAAGATTTTATTTAGATATTATGATATAAGATATGTATTAAGGTAATGGTAAAAGAAAAAAATGGAGGTTTAAAAAAGGGGAAGAAGAAGAGGGGGTTACGGTTTTGATAAGAGGGGAAAAAGGGGATTTTGTTGTGTTTTAGATGTGTTTAGAAGAAGATAGAAGTGAGACTTAGAAGGGGGATGAAGGGACAGCAAAAAGGGGGAAAAGAAAGGGAAAAAAAAATCTAAAGATAAGAGAAGAAATCCTTAGAAAGTGGAAGAAAATTCTAGATGACAATGACATTTGTTGACTTTATCAACATGTTAACTTGGTCAACCTTTTCACTTTGGTCAACATTTGATTTAATCAACTCTTTGAAATTAAGTGTAATTTGTGTGTATATAATGAGGTAATTAAGAAAAATTAGGAAGAAAAATAAGAAAATGAAAAGAAATATGGAGTTTATTAAAATGATTAGTAAGAATAGTTAATAAGATCTGTTTCTAAGTATTTATATTGTATATACATTATTTAGGATGGTACTTAATGTAATTATTATAAAAAATATCATTTAGGATGCTAGTAGGAATAGTTAATAAGATCTGTTTCTAAGTATTTATATTGTATATACATTATTTAGTATGGTACTTAATGTAATTATTATAAAAAATATCATTTAGGATGCTAATGTCTACACTATGTAATATAAACATTGACCAATCACTTAATTCTATATAATACTAACTTAGTTATATAATTAGAAGATGGATGTGAGTTATAAAGTAATATCTTAGTCTTTAATAAATTGAATTAGTATTGTATATATTTATGAATAATTGAAAGTTATCTTGATTATTTAATAATGATTTAGTATGATACTAATAATATATTAGCAATTAAGATTTTAGAGTAAACTATAATGAATTAGTACTTTTGTATCCTTAAAATTATAGTTTTAGGGTTTTATCACTTTTGAGTATAATTTCTAGTGTTTATATACATTTAGAGGCTAAAAAATTTTATATGCGATTGAATATTCGATTGTTATTTTAGGGTTTTTTTATCTTAAATAGTTTTGTCAACTTTTAGAGTCTTCTAGCACATTAAGGTCCACTTTGGGTATTAGGTTGAAAATTTTAAGGGTTTATAGCCCCCTTTTCACGTTAATGCCCTACTTTCTAAGTTCGAATGTTTAATAATCTAAAAGAAAAATCTGCTTAACATGCTATTAGATAACCGCATAAATGTGTGCACTACAATAACTTTTGTGACATGAATTTTCTACAACTACTTAATTAATTATAGTTTCAACTTTCTCTCCATGTTTAATTTCTATTCTCTTTCCAAGTTTTGTTAAAAAATATGGAGCCTTTCAGTTAATGGTGCAGTGAAAAGTGCTTAAAGAAAAAAAAAAGATTTTATCCTTGATAAAAAAGGAAAAAAAAATGATTTTATCAATTAACGAAATTTGGAGAAATATGCATGAAATATTCAAATTTGCATTAAAATATAGTAGCAATTGAAAACCAAAGAGGAGAAAAAAAGGGAGATTGAAAAAGATTCACAATTTAAATAATTTCAAATTTCCTATCCTTTTCAAATGCCATAATAAAAGATTGTCACGTTAATTTTCCATTCATGATCTATTCATTCCTAAATATTCCAATAACTAAATATGGATAGATACAATATTCAAATTTGTATTACAATACAGTAACAATTAAAAACAAAATTGGAGAAAAAAATAGGAGGATGTGGATGATAATATGTCTATTGTCGCTTCATCAAGGTTTGTAACCACACATATTTAAATCCCGTAAATCATTATTGTGTTCTTTCTTTTTTCTTTTTCCCAAGCACCTTACATAATTTTTTCTATTTGTAATTTTATACAACTCAACCATTAATTTGCAAGTCTAATATATATTAAGTTTGATTATATTATTTATATTATTAAAGCGGACTGGTCCTTAAGTAACTTTCCCTTTAAATATTATCATTTAACCCTTCAATTAAAATTTTATTGTAAAAAAAAAAAACCAATGTAAAAAGTAACTTTTTAAAAATATACTTATTTTATACAAAGGGTAAAATTGACATATCAACCCACTTTTTTCCGTTAATCTATCCTAATCCCAAACTCACTTTCTCCACTATCTTTCCACACAATATAGTGCTTATCTTATGATTTCTCTCCTTGACGGTTTCTTTTTCTTTCAGTTTTCTCTCTTAGCTTATTTTATGTGTGCGTATTGCATGGCCAAAATTTAGATTATTATAAAATATAACTATTATGATGATTGGTGTCCACTTGTATAGATAGATTTTTATTAGTAGTCCTGATTTACTCATAAGTAAAAACTAAAGGGTTTAAAGTGAGAGTAGATAGGGAAATAAAGAATAAATCTATATTTATATTATTTAACAAAAATTATAATTTTTCACTGAATAGATAATAGTAAATCTTAAAGATATAACTTTAATTTTATTTAATCTGCATACACATCGTAAGTGCATTATCCGTTAGGATTATTATACATGTTTTGTTATATTATAATTTGATATATTTCTATATATACAAAATTTAATTCATAATCTCTAATAGTCTAATCACATATTTCTCATAAATGCATATATCTTAAACATGATAATATAACTCCAAAAATTTATAATGGCATGTTATCTCAAGAGTGTTATCTATCATGTTCACTTGTTTGAAATAAATAATAGAACCAAATATGTTTAAATATTTTTACTAATATAAGAATATCTTATAAAAAGTTAATATAAAGAAATAACCAAGGTTGAAACAATTTTGACTTGTAAGTAATTCTTCTTCAATAAGCAAATGGCATTAGGGCTTAAACATTTGCTAAATCATGAATATTATATTTTGTTATATTCAATATTATTAATTAATGATTTTTCTCAGTTTCAGAAAATTGGAATTGTAACTTACTTAATGACCTTCAATATCCTTCTTAGCCTAGCTTACTAGTCAGGGTATAGCAAGTTTTAAGTTCCAATAAGACTATATGCTCACTCAAGCATATACATATATATATATATTAATATATATAAATTTTTTTAAATTGTAGAGAGAGAGAGAGAGAGAGAGAGAGAAACAAAACACTATATTTATATAAATATTCTCCATTATATTCTTCATAAATAAAAACAAAGCTTGTATAAGTACTAATTATACCATCACAACTAGAATCCCTTATTCAATAAAAAAACACTTTAACACATTCTTACAAATGTCACAACTTCTATGCTAATTCAACTTATATCAATATAACACAACTAACATAAGTCATCTCCTCAATCCTCTACTTATTATCAAGGAGCCTACTCCTATCGTATAAATCATACCCTAAATTATCATACATGTCAAACTCTATATATGTACCTACATCTAAAAAACGTATCACCCATCTAGGGTGTCCTGGAAGTCTAATATAGCAGTCAAAATATTCATTTCCATATTACAAGCAATATAACTAATCAATGTACATGATGTTTACTGCAATAAGCAAAATTCTTTTTATTATCTTTTTTAGGTGAAATGATTAGTATAATCTTGGTGCCTCAATAACTGAAACATGTCAAACTCCTCAATGCTCAATTATAATAATATATACATAGATATTTCAGATTACAGTCTCATAGTTGCTTCATTTTGATTTCACTATTAGTATAGGTTGTTGAGGCTAAATTTTTAGTTCCTTTTTCTTACTTTGACTTATATTAATTATCATCCACTTAATATATAAGCCATTGAATAGAAATTAAGGAAAAATTACTTTTAAAAAATCTTTAATAAAAATATTAAAAAAAAACAAAGTAGTCACCTAATTGAAATTAGAAAAAAAAGGGAAATTAGTGTCAATTGCATGAATTGAACCTAATTTTAGCCATTAATTTATATAAAAGCCCTTTTATGGAAAAAAGATTTTAAAGACCAAAATAAAAATTGAGGGGTTACCTTATTTAAAATATTTCATTTTCCTCAACATTTTTTGGGATTTTTATGATATTTATTCTTTTTTATTTTTTTAATAATCACTTCATAGGTACTTACATAATTATTAGTTAAGATCAAACCTTTATGTTTCTTTATGTAAAACTTTAGTATGAAGGTTAATTTTATCGACTATATTTTTAGCCATTTATTATTTATTGATAAAAAATCTTTAAAACACTAATTTTTCTTTTTCTGGAAACACTAGAGAAAACCTTGAATTTGTGAAAAAGAACAATATTGAAAATTTTTTGAGCGTAGACATTTTTAGGTGATAAATATGATTTTCAAAAGAAAAGGATTTTTAAAATTTTTTTTAGAAGGGTCTTTCTAAAAGAAAATAATAGCTCTTGATAAGAAAATATTAGACATATAAAAAACCGAATATCATGAAAAGATAAGTTAGTAATAAATGTACCTTTTTAATTTTTACAATAATAATGATGATGATGATGAAGAAGAAGACAACTTAACTCATGTGAGGACAGGCAGTGGCAGATGTGCTTTCAGTCAATGTTTGAGCTTCTCAGCATGGGCAATCGGATTCCTCAATCAATTTTGCCAATGGATTATATATCTCACTCAATTTCTCCTAAACTAACTTTGAATAACTTAAAACCCTCATTTTGTTCTCGATTGAAATTGAAGCAATTCAAATAAAATCAAACACAATCAAACTATGGGCTCAACTTAAAGATGTATGAAAGTAATGGATGTGTTTAGTTTAATTCAATCTTCTCTCAATTGCGAGAATTTTTGAACAATGAAAGGAATAGATTGTCGTGGCGAGCTAGGGAGAAAAATAGTAATTCTTCAATTTGCGAGCTTATTAATTTGTGATACTTATTCGAATCGATGCTACAAACTTCTATTATGCTATAACATTAAAAGCTAGGATATCCTAGAATCTTGTTTAATATCTCCATTTTTGGTTAACTTTAGATGTTTATGGCCAAAATTGAATATGATTTTGTGAAAGTTAAATGAAATTAAAGATATAATTGCCTTTATGAAGTTTTACTTAGCTTAATTATATGATTATGTAGAATATTACTTACAAGATTAGGTCTAATGTGTTCTATATGATTCAAATATCTTAACATGTTTTGAATTTTTTTGACTTTAAGCTTAATTTTCAAGCAATTTACTTTATTAATTTGTTCAAATTTGATCTTGTACACACTTTATTAATTCCCATTGTTTTTCGATGGTATTTAGAGAATAGGTAGGTTGAACTAGGTCAAAACCCATGTTATATTTGCTGCCTAATTTGGAGCATTCTATGCTTAACCTCAATTAAGAAGAAGGTGAACAAGAAAAGTGGGTGCATACATGCCTCATTGAGATAAAGTGCAAATCTATGTCATCTTGGGATCAATCTTGCAACCATTCATTCCGTTCTTCCATAATTGAACCACTAATCATTAAGTTATGCTTGGTTCTTAGTTCAGGCATGTAAATAAATATTTTCAAGTTTCTTTTAGGCTAATTTTTAAAGGCTTGATCGATTTTAGGCCTTGAAAATTAGCCTAAGCTTCTCGGGTCCTTAAAAATGGACATTTCTCTATGTGTAATTAATGAGTTGACTATGCATATGATACAAAGTAATTTTTAAATGGAAAATTTGACAAAATTATGAGTTTCATTTACTCAACTTAACTTAAAACTTTAATCTCAAATTAAATGGGCATTCTAAGTTGATTCATTTATGTTTAAAACTTATTTTATTTCTATTTTGCCCTTAGTGATTTTTCATCTTGTATTTACTGTGTATTGTAATTGGGCTCATTAGCTAATGTACTACCATTATTGAGTTTTACTCTTAAAAACCTTATTCTTATTAATTCTAACCTAGTCGTGGGAGTAAACCTTAATTTAATTTGAGAGTAACATTAATCGAGTTACATTTGTGCATCTTCTAATAGTGGGTCATATTTGTGAGGAGTTGTGTGATTTATATTAAAACCATCTAAAATCTTAATTTTTTTATTTGGGAAATCAACCCATTTGAGTATTACATTGAGTGTGTTTGATATTTGTTGACTATCTTTGTAGATACATCACTTACACTCAATTATCATGACTAAACTCAATAAATATTAAGGCCACTTTGTGTGTATCAAGAACTTGATAAAAAACACTCATTTAAGTATAAATGGTAGACTAAATATATTGAAAATTTTCAAATATTTTTTTAAGAAGCATTTTATACTTAAACTCAATCATGATTGTTCTAAACACCTAAATATGACATAATCAACTACTAGATCAATATTTAACTAATGCTTCTTCAAGAATCATCAGTAATAAAATTAAAAATCTTATATTCATCATGAATCATCATAAAAAATAATCAAAGTCAATTTAACTCTTTTAACCAATATCACAAACACTAGACGTCCATCATCAAAATATAATCTAAACTCTTTTTAAATAGAATCAAATCTTCAATACATATATATCAATAATTTACCCAATAACACTTCCTAAGCATAATGCAGACTAAGATTACACCTAAAACTTTTTCAAGGCCTACAGTTTATATAACTTATACTCACATCTTATATTAAATTATTTTCAATCCTAAACATGCCAAATCACTCAAATCACAAATATCAATATCAATATCAGTGTGTAACATCAAGATCTACTCTTAATTACCCAAGGAAGCCATGACAATATATGATTCCACACAACCACTACTTCAAATTATCAAATTATCAAAATCTCATTCTTTTTGTGCCCCATATTATCTCAATTCAATCAATTAGAACTAAAATCAATAAATATAATATCTACTTTTATCAATAAGTAAAGCGTTACCAATCAAATGCCCATATCCATTTATTCATTTAAGCTTTTTACTACATACAACTCCTAAACCCAAATCAAACATTGATCTATATAAATTAACATCCAATTCATAGAATTAATCTTGAATTTAAATTATATATCTTAAGATTGTTTATCCTCTTATACTAAGGCTACAAATGACCTAAACATTAATAGATAAAAGTCCTTTAGATCAAACTATACATAAATATCAAATTAACTATCTAAAATTGCAGATCTCTCAATTTTATCAACTGTATCCTTAATCTAGCTTCAAAACTTAAAAGGTTGAGAAAATTGATCTTACCTATACCATAGAAGCTCAAGCCAACTCCATAATCATTGCCACTCCACTTGATTTTCCTTTACTTCTCCTAAATTTCATAAAATTAGTAGTATGTTAGATGTCAATTAACTTAAAATTCATATATAGTTAAACTATAAGATTAAGATAACTTACTAATCTAACTTAATTCTTAACTTAGAAGCTCCCTCAGTCTCCAATATCTCTAAGATTGAAGTAAACAAAATTGAATGAGTTAGATCCTCCTTAACCCTCTATATATGGCAATAATGAGAGAGAGAGAGAGAGAGAGAGAGAGAGAGAGAGAGAGAGAGAGAGAGAGAGAGAGAGAGAGAGAGAGAGAGAGAGAGAGAGAGAGAGAGAGAGAGAGAGAGAGAGAGAGAGAGAGAGAGAGAGAGAGAGAGAGAGAGAGAGAGAGAGAGAGAGTAATATGGCACTCTAAAATCCATCTCAAATTGTAAATTGTCATTTAACAAATTATATCCCTCCTTAATTTTGAAAACCTTTAACTTACTAAAACACCTCCACTCCTAAGCTTAAAAGCTAATGATAATTATGGGCTAATGTAGTAAGATGGCTGTGTAGGCCTGACCTAATAAGAGCCTTTATTGGGGGGTTATATTAGGGTTTTTTTATAAATACGTGGCTAAGTACCCTCTTCACTTTTATTTAATGAATATACTTAATGAGGGCCCCCATACTAAAGGAAGAGCAAAGAGAAAGACCGGCCTTTGCAATTGTGATTAAAATTCTTTTCGCTGCAAATCATGTCTACCTAATCAAGTAAGATTCCTATTAATTGTTTTATGGTGTTCTAATATTATACATGTATTATTTGTTTTTTTACTTACTTCTACCCTTAATGTTCAATAGGTTGTTTAAATAGATTACTCAGATTACTTGGGAAAGTTTTGTTTCAATTGCTCATAGGTGAATGCAAAGTAATTTGTAAGCACCTTGCTTACTTAACATGTTCTGGTGGCTAAACCTAAAAGTATCGGAACTTTTCTTTGAAAAAAATGGAGTAACATATGTCGCTACAACATTAAATGTTTTTAGATGAAACTTTAGAAATAATGGATTAGATTGCATTAACATAATACTATTAGTTAAATTTAGTTGCGTACAACCAAAATCCTCTCATTGCATTGGTACTTATGAGAAGCAAATTGATGTGTCCACTTTAGGCTTTTTTCTTTACAGGCTAAAGTATGTTTACAAGGGATGCTCGTCATGGATGCCTATGTCAAGCACCTTACATTTGTTTATAAGCAAGATGTATGGAACAATACTTAAAGGCACATAAGATCTTGGAGAAGCACCTCATCTTGTTTGACAAAATGTTAAACCGTGAAGCCATGGTCGTAATTTAGCCATTTGAGTGGATTAGTTTCCTTTTTCTTTTTCCTAAAATATTATTATAATAATATACGATAATAATAGAATAATTATTGACATCAATTTTAAATTAATATTTTATGTATTGGTTGAAATATTAAAAAAATATGAGATTTGTATAAAATTTAAAGACTAGTAGAAAACTCTAAGTAGTACTTTATAAAACAAAGATTTACTTAAAAAAAAAAAAGTTCATTAAGGTGTTAATGTAGCACCCTAGATATCTCTCTAAATATTCCACTTATAGGCACGGATGTGCATAAGAGGTGCTTGATACAAGCCTTCCAATAACCTTTATATTTCCCTTATCCAAACCGGTGCCTAAAAGCACCCGGGTGCCTCGAGAGGCGCATATCTTTTTCTGATATAAATGTCAGATGTGTTGAAGGCCTGGCCATCTTTGACCATTTGGCCACTGTTTTCCTTTCCTTGCGTTTTCTTTGGAAATGATAATAATAGAATTATTCACATGAATTTTAAATTAATATTTTATGTAATAATTCGAAAAATAATAATATGGGGCCGTAAAAAATTTAAAAGTTTTTTGTGAAGTATATTATTTATAAAATGGTGAGTTACTTCAAAATAAAAATATTTAAGATGCTTAAATATCTTTTTTTTTTTTTTTTTTAAGTAACATGTGATAAACAGACCCAAAGGACTTACCGGTAACTAGGAGAACAGGTGTAGGTCTTGCTCTATGAGCTCGACAACCACCCGGGATTCGACCTCCCATAATGGTACTAATGTTGCCAAGGATAGGTCGGTTGTTGTTTGAGGGTCTTAACACCCAGGTAATGGGGCACGATTGTCTTTCATCCTCTCGGGCAAGGTTAAGATTCCCTAACTCTGACCTCAAGTAAGATCTGGTCGGATGGCTTAATCAGCTGATGTTGTTCATCGGAAAATGAGATCGATCGACTTTTGTGTTGTGGATTTTGCCGAGCTTAATGACCAGACTTGTTATAGTTTATGCATGGACCGAGTCACTCCTCGGTAGAGGGTTAGTCCCATGGTTGCCTCTTCTTGTTCGATTACTATTATTCAGACTCTCACCTAGCTAGGATGCTATCCTCCTGGCTAATGCATTCGGTAGAGAGTTGCTAAAATTATGCGATGGTCTACAACCTTTCCTTTTTAATGGAGTAAAGAACTGGCGGCATTCCTTCACCCCTAAAATGGTATGTTAAGTGTCATGTTCATGTCGAGATTTAGAATCTCTGATTATGGAAGTAGCGAAACAAGACATAAGCTCTAAAGAGTCTCCTCGGGACGCTATCGGATAAGCGTGTGAGATGAAGCATCCTTCCTAGGCTGCTTACGTGTAATAAAATGCTGGATAAAGACTCCCTAGAGCTCTTTGATGCTGTAGGTGGAGGCCTCGATACCAGGTTCTGGCGACCTTTTTAATGCTCCCAACAAAAGCCTTACGAACGATGGCCTCAAATGCATTAAGGAGCTTCATGTGGGACCAGCAGTACTTCAGGTGCTTCACTAGTCAGTGGTTCCGTCGTACATTACCAGCGCCGGCATTTTGATAGTAGGAGGGAGGACTTTCTTCTGGATGACTTGGACAAAAGGAGATTGTCCAATAGTAAACATCTTGTAAGGGTTGTTTTCTCTTTTTGATTCTTTGATGTTGGCGAGCTTTTATCATCATATTATTCAACTCGTCTATTCTGAAGTTAGAGAGATATTTCTGCGCGACTAAGCTTTAGAGTGCTTAGCTGCGGCTGTTCAAGATTACTATCGCATAATGCGGGAAGTACATTGTGACGAGAGTCATTGCCATCGAGTTCCATTCGACGCTTAGGACCTTGGAGCGAGCACTCTTCTAATATGACGAGTTTATCCTTTAAGAGATTGTTATCAGCCATCATTGCGGCCATCTATTGCTCAAGGCGAGCAAGGCGATCTTCTTCAATCACCTGTTGCCCTGCTCCTAGTGGAGGCAACCGAACAAATGTCTCAATTGTGGTTATCGTTGTATACATTGATTGGTTCTTTACCAAAGTTTCTAATGTTGCAAGTGTTTCTTATCTTTGTTATGGTTTCTACGTATAACCATAGATGATAGCACCTTCTTCCAATTTAAGGCCTTAACCTAAGGGAAGATTTGTGAGTACTTGGAGTGTGATAACCGGCAAAAGAAATAAACTATAGGATCTGGAGTTGCCCCAACATAAAGACTCCGACACCAAAACGCAATGGTAACAAGAATAGCAACAATATTTGTTTAGAGTATAGGTTTCAAATCCTTTATCATGACACATGGAGCATAATACGTGGAGCAAGATCCTGCTACACCCATATATTCTAGAATACTTTCACAGAAATTTATGGTGGCCAGGTGTCTGAGAGTGTTTCCCTAATATTCTAGGCGAACCTCACTTCTAGGGACTTAGGCTCGTGCTATATGGGTTGAATGTTAGCTTGGTGGGTCGAACCAGTTCTGTGGGAGCTCAAGTGAAATATGGCTATAACATCCTCTTCCAGGTCCCTAATATTTTACAACTCTCACTTGCAATGCCCAATATACTTTATAGCAAATATATATTGACTACAGAAGTTTAAACCCTTTTCTTTGGAACCAAAAAAAAAAAAAAAAAAAAAAAAGTTTTAAGTATCAAGAAAAACATGAAATCAAAGTCTGCACATGTGAAACAATACTTGCAGCAGTCGACATTGGAAACTTGCGTAAAAAAAAAAAAAAAAATTGGAGAAAATTATGAAAGGCATGGAGAAGATAAGGTAGAGAGCCTTATTCGGTATTGTACATGTAGATATAAGGGGCCAAAAATTTTATACTTAAAATCATATAAAAATCATCATAAAATCTATATATTATTGAGCAGGACTATAGTTTTTCGCCCCTTTAGTTAAAATATTACTAGTCATTCATGTCCAAAATTATTTTTTTAATATTGTAAGTTAATATTTTTTTTAAATGTAAGTTATAACACTTGGAAGAAAGATTATATAAACTATAACAAATATAAATATAACAAATTTCAAAAAATACTCGTGATAGAATAAAGATGCAACAAATATAAAACGTGATATTTAATGACTGAGTGTTAGCTACCATGAGTTATGTCTAGGCTAATATGGTTAAATTTGCATTATATGTGACAAATAAATTATTGGTAGAGCAATATTATGTAGATCAGATTCACATTATCTTGCATGTATTGAGAAATTACAGAGAGTACCTTAAAACTTGGAACTATCATATATAAAGCACGAGTTTCGAACATGTAAAAATTGTCTGAGTCGTGCATATATACCTAAAGTAAAAATTAACTCACACGAATTGTATATTCGCGCTTAAGGCTATGGCAATCAACCAAAGGAGTAAGAGGGGGTCACCCTGGGAAAGGGTTTTGCAGGGGCGATCAACCATCCCAAGTGGGTAATCAAAATCCAACTTTCTATGGGGTCTTATCCAATTTTCTTTATTCCATTTACATCTTATTCTAAATCTTAATATTAAGATTTTTTTTATTAAGCATCTAATTCAAATTGTTATTCATACTTAGTTATAGAAACCGAAATCTTTGAATCTAATTAAAAGATCTTTTTGTAAAAATTAACTCTTACGGTTTCTTTTTCATAACTTATTATTCCTGAACCATTTTAAGGTGTTGTATATGTTTTATAAATTCTTCCTACGAGTTTTATAATCTATCCGTATATCATGCAATGTCCTATTTAATGTAGCCTTATGCCTTTTACAAAATTTTCTTTGTCAAATTATTATGAGTTCCTTTTTTAAATCTAATTCATCAAAAAAAAAGCCCCTTATCGGATTTGAACCGATGACTTACGCCTTACCATGGCGTTACTCTACCACTGAGTTAAAGGGGCCCCCATTTTTGAATCAATCAAATCACTACTATGCGGATAAGATCTCTCTAAGATCTATATATCTATTTCTATATCTATAGAATAATCTATATATATAGATTATATATCGAAATTCTAGATAGATATAGAATTTATCGAAATAGATGATATATATATAGATAATTTAGCTAAATAGATGCAGTAGACGTAGACCCAGAATAGCTAGTGGCTCATTCAGTAAGGAAAAATTGGATATCCTTAATTAAGAAAGGTGGTATCGAGTCAAAATTGGATTTGATATTACCTACCAATTGAACATAGATCCAAGATATTTCATGGAATCATATGATAAAGAAATTCAACTTGTACCCTGAATCAAACAAATTCTTAAATAAAAGATTTCGATAACTTCTTGATCCCTCTTTCCCAGTTCCCAGATTTCAAAATTTCTCGTTTGTTAATTTCTTGGCTTATTCTGGAATAGAGATATTTCTCTCTCATCTTAAGAAAGAAGGAGTGAATCAATGAATGAAAGTGAAAAAACTGGAGTTTAATCCGCCTTCCGGAACAGCTGAATCACTTCCTGAAAGAATCCTATACTTCAGTTCGTATTACTTCTATTTTCTTTCTATTTCTTTTTTTATTTTATTGAAATATTCATTCTCTTTTATTATTTGATTTTCTAGATAATATAGAATTAATTAATATTAATTAATAGAGAAGAGAATAGTAATAATTTTTTTTCTTGAATAGTGATTAGAATTAATGATTTATGAAAAGATCTTTCGAGTTTAGTTAGAACATTCTATTGACAATTTCAAAAAAACTGTTCATACTCTATCATGAGCATAGTAGAGTATGATGGCAGTCGGGCAAATATGCCCCCATCGTCTAGTGGTCCAGGACATCTCTCTTTCAAGGAGGCAACGGGGATTCGACTTCCCCTGGGGGTAGGGTACTACGAAAGGAAGTTGATCATGGATTATCAATAAGCCTAGACTTGCTTCTTCCTGGGTCGATGCCCGAGCGGTTAATGGGGACGGACTGTAAATTCGTTGGCAATATGTCTACGCTGGTTCAAATCCAGCTCGGCCCAAGAATTCACTGATCCACCATGAAATGATATATCCCATTTGTTCTTCCAAAATTCTGGCTTCTTAAAAAAAGAATAAAAAAGTAAAATTTTCTGATATACCCCTGCCGCTTTATTTGCTCTGTTCTATTTATTTTTATTTGTTCCCAAAAATTATGATTTTGCTAACAATCAAATTTCATATCAGGATCTCTAATTACTAATTAGAAAGTGTAAGGAAAAGAAGAAAAAAAAAAACGATTGGCTTTTTTTATCATTTTGTTTAAAGTGATGATTGATTATCACTCGATTTTTCAATAACGAAAACGAAAGGATTACTATGTCGCTCTCAGAAAGCGCCCATTTAGGGGGATATTAATCTCATATCCCGCGTCGTGTTCTAACTGTTAGAACACGGCGATTCTAATCTAAATAGAACTGGTTTAAATGCAATCATAAGAATATTTATACTCTACTCTTTCTTTTTTATTTCCCTGGGATTGTAGTTCAATTGGTCAGAGCACCGCCCTGTCAAGGCGGAAGCTGCGGGTTCGAGTCCCGTCAGTCCCGACGGAATCAAATCCAATAAAAAATACATTAATTCATCTCTCCGTTTGAATTGAATGTGAAAAGGGATACAAATAGTCGAATTTGATTCCCAACGGGGATTCTTTTTAGTTTTCTTTTTTTGCTTTGAAGTGAAAATGAAAGGTATTTCTTTCCTTTTCGGGTTCTGAGTTTGTCTAACTTCAATTACTAGTTTGAAAGAATCTATTTTTTATCACACTTATTTATTTTCTTAAATTCTGTTAAAAAAAAAGTACTTAATCCCTTTCCTTCTTTTCGATTTCGCTTCTTTTGTTTGTTTTGGTTTGTTTTTTTTTTTTTTGTAACCAATGGAAACTTAAGAGTGTTCAAATCATACATCATCAGATGATTCTAGAAGGAAGGTGCTAGGCTATAGAAAAAAACAAGAATGGAAAAGAAGGATAAATTCAAATAAAAAAGAAAAGTAAAAGGGTTGGATCCGGAATCCAATTTTTGACGAGTTATGGATAAAAGATCTTCCTATGTTATACTATTCAATTCTCGACGATGAATTGATTTGATAGCTCCGATATTGTTATTCATGATATTGATCTGATTCAATATCATCGAGGTGTAATTCATCCCATTGAATTTACAGGCGAAAGATTTATCATCTCTATGGGATTAAATCCCGAGTTATTGCCAAATAAAAAACAATGAGATTATGGAAGTAAATATTCTCGCATTTATTGCTACTGCACTCTTCATTCTAGTTCCTACTGCTTTTTTACTTATAATATACGTAAAAACAGTCAGTCAAAGTGATTGATTGGAATCAAACTTGATTTATTTTCTTAGTCAATGATTGACGAAATAGAAGAAATCAAAAGGATTTGAGTCTCACGTCTTAACTTAAATTAAATGACGAAATGAGCAGACTAGAATCAGCGCTATAGTATTCTATGAGATCCGATAGTATGGTAGAAAGAAATATATGAATCTTTCTACCATACTCACTATTTTTGTTATTGTAATCTAACAAGTTGTACTGTATAAAAAGAAAGGCTTAATTTAATGTAGATTAATCTACAATCTATATGTTCTTGATATATGTATTGATATATGGAATGTACATAGTATCCCAATTCGATTTCTTTACTTCATCTATTTAATTTGTCTTGATTCCAATCAATCTGAAATAACTGAAAAGAGCAATTAATAAAATTACGGCTCTCATTGCTAGATCTCGGATTATTTTCAAAAAAAAAAAAGTATGGGCATACCAAAGAAGTAATTGATTGAGCAGTTAACATCTGACCAAGGGGTTCTCTGATAATTTCTTCGGATCCCGAAAACCCATCATTTTCACTCTTTCTTTCGGCATGAAGTGACTCATAAAATATGAAATGAGTCAATAAAGCCTATAGAAAAGCATATAATATAGATAAAATTTCGAAAATAAGAAAACAATTGGTAAGTTTAGTACGCAATATAATATGCAACTTGCCTAAGGTAAGATCTTATTTGATAGTCTTTCCTTGGACAATTCCTATCTATAGGTTGTTTCCCATAGAGGATGTGGATCCAATTAATAATATAGCAGAACTTTTTTTCTCGTTGATGAGTCAAGAGGGGAAACAAATAAAAACCAAATCAAAAAAGAAAAAAAAAATCATCTATACAAAAAAAATTGATATGCTTTGATTCTTCAACTCAAAATTAGTAATACCTCTAGAGTCCACTTCTTCCCCATACTACGAGTGAAAGGGAAAATGTAAAAACTACCATTAAAGCAGCCCAAGCAAGACTTACTATATCCATGTAAATTATGTCCCCTATTTCTATCAAGGAATTATTCCATTATTGTTCACTAATAATAGTGGAATCACTAGCGCATAGTCAAAAAGGGATTCTGACCCCGATGAAAGGGTCAAAAAATCCGCCTCTAAAAAGTTCTTATAGGAACGGTTTTTTTTTAGTAGAATCGGAAAAGGTTAAGCATAAGTAAAATACGCAGTGACCCATTTTGAAGTCTCAAGGAAATTTTCCTAAGATGTAGGAATAATAAGGCCTGTTCTTTCTTGTGCTTCATTTCATTAAGTAAAAAAAAAAGACATCAAAATATAGAATCAAGATATATCTTTGATCTAATCCTTACTGTCTGTCTATGTCTAACGATTGTCTCTGTGAAACAATCGAGGGAACACAGGTTTATTGAAAAGAAATTCTTTCTTTTTTCTTTTCAGTTTTTATGATATATAGATATAGAAAAGTCCATTTTCCATCGAATTTGGTATTTATTTTATTGAATGCCCTAGCACTTAGAAGAACCTTATGAGTCTGTATACAAAGTAGCTTCTTACAACCACGAATTAGATTAGCCATCAGGCTATCCAATTTAATTCAAGACTCGTGAATTAAAGACTCCTTTAGGAAGGGCCTTTATAGAAAGAGAAAGATTTACCAATTCCCTTTCACTTAGAATCTTTCCTTGAATCCTCGAGGCAAGTATTTACAGCACTTTAGCTTGAGAGAACCAAACTTGCAGATGTTTCGAATCAAGGAAATATCAAGAGTTCTTTTCCTCCATTTTCCTTTGCTGGTGAAAAATTCAACGAGTTCTATCAGCAAAAGCAAATCAAATAAGATAAGGGATTTCGAGTTTTTTTGTTGATCAGGCGACACCCGGATTTGAACTGGGGAAAAAGGATTTGCAGTCCCCCGCCTTACCGCTCGGCCATGCCGCCAAAATGATAGCATACGAAATAGATGAAAACCTTTCCCCTTTGCTTGGGATGGGGGGATTACTAAACTTTTTTTTTATTGTGCTTCTATATTGAATCCCGTTTTCCTTAATCGCTTGTCCGAAAGAAATCCTTCCTTTTGGGGGTTGGATCCATCCCTTCGGTCCTTCAGTTGTATGTATAGTATCGCAAAACATAAATATCGAAAAACTTTCCCTTTCTTTTAGATTGAAAAAGCAATTTGGTTTTTTAGTTCCAAAACAAGATAAATTGGAACCATTAACTATTAAATGGGATAAATGTGACTGTAAATTCATGAACGATTCTTGGATTTGAATCGAAAATTGGCTTTTCCTAATCCTAAAAATAGAAGAAGAAGATCCAAATTGATAATAACTAATCAGTATTGATTCTTTTCAATACAAAAAAAATCCTTACCAATTTCAATTATAACAGCAATTCGAAGTATATGAAAACCCCAGAATCTAAATTGTTCTACAAATATCTAATTGGGTATTTGATCTATATAAGATGCCTATAGGGAATTATAGGGAATTATCAGGAAATTGTAGTGCTTCAATGAATTTTTCTTAAATTGAAAAAGAAAATCGAAATTTTGACATAGCATGGCATATGCTGTCCCGACTAGAACTGCAATAAAGGAGGAAACCGTATAGAGAGATAGTTATCTACACATGTTTACTAAATAGAAGCCTTTGTTTTGTTTTTGTTGAATAATAAAATCCACAAAAAAGTTAAGTGCTAAAAAAATATCAAGTCTATTTTTTTGATGATTATTATGTCTTTATCTCATCGAACAGATCAAATTATGAATCCAATTTTTTTTTTCTTTTCGGGTCTCCAATCGGATTGGAATATGTAATATCATAATAATGGCAGAAA